>OZ018321.1:155569405-156038022 GCA_963969495.1 Ceratothoa steindachneri | reverse complement strand
CATAAGAGTTGCGCGCTCTCAACCTCTCTACGTAGGTCTCTTCTTCTGGATACTCGGCTTTATGTGCTTTCCCACACATTTTCCCTTGGACTAACATCTTTTAGACCTCTTTTCACAGACACTTAGGCGGAGATGCCCTCGTTAGTTATCATTTCTCTAAACTATATAGGTATCAGTGATATTTGAAGGACCCTCTGCCCCAGCCCACCCCACCCTACTATGTAGAAATTGGGGGATTTGCCATGCTACAGCAGAGCCATCGAGACTCGGTTCTTTCACTCTTCCTTAGGGAATTTTCTCCTTCTGACAAACGCGCCTTCTTTGGATTATTAGTTTTGGAGGTGGGTTATTATTATTATCATATTTTTTGGGGGGGGTTATTATTTTTTGTTTGTTTTTATTACTAAGATTTTTTTCTCGAATTTAAAACGAACTACCAAGGAGAGAATCTCCGCTCCCAACATTGTAAAAAAATTGCTAGAGGAGGTAGTTTAAATGTGGGGGAAGACATACATAGGAGTAGATCTTCTTGCGGGCATTTGGGCCTGGAGGAAAACTATTGTGTTTGAGGCAAGGAAGGCACACAAGCTGTTAGATATAACCTGACAACCCCTTGCCTTTGCGAAAAGGACAGATAAGGGGAAAGGGGAGTTAGAATGCAAACTTGTGAAACCCCAGCCCCCGATCGGAGCCACGACTAGCCTAGGAAATTATCTGACAGCCACGAGAATAATTTGACACGGCCGTGCCCCCCCCCCTGTGTGTGTGTGTGTGTGTGTGTTTATTTTAAATAATGTCAACAGTGTGTACTAGATAGTTGCCCTACCTCCCTTTCTATGGTGGTGTCATCGCCTCCAAACTCCCTAGGACGTGGGAGAATGAAGTTTCCCGTTCTCCACCCCGGGTTTTCTACCGCTTTCGAGATTGAACTCCATCCCACAATTCGTTTTTGTCTCGACGTGCAAACATCTCTTCTTACGACTCCCGACTCGTTCCGTTTCCTCCCCTTCAAAGTACAGTCCAGTGTTTTTCGAGGGTAAGATCCCAATTCCGAGGTTGCACAATTTCTCATTCCCGGGAGAACAGAGCCTGTTCTTCAAATTTTCCCTCTTCTCAACTCTTCCCCATTTCTTTTACCTTTCTAAACTGTGAACTAACGAGGGTTCTCCGGGCTGACTCCGCTTAGGGAATCTCTCCTGAAAAGAGCACCTGTATCTTTTCAAGACCTTACTCTTATTTATCGGTTCCCCTTTTCCCTGGCCTTCAGCTAATCCCCTTTTTTGTTAACTAACCTAATACGTTGGTTTCCGCGCCTTTCAAGCTTAGGCAATGGAACTAACAATATATATATATATATATATATATATATATATATATATATATATGTATATATATATTGCAAATCTGTGTTTGGTGGAACTTCAGAAGAAATACAACGTATTTTTAGTATTATAAACAGTGCTAATGGTGTTATTTTTGCATTTTAGTTATCATTCTCGGCTTCGGTTAGGCGCGAAAGCACTTATTTTTAAGATACTCGTACTAGTACTCTGAGTAAGGCTCCATTTGCAGTGATACTATCTTAAAATAACTGCTTACGCGCCAAAAATAAACCCTAAATGATGACTAAAAGGCCTAGAAACACCATTAGTACTGTTTTTTAATACAACCTAACCTAACGAAACCTAACCTTACGAAACCTAACCTAACACATCATCCCCACAGCTGTCGCCCCTTTGGGCAGAGCACTCCATAAAATCAATGAATATTTGCTCGCCTAACAACGTCTGGCAAACGCATTGAATTTGAACCAAAAGGTAAATATTTAGAAATGTGGGCTTCACCTCCCATATCCCCTTTAATTTGGGGGATCTTCCCCCGCTCCCGCTTTTTTTTCAACCACCTAGTAGTATTAACAATTCGAAAGCCTGGTATTAGGTTCGAATGCAAAGACATATACATAAAACTTACTATTTAATGCTGGGGAGATCTTTATTTTAAAAAAATAGTTTGCGATCATCCACGCTTTAGCCGTTTTTTCTTTCTCACGGAAACATACCTGTCACATCTCCACCTTTTAACATTATAATCGATCCACGCCTCGTTCCGACATCTGTCGCAATTCTTCACTTTTAAAATGAAGGCAGGAGCGATACAAAAGTTAATTAAATTGTACGAGTAGTTAACAAAAGTCATATTAAAGTTGAACATACTAAACGCACAAGAATCATAATCTGCTATAATTCACTAACGGGTGCCGATGGGTTTTGGTGTTAATCAGCGTATTGTTTTAAGTGTTTGAAACCATGATGGACAATGTTTGAAATCAGGTCGAATTTAGTGTTACCAATGTTTGAAATCAGGTCGAATTTAGTGTTACCAATGTTTGAAATCAGGTCGAATTTAGTGTTACCAATGTTTGAAATCAGGTCGAATTTAGTGTTACCAATGTTTGAAATCAGGTCGAATTTAGTGTTACCAATGTTTGAAATCAGGTCGAATTTAGTGTTACCAATGTTTGAAATCAGGTCGAATTTAGTGTTACCAATGTTTGAAATCAGGTCGAATTTAGTGTTACCAATGTTTGAAATCAGGTCGAATTTAGTGTTACCAATGTTTGAAATCAGGTCGAATTTAGTGTTACCAATGTTTGAAATCAGGTCGAATTTAGTGTTACCAATGTTTGAAATCAGGTCGAATTTAGTGTTACCAATGTTTGAAATCAGGTCGAATTTAGTGTTACCAATGTTTGAAATCAGGTCGAATTTAGTGTTACCAATGTTTGAAATCAGGTCGAATTTAGTGTTACCAATGTTTGAAATCAGGTCGAATTTAGTGTTACCAATGTTTGAAATCAGGTCGAATTTAGTGTTACCAATGTTTGAAATCAGGTCGAATTTAGTGTTACCAATGTTTGAAATCAGGTCGAATTTAGTGTTACCAATGTTTGAAATCAGGTCGAATTTAGTGTTACCAATGTTTGAAATCAGGGTTTCTTTTACATCAAGAGAAGGCAAAGTGGACTTTTTTTAATTTCATTTTGATCCCATCAAGGTGGAGTATCTTAAGAATATGTATTTTTCGCGCCAAACCGGAACCATATATTACGACTACAATTTCTAAAAACACCATTAGTACTGTTTTTAACACTAAACACGCAGTGTAGTCTTCTGAAGTTTCACCCTGTGTATAAACTCCTATTAAAATAATAATAATTTGTAACGCTTTACTCACTTCTTTGCTTTTTTTTCTTTTGGCCATTCGCTTTTGCCGAAGCATATTTGGTAGCGGAATATCTTCTTCCTCTTCGTCAAATTCCGTTGCGAACTCTTCTCCATCCTTGATGATCCCCGAGTCATATTGTTTTCGAAAAAGTATCCTGGATGAAAACCCGCGATACCAATTACCCAGAGGGGTGATGGCAGAGGAGAATAAGCTCGCCCAGAGATGTCAAGATTAGGGGGCAATTTACTTACCTTTTTCTAAAAACTCATCCAGGAACTTTGATTCCTTCGGGCCAACTCAAATAACTTTAACCCTGTTGATTCTTTCGTTTTTTTGTAAAAAAGTTTTAGATTATTGTTTAATCCTTTCATGGGTTCCCTTGTTACCGGTGTCTCTAGACCATTTACTTACAGTTAAAGTTCGCTGGTTTTACTCTTTTATTTTCCAATTTCTGGGATTAATTAATCTTCGAACCGTAAACGTTATTTATTTCCCGTGATAATTAATTATCCGCTTGAGTTATTTTCCTTTGCAAACTTCCTTTTGGATAGGATTGGCAATAATCTACCCTTTAAAGAAAAAGAAAGATAAGAATGTGGAGAGTAAAGAGGAAAAGGGAAGGCCTCTTCCACAAGGGAAGACCCCGTCTTCAGAGACCAAGTGTCCGAAGGTCACCCTCATTGGTGACTCGCAAACACGGGATCTGCAGCCGCTGCTAGCGGTCCGCCTTCGCACTAGCGTGAAGGTAAGCTGCCTGTCAGGACGGGGTAACCACACCATCAGAGTAGAGGCAGAGAAAGCTCAGATTTCTGAGAATTCTGTTGTTGCTCTGATGGTGAGCGGCAACGACCTCTACCTCAGAGGGGGTAAGGTTGGCCTCAGTGGTAAGACCATCCAAACAGTGATGGGAGCCGTGGACGACATAGGGCTTAAAACCCGCAAACGTGTGGTGGTTGGGATGCTTCCGAGAAGAGGTCCATCCCGAACCGCTCACGAAAGAAACGTCGCAGTGAACAAAAGGTTGGCGGATCTCTGCACGGCAGAAGGAGTCTTCTTCGTGGACCCCTATCGTACCTTTATCGGTAGGGACGACCTCTACCAAAGGGACAGGGTACATCTCTCATTTAAAGGGAAGGCCTTTCTCGCCAATCTTATTCAAGATGTCGTGGAACGCACCCAAAGGAGCGTTCGAAACAGAGCGAAAGCGGACGTGCGCCAGCATGCCCGTGTCACTCCTGGAACGACCTTCTCAGAGGTGGTCAAAAAGGGTGTGACCACGAAAACAGAAAAGCCGGGAAACGGAAGAGCGCAGGGAGTCCTACACTAGGGGACTCCCTCAAAGTTCTTCTGTTCAATGCGAGGTCAATCAGGAATAAGTTTCTTGAGCTCCGTGGCCTCGTAGTAACAGAGAAACCTTAGATGGTGGCCATAACGGAGTCGTGGATAAAAACCTCAAGCCGAGATTTTGAAGGTGAATTCACGATTCCCGGTTACCAGCTCTTCCTGAAAGATAGGCCAGACAGAGAGGGTGGCGGTGTGATGTTGTATGTCAAGGATACTCTCAACTCGACGGATTGCAACATCATATCCGACCATGAACTACTAGGTGTTGACCTAGAGATAGGTCCTGCCAAATACAGGACCCTGGTGCTTTATAGACCTCCTGCCCAACTCGTTGAAAAGGACAGAGATCTGTACCAGCTGCTAGGAAAACTTGTCGAAGACAGGGTGTGTATCGTCATGGGTGATTTCAACACACAAGTTGACTGGGAAACCAGAGAACCCTGTGGCAAGAACGCACTACTCCTCGAGTTTACGAACAACGAGTTCCTCACTCAGTGGGTGAGAGAGCCAACGAGAGGAGACAATATCCTCGACTTGGTTTTCACCTCTGAGGATGACATCCTTGAGGACCTCTCTGTTGGCGAAGAGCTCGGTGGCAGTGACCACCGACTAATTAGATTTGTAGTCAAAGTCCCCAAAGCATAGCCTGCAACTAGTAAATCAAGGAAACTGGATTTGAGAAGAGCAGACTTTGCAGGTCTACGCGCGGGACTGACTGACGCGAGGCTAGAAGAGTGCGATGCTGTTGAAGACTCTTGGAACAGTTTCAAAACCACATTCATGAGTCTTCAATCGCGTTTTATCCCTATGAAATGCCCCCGTCGGTCTTCTGTTCAACCAAAGTGGTTTTATCGAGAAATCGGGAAACTGCTTAGGAAGAAGAGAAATGTGTACCGGCAATCGAAGATCTCGGGTGACTTTGACGAATACCGGAGGCTAGCCAGGAGAGTGAAGTCCAGCATAAGGGCGGCTAAGCGGTCTGAGGAACTCCGAGTGGCGAGACTCTGTAAAGAGAATCCCAAGGAGTTTTTTGGATATGTGAACAGCCGTAAACCAATCCGTCGAACGATTGGCCCTTTGAGGAATGAGGAAGGGACATTAAAGCATTCAGATGCAGAAAATGCCAACCTCCTCAACGACTACTTCTCTTCAGTGTTTACTGAAGAGTGTGGTCCCATTCCCCAGCCGACGGATTCCTACTCGAGGGAAAAGCTGGAGGCAATGGACTTCCCTGAAGGAGAAATAAAGAAAAAGATCGCTGACCTAAAGACGAATAAGTCCCCTGGACCGGACGGGTTTCTACCTAAAGTGTTGAAGGAAGTGTGCGATGAAGTATCACGACATCTGTGCGCTATCTTTAACATGTCAATCCGGACCGGATGCGTTCCTAGAGACTGTCGTGAGGCGGAGGTGACTCCTATCTTCAAGAAAGGAGACCGTAACCAACCGTCGAACTACCGACCTATCAGTCTGACTTCGATAGTCGGTAAACTCATGGAAAGCATCATGGTGGACAAAGTGACGTCGTATTTAGAGTCAAACCTGCTACTGAGGAGTTCTCAGCACGGCTTCCGAAGGCAACGGTCATGCCTGACGAACCTTGTAGAATTCTTCCACTTCGTTTTCAGTGAGCACGATCGGGACAAGGCGGTGGATGTGGTCTACCTAGACTTTCAGAAAGCCTTTGATAAGGTACCACACCGCCGCCTTCTCCGGAAAGTGCGAGCGCTTGGCATAGACGGAAAGGTAGCCGGCTGGATCGAGAACTGGCTAAGTGGCAGAGGGCAACGGGTGGTGGTGAATGGACAGTCTTCTGAGTGGGTGCCCGTTACTAGCGGGGTGCCTCAAGGTTCTGTCCTGGGACCACTACTATTCATCATCTACGTCAATGACATGGACGGTGACATGGTTTCCAAGATTTCCAAATTTGCCGACGATACCAAGCTTGGTATGAACGTTGCAAAGGATGGAAATACTGCCCGCCTGCAGGAAGATCTTGGGAAGATTGGGGAGTGGTCGGACACGTGGCAAATGCCTTTTAACGTGGGCAAATGCAAAGTGATGCATATCGGCCACAGAAACCCCCAATCTCAGTATATCCTTAAGGGCACTGCTATGGAATCCACCGATAGTGAGAAGGACTTGGGTGTAACAATCACTAGTGACCTAAAGTTCTCGAAACAGTGCATTGAGGCGGAGAAAAAGGCCCAAAGGATGCTAGGCTATATTAAGCGCCAGTTTGGTTATCGGAACCAGGAGATTGTACTGTGCCTGTACAACTCACTTGTCCAACCGCACCTGGAGTATGCCGTACAATTTTGGAGTCCTTCATTGCGAAAGGACATCGCGAGATTGGAACGCGTACAAGCCAGGGCAACCACCTGATTCCCTCTATCCGACATAAAAGTTATGAGGATAGACTAAGGGAATTAGATCTGTTCTCGCTGGAAACCCGTAGACAGCGTGGTCAGCTCATCGAAGTTTTCAAAATACTTCGAGGGTTCGACAATGTTGACTATCGGGATATTTTAACACTGAGTGAGAACAGAACGCGCAATCACGGCTTCAAACTTGAACTGAAGCGTTACAACCGCAATCTGTGTGGAAATTTTTTCACTTACAGTATCTGCGGTATGTGGAACGCACTTCCAGTGGAAGTTGTCAACAGTGAATCTGTTGACCAGTTCAAGTCAAGACTAGACAAAGTCTTGAAAAGTGGCCGTTTAGGGACGCAAAACAATTGAGCAGCCTTGTGCCCGCTCAATTGCTAGTCCAAAGGTACCCTCTTTGAATGGACCGTAAGGTCTCCTAGGGTACTTTCTTTCCTTGTTGTTACTCCTTGTTGTAACTGATAGACTTCTCTTTTCGTTTCTGTTTTGTAATATTTCGCCTTTTACTTAATAGCCTCCCTTTATGCTCTCTATTTGAAAATGTCTATTTTAAAATTTTTTTGAGAAAAGTTAATTACTGAAATATCTTAAAAAATCAGAAAAATAAAGGAATTAGAAATTTGAATACTTTGTCACAGACCCAAGAGAAAATAAGCATATATCTTAAATTGCATCTTGTTTTTCAAGGTAATAAGACTGTATAAGAAAGTTGTGTTCTTGACAATTACTCAAGGTGTGCCTAACTACTTTTACATTCGTTTATTACACTTTTGAATATCCTACATCCAAAATCAGGATATTATTCATTTTTAGGGCAAAATAACTACCATATGCCGACGCGTATTAACCAGAATCGTGCGAAAGTCAGTGACCGGAAGGCTTTACCCACGGTTTCCCATTTGAGGTTACGTTACCTCCCATCTTCCGTTGGTATTCAGCTTGAAACAGCCACCTCTAAAAATATTCACTCTTTTTTTCCTTCGTGGTTTGGGTAGTCATCTCTGGTGGTAGTCTTGGCAAATGACATATCTCAAAACAAGCTATATAACTATTTTATGCAGGCAACTCAAGCTTTTCTCCATCCGTGTGTGGCAAGATTATATTCGGTAGAGAGATAAATACTAACTTTTGGAGATGCATGGGTTACAAACATACACGTGCGCTTCGTCCGTTGCAAACAATTATGAACATTTATTTATACCATACATTGCAAAAAAATAATAGAATCCGTGAACCATCAGTTTTAAAAAAAATAATCGTGTCTATGCAGAGAAACCGGGAGGACTTAATAGAATGTCAGCACTTACCTGTTTTTAACAAGCGGGACTTAATTTGGTCTTGTTGTCACAGTTCTAAGAATCTATTCTTTTGAAAGTGGGGGAGATGTTTCGCATGTTTGATATGCTGACATAATAAAGTTCCAACCCTTCGCTAATATCAAAATTATTCTTCTCATATATGTATTTTCGAAACAAGTCGCCCAAACCGTGCTCCTCAAATGCTACCAATGCTACTAGCTACAGTTAACTTTTGAACATAGTGCAAAACATGGAATTTTCAAAGTAAAGCAAGAAATAGAAAATTGAAGGACACCAATAATTCCCAGTATGTAAAATCTATGTGAAGGAAGAATGCGAAGATTTTGTAATACTCGAAAACTAATTGGTTTCATGATACTACACCTAAGTTAAAAAAGTAGCGCATCTTTATCTTATATCAACTTTTGTGCTCATAAATTTTACAGTTTAGGTATTATACCCACACACATCAGGCTGAGTACACATGGCACCAAGGATCAACTCTTGCCTTAGTTAAATTTGATGTCTAACATACATCATTTCCTTAAAATTTCAATCTTAAATAGGATCTTGCGAGGAGTCGGACAAGAAGAATACTAATTATTCCATTTTTGCCTATTTCACTTAAAGGGCAGGCAGTTTATCCGAAGAGATTTCAATGCGTAATATTCTTTTGGATATTCGTTTAATAAAACTTTTATATTAAGGAAGTGAGGTGACGTTTTATCATAATCAAGCAAATTGAATACTATCAGTCAAACAATTTAGTTAAAAAATGTATAAAAAAACATTTTCGCCACCGAATTTAGTAAGTTATCCCTGAATCTCTAACGTTAGCCAAAACCAGAGGGAAAAAAATCAGGGAAGATCAAATTGGGTAAGAACCAATTAATTGCTCACCTCGAAAAGAAATCGTCTTCTTCACCCGATTCTGGAAGCAAAAGGCGGAAATTGTTGGTGCGCAGTAATTTCGAATCAAGGCGTTGAAGAGAATTTAAAAGGGAAGAGTCGAACTCGATCTATAAAGACGTACAGGAATGTGAGTTTAACCCAGCGGTGGGTATTTTTTTATTTTTAGAATGCTGCATTTGGCCGACATCCAATTAGTATTAAGAAATACGCTCATGCAAATAGGCAATACAAAAGTGAAAATATTTGACTAAAAATTACAAAACAACATTTATGAAGCCCTAAAAAAATGAATTATTTTGTTCGTATATTCAGAATACTTTCAGAAGACTGCGCTAGGAGGCCGGGAGATATTTGCTTGAAAGCGGGAGAGCAAATGAAATTCACTACTTACTTTCTCGTTTGGCACTGGCACAGACAAGACTGGTATCGAAAATCCCCAGAGAATCAAGATTATGGCCATGGGGGCGACTGCTCTACCAAAACGAGGTGCCATGCTGTGAGATTACGGTCCTTTTAGATAAACCTTTTTTTCTTTACCTTTGTACACGAATGTTCCTGGAATTTTTATTATTATTATTATTATTATTATTTTTTTTTTCCACAAATGAAGTCCGTGGGCATCAACGTCAATAAAATAACTACTCCTTCCCGCTGCCCAAATCCATCCATCAAACTTTCCAAACCAATTTTGCATGTGATAGCGACGGGCTGCTGGAGGCTGTAGCAACTCGTCAAGACACGGTTTCTCCCTGGACTTATGACCCACCTTTTCAATATTCAAATCCTTGTGGTCGCAATCTGTTTCACCTTTATCAAAATGTGAGAAGGAAAATTGTATAGTTCTAATTATTTTATTTGTACATGATAATATATATATATATATATATATATATATATATATATATATATATATATATATATATATATATATATATATATATATATATATATATATGTGTCTTTTCACCATCATTAAAAAAAATGGACTTCCTATTTAAAAAGTTGACTTTCATATTAGAAAAATTGAACTACAAATTTAAAAAGTTGACTTTCATATTAAAAAAATTGAACTTCAAATTAAAAAAAACTGACTTTCATATTAAAAAAAGAACTTCAAATTTAAAAAATTGACTTTCATATTAAAAAAGATGGATTTCAAATAAAAAATGACTTTCAAATTTTAAAAGTTGATTTTCAAATTAAAATAAGTGAATTTTCCCCACTTAGGGTAGGGGGGAAACCCGTATTTATGCCCAATCCACCTGCACTTGGGTAGGGACTCTAGCCGAGGCTTTTGCGAGTCATTAGGCCATTTCAGCATTCACTGGTCCCACTTTGGTCGGCCCAGTGCTTTAAGGTCGTTCCTTGTGACCCGGAAGTGGTGTTGAGCCCATCTTTTATTTCAGTCACTTTATCTTTTTTTTAGATATTATTTCGGTTTTTCAGAGATCTCTCAATTTTATATAGGTAGGAAATACCAGTATTGCAAATTTGCATTATTAAATATTTTTCCAGTGCAATATTTGAAAATACTCATTGGTTACTGAAACTGCTGAGTTATGTATGGGAACAGTTGCTAGGGGCGCGAAAGAGCTGCCAATGAGGATATGATGAGAAGAAATCCCACAAGCTACGAAAATAGGTCTTTAACGTCGCGGTAAAGAGTTGGCCGAAATGTTCGAAACGTTCGGAAGATGACTAATGGAGATTTTTTTTCTAATTTTAAGCAGTTTGTAATTACCAACGCATATGGTAAGTAATACTGTAGATATGGCTCTTACGAATGTTTGTATGTATAAAAGATGTTATTTTATGAAGAAATAAGTGCCTGAGAAGCGAAAACGCTAGGATATTTTTGCGTAGGTTGGTGGCAAAATTAGGGTTGTTGATGTTACGCAAATTCATATGATATTACATTTTTTAATTGAATTTTATTTGTTTTTAATTGAAAGAAACTTTTTTAATGTTGAAAGTCAGCTTTTTTAAGTTGATAGTAAACATGTTTAATGTGAAATCCAAGTATTTTAATTTTAAAGTCGACTTTTTAAATTTGAATGTCAACTTTTTAAATTTTGAAGTTCAATTTTAAAAAAATATGAAAGTCAGTTTTTTACAAATTTGAAGTTCATTTTTAAAAATTAAAGTCAGCTTTTTAAATTTGAAGTCATTTTTTTAATATGAAAGTCAGTTTTTAAAATTTGAAGTTCAATTTTTAAAATATGAAAGTCAACTTTTTAAATTTGACGTTCAATTTTTTAAATATGAAAGTCAACTTTTAAAATTTAAAGTTCTTTTTTTTAATGAGGGTGAGAATATTGAAATGTCTAGAAGGAATAAAGCTCAGGTAATTTCAATCTAGTTCGAGACCGCCTGGGACACTGGAATCTGGAAGGGATACCGCTCTATGTGCCCACTGTAACAGTTTACCCAAGGTACCCCTTTTGCACGGTTAGGGGAGGGTCATCGTTGGGTGGGTACGAAAGTGCTAGAAGACTGAGTAGGAATCCCCTCGTGGCCCAACGGAATGCCACCCATTTCACATCAGGGGATTTGGACATATTAACTCTTTCTGCAGGTTCTGAGACGGAAGAGTGATATGCTGTTTGTGAAGAGGGTGAGAAAGAGACAGCGGTGTTGTGATTAGCTATTCGTATGGTGCATGTGTGGGTGAAGCTGCCTGCGCCCACGCGTTTGGCTGAACGCGTCCATCAACATGCGGCTACCTCCCTACTTACGTATTTTATTTAGTCCACTCTCTCTTGGATCGTACTGTTTACGCAGAGGTGTAAATCCAACGGGAATAGTGAGCAAGTAGCGAGAGTAGTGTTAGTCGAAGGGAGTTTCCTTGGATTAGTTTATAAGTAGCATTTGATGCATTGAAGTTTATGGATTTCGTTGATGCTTTATAAAAGTTGTGGGAGATTCATCAACTATTTTCCTTTATTGAAATTAATATGTAAGTTGGTGGTCGCCCATGAAACCTGTTGGATTCGTCGTCCTTAATAGCCCGAAGCTTAGGATGGGGTTTAGGGTCTTGTATAAAAGGTACTTCAGTGGTGCTATGGTATAAAAGAAAGAAAAGTGTCATCTTAGGATATATTTGGTCATCCGGAATGTTCTTGCCGTTTTATAGAAATTAAAAATATATATTTGAGGTAAATTTAATCAATTATATGGTAACTATTTTGCTCTATAACTTTCTCCCTTTTATTGGCGTAAAAACTCCGAAATAGAATGTGAAAAGTAAGAATTGTTATGCTAAAGTATTTGACCTAAAACGTTTCTCCCTCATGCGAGGGCCAATTGAAGACTAAGCTCACGGCTCAGGGTTGCCACAAGCAAATTTTAAAAAGAATCAAAATTTGGAGTTAAAAGGTACCAGAAAGAACTAAATATAAATTTTACGAGGGATAATACAAGAATTCTCAAGAATTTGTCTTAAATTAGTGCAATAGAACTATTTATGTTTTAAATAACGAGACCCTCATCATACTTAACAATAATTTAATTAAATGAATATATGATTGAATTGGCTTGATTTGGTTCTTTTTGCAGTACTTTGGTACTTTTGCTGTTTTAGACAACCCTAAAAGAACCAAATCTGGTACGTTAGTACCAGTTGTGACAACCCTGGGCTCTCCTAGTTAGGCTATCACTGCTCTGTTTACCAAGTTCTAAAGTGTTCGCTCCTGTCAAATTCGATCAATTAATTCCACTAATGGGCTAGACTTCTTCTCTTCTTCTTGGCTTTCCCTACCCGGGGTAGCCGTTCGTGATGAGTCGTTTCCAATTCGGTAAAAGAATCCTTCATTACTGTTTTGGCAGAGACTTTACGGACAGATGCCCTTCCTGACTACAAACCTAATAAATATCCTAGCCTAACTAAGCTAACTTCGTCCTCGTTGCGTTTTTAGGTCAAAAACTTTTACATAACAATTCTTGGATAAAAATCCAAGAATTTTTGTTTCATTTTTTAAAACCAATAAAATAGGAAGAGGTTCTAGAACAAAATTGTAGCTGTATACTGATCAAATTTACTTAAAAATATTTGACTTTTTCTTTAGGGGACACTTACTTTCCGGATTATCGAATATATTGTTTGATGTCCTTTAATTCGTGTGGAAAAGGGGACGGTGCTTTAACCTTTAAGAGTAGGCTTGGGTGAAAAAAGTATGGCTGAGTTTAAAGGTGACTGTTCTATAGAGGAAATGGAGAACCACGGTTGAATGAAAGGGGGGAACAAATGATTGATTTCATCTTTGTGACACCCCGTATCCCGTACTAGCATCTTTCTTCAAGATGAGACTAGTCTCCAGAAAGATCGGATAAAGATATATTTCATTAGCTTAGACTCGTAGAAGGCGAGACCCGAAGTTTTGAAGTATTGTGACAACTGAGATTCGATGCGGACAGAAAACAAGGTCTCAAGTATTCATCTCAGTGTCACCTCAGGTCCAGACTCTCGGAAAACTGTTCTTAATTCGATGAAATCTTTCTTACCTTCTTGTCTTTCCCGGCGTTACAGATTCGGGATGCAGTCGGGCGACGTCTGAAGCTGCCCCAATGAAGAACTGCAACTGTCCGCGATTGTCTTCTGCTCTTATATGGACGCTGGGAAATTCCAGAAACTCACTTTGATCTTGAACGACTCAACAATGGAGTCAATTCACGTGATTTGCATTTCAATGGCATCAACATCCGTGTCTGTGCTTTTACATACACGCTTGGAAATGGACAAACAAAGGGAAAGAAAAAAACAAATGCACACATCAAGTACAGAGTATTTGGTTATTTTATACATAAGAACACATGTAAGTATTTCGATTTTGGTCGCACAAACATTTTCCTTAAATTTTATCATCATCATCAGTATTATTTGAAAGAGGGAAATTATCGCTGCAATGATTTTCAAACCATGTTCGTGGGTATTTTAAATAGACAGGCAGTAACAAAGGTGGAAAGGGTTAAGTAAAGGAGAAGCGGACAATTACAACGCTCATTATATGTTCTGAGTGAACACAATAGGTTTGTACATGTATATGTATGTAGCGTTAGTGGGGGTAGCCAATGGATACATTCTGACTTGGCGCTTGAGGTGGGAGGGCGTTCTGACAATTCCCAAGCGCCACTGTAGGTCCTGCTTGGGCGCCGGAGGTTGGGGAGGATTGGTTTGGTATTCCAGGCGCTCCACGACTCCCCAAAGTCGTTTGAAGGTTAAAGACATACATCTCGGGAATCAGCGATGCGATTAATGATGTCCAACGGCGGGAACACCGTCTATCTGGAACAATTCCTGGTATTGGTTCTCTTCTACCCATTCGTCAACTGTACGCATGCGTCTCTCTGCCACCATTCTCTTTCTTCCTCTTTATCTGCATACTTAACTCTCTTTCTCACGTACATTTTGCCTTTATGCGCCCATAACAAGGCCTGTCTTTGTTGCACAAAGAAAATAAGTTTATAGCGGATCTCTTGAGCCCCGGGTAGTCTTCCCTTTTCACTACTCTATTTATATGTCATTTCCACACATGTTGACTTCTACCAATTTTAACCCTATATCAACCTCCCCCCCCCCCTCCCCAATTCTCTGGTGACCATGTCCTTTGTGGTTTTCACTCTATGTTTTTTAATACAAATAAATTGGAATAATTTATTAGATTTACGGGTGGATCCAAATCTGGATCAAGATTGCGGATCACTTATTCTCTTTATAAATTCGGTAAGATTATTGGCGGAATTCGATAAAATTTGAACTTTGAGGTAAACTAAAATTTGTTTAGTTCTTTCCCAAATAAGTTATGTCACACTTTGCAAAATGTTTCGGAAAAAAGCTAATATAACTATGATATAATTATTTACATGTTTTATAAATCTACAAATAAATTTGGATGACTCGTTTAGTCTTTCTGTTCTGTGTGCCAACTAATAATATTTTTCCTAACACAAGTGGAAAATTATTTATGGGGCTAAAAAAAAAATAGCCAAATGTTAATGGGGAATATATAAAGTGAATTAAACTGAAAAAAGGAAAAATTGGAGGAAATTTTACAACCCAGTTATGGAACCGTTTCAAAATGTTTCGACAGTACTGTTTAAAATACTGCAATGAGTATTTTTTATTAAACTTAATCTATTTTATTGTTAAATGTCATATCTAGTATATTTATAAATAAATATTTCTTATAGAATAAAACAAACTCTAGGTTTTATAGTAGAAGATGGAAAAATGAAAAATAAAAGAGATAAAGATTAGTGAGGAGGCAGAATGAGTAACCTCGGTAGACATAGATGAAAAATGAATGCCCATGCCCAAAGGACGAGAAAGACCTGCTGAATAATGTGGATTACAAACCACAATACTGAATTTATTTATCATTAATTCTTCTTTTTTCACACTTAGAGTCCGTAAGTTAATCTTGTTTATAGCTATCGGAAGATCCGACTATTCCCCATCGCTCTCTCTTTTACAATTAGGTATTTTTCGGATGAGTTCTGCTTCAGCTATTTTAGTTTTGGTTGTTGAATCACATCTAAAGATAAGTTTTGATTTATCGAAGTTGATGAGGAAAATCATGAAGTAGTTTAGAACGCTTAAAAGTTCATTTTCCCTGCGAAGGTCACTTCGGTGTTCGGAGATGCGTTAAGATATTGAGAGATGAGTTTGGTCGAAATAAAATTTAGGTCGGTGAGAGGCGGAGGCTGCGGCCTATGGGCAGGAAATCTTTCAAGAGGAGAAGGGGAATAATGCAATCCGGGAGAGATTTACAAATTCAGGGCGCCATCAAGGATCTTCCAACAAAGGAAAAAGTGAAAATAAAATTTTCTATCTGACGTTTTTTACGAAATCATATGTTCAATGTAATAATTGACAGAACTATTAATTCTTTATCAGAAATATTTGAACAGTTACAGTTTCAATAACACGAGGATTTTTAGCGGCGTGCATCGACTCTATAAGTTACTATGTCCGTCGGATTGTAACCATTTTACTTTTCAATGGGTTTTTGAAAAATTTGAAGGTCTTAAGGTCAGATGATTTGTTTGTTAATTGATAATACGTTTGTTAATTATTTTTTTCGGAATTATTGACATAATTAAGAGCACGCGACTTAGGTGCGTTGGCCTTGTTAAATGACCTAAAAGATCTGCCAGATAAAAACAAACTCAAAGGTTTAAAGAATAAGTTAAGGTACAAAGAAAATAGTGATATCAATGGATGTGATCTCTTGACTGAACTAGATCTAGCCAAGGAATTATTTCCTGATGATGTAAAGCTTCCAATCGAAGCCCCTGGGTTCATAAACACTAACGGGTTAGAGGATGTAATGCCAAATATGTGGGTTATATTAAGAATAATGATGGCAATAGCTCTTTTACTCTGGCCGCTGACGAGAGAAGCTTTAGTAAACTAAAGTTTATAAAAACATAATCACAGTCATCCATGTCTCAACACAGAATGAATTCTTTGTCAATTTTGTCTATAGAAAATGATCTGGCAAAGAATATAAATATAGAAAATGATCTGGCAAAGAATATAAATATAGAAAGTGCCATGAAAAGATTTGCTGATCCGAAGGATAGGAAGTAATGTTTCAGGTAAGCTAATTGTTCATACTCTCCAAAATACAGGTTGAGAACAACAATATTATGGCTCATTGCTTGTTAAAAAACAACCCAGGTAATAAACCCATTTATATTATTCTATTTTAGTTTTATCTTGTGAAGTTTTTTATAATTATCTTAAAGAGGGCGGCGAACATCTGCTTGCCCAAGGCGCCTGCAACCATAAGGCCACCCCTGCTCTGATGCTTTTAATTTTGAAGAAAAAGGTAACGAAATATATCGCTATTCCTAAGTGGAGGATTTAGGCCTTTTTAATTAGAGAGAAAAGAGTTTGCCCGGATTTCGAGCGACAGGGTTTAAGTAACCAGAGTAACCAGATCAGATAGTGTTGAAGTATGATCGTAGGGATTAAGTGATTTAATTCATCTTGAAAAAGATTAGGATCATAAATCATGTATGTTAAGAGAAAAAAGTAATTAGAGAAACCCTCGTTTGGTGGATGCGTCATTGAAAGAGATGAACTGCAGGTATGGATGGGTACGAGTGTGTCGATGTACGATAGCCTGTGTGAAAGATGGGCCGTGGGAAGTTCTTACTACCTTGACGTCGAGAAATGGGAGCACATTTTCTGATTCAATTGTAAAATGGATTATGGGTGTAAGGAGTTGAGTCTACTGACGAATGTGTCAAAATTATTTCTATCGCGTGGCCAGGCTGAGAAAATGTCGTATACATAGTGGAGTCATAGTAAGTTATGGGTGGGCATAATTGTCGAAGGGATTCAGTTTCAAAGTTTACATTTGAAGGTGAAAGGTATGTGAATTTCCTAGTAAAACACTTTTTAAACTTATAATAAATATTCATTGAACAAGTTATTGATATGCATGTGTAGCATTTTTATTAATTTTATTTTCCTACTGAATGATATAAATACTTCTGGCAAGCTGTCATGCCCTGTATTATAGTGATAAATTTATGAATATTTTTTTTGTTTATCTTCTAATTATTTGCTGTTTTCTTCTTTTAGAATGTTTTTCTTACTATACTCACAGTCTTAATGCCCTTCAGTATTGTTCCAGCAGTCAAAGAAGGTGGTTGTGATGTGCAAGTTTATATTTTGAGGTGAAAGGTAGGTGATTTTCCTAGTCAAACACTTTTTAAACTTATAATAAATATTCATTGAGAAAGCTATTGATATACATATGAAGCATTTAATATTAATTTTATTTTTCTACTGAATGATATAAATACTTCTGCTAAGCTGTCATGCTCTGTATTATAATGATAAATTTCTGAAAAGAAATTCTGTTTATCTTCTAATTGTTTGTTGTTTTCTTCTTTCAGATGACTCGTACTTGTGTGAATAAGCCAGGCAACTTCTGCTACATTTGTGGTGGGGTGACCTCTGCATCACACATGTACTGTATAACTTCTATGGTTAGAAAGTCATATCACCTATATTTTGGATGCAAGAATAGTGACCAGGATAAGAACTGGGCTCCTCACATATGCTGCAACAGCTGTGCTACTAACCTTTCCTAATGGTTGAACAAGAAGAGAAAAGGAATACCTTTTTCTGTGTCAATGACGTGGCGGGAGCCAAAAGACCATACAAACAATTGTTATTTTGCATGGTACCTCCAGTACAAAAGGGCTTGTCAAATAATAAAAAGGAGTCCATTGAATATGCAAACATTCCATCAGATATTCACCCAGTTCTACATGGAGAAGGTCTGTCTGTTCCTGATGCACCAACTTCGTTATCCTTCGAGTCAGATGAGGAAAGTGGTGAGGAGGAAGCAGAGAAGGATGACAGTGCTGGATTAGAGAGTGATCCAAATTTTGATGAAGCACACTCCTCTAGGCCACATCTCATAACACAAGGGGAACTCGATGACGTTGTCAGGGATCTTCAACTACCCAAGATCAAGGAAAACAAAGGACAGCATAGTGAAGGCAATCCATACTGAAAGACAGAAATCAACACCAGGAGAAAAAGTATGAATTATCCTGGCCGGGAATCGAATTCGAGTCTGCTGATTGCCGGTCAGATGCTCTACTATTGAGCTACCAGGCACAGTGATTAAAATTTACCCAAAGCATCTACATACCCACTCGCATATTAAAGGCTTATTTAAAATAATCAACCTTTAATATCCCTTGGGGATTCCTAGCCTGGAGGAAAATTATCCATGTCAATTGAAGTTCTGCTGGTGGTAACAACAACCACAGGGCTTTTGCCATATTTAATTTCTGTCTTTTAAAAGATCTCTGCATTTTTCTCTCTACACAAGGATTTTGAGAAGATATATATATATATATATATATATATATATATATATATATAATGAAAATTAATGCAATATTGCAAGAAAAGATGAGGAATTAAACCACATTCTCTGAAGACAATTTAATTCAGAACAGTTTCGGTGTATCTCACACCATTTTTCAACTGACACTGGATAGAAAATAGAAGAAAAGGGCATACAAACATAACACAATGGTCAGGTCGTGAAAGATCCCCTCTTTTTTCCCCAATCCTCTACTTGTGGCTAATCTGGGGGGGGGGGTTAGGCCTAAACATATTGAAGGGCTGATATTTTACTATTTTGTTTATTTGCTTTCTTATTACAGGATTAAAAGAAAATTGATCCTCAGATAGATTTAAATTAGGAACTGACGATATCAAGCTCGATTCTACGATTCTTCTCTTAACATAGTTAGCCGATTTAAATACCATTTTACTTCCATTGAAATCGATCGAATGATTCAAGTCTCTAACATGGCAAAATATTCCACTGCTTTCGCTGCCCACTCTAATATCTCTTTTGTGTTCATACAATCTCTTGTCTAGATTTCTCCCCGTTTCCCCTATATAAACTTTATGGCAATCGTTGCATGGTATTGCATATACGCCCAATCATTTCCAATATTAATTCTCCCACTTATAAGCTCTCCAAATGGCTCGCCAAGCATTTATCTCCAGCAGTTGAAAGAATCTCGTCTGCACACATTATGAACACTCAAGATTTCGTTGACCGCCTCAACCACTTGCAATTACCGGATGGAAAACTTGTGAGCTTTGATGTAAACTCTTTGTTTACCAAAGTTCCGGTTGACCACACCATGGGCCTTCTGCGGGAAATCATGCCTAGACTTAATTTGGATCTTCCCATTTCTACGAGTAAATTTATCGTTTAGTTGAATTATGTCTCTCTGACAATGTGTTTCGAGTAAATAATGAGTTTTATAGACAAATATTTGGCCTTAGCATGGAAAATAGTTTATCTCCGATATTGGCATGTCTCTTCATGGAATATTTTGAAACTGAACTCCTTCCCACAATTTATCTCCTAACTTTATATGGTTAAGGTACATTGACGATGAATTTTCTGTATGGCCTAATGGCCATGATTTTGATACCTTTTTTAATAATTTGAATAATTTGCATGTCTCCATCAAATATAAATATGAATGGGAATATGATAATAGATTACCCTTTTTAGATGTCCTCATTAATAAAGATCACCATGAATTAAAACTTGACGTGTATAGGAAACCAACCCACTCGAATGCCTATATACATTATTTTTCGTTTCACGATAATACTGTTAAAAAATCTGTAATTTCTAACCTTTTCCTTGGAGCATACAAAATATGTCATCCTTCCTATTTAGATGAAGAAATTGTCATTATCAGGACCATTTTTTCTAATTTGTATTACCTCGATTGGTTCATATCGTCTGCCCATTTTTCAGCTAGGAAAACATTCTATGGTAATAAGCCTTCCCGCATTAATGACTTCAACAAATGTATAACATTGCGTTTTAATAATAAATTAAATAGTTTAAAGGACATATTTGGAAAAGCGGGTATTAATCTAGCCTTTAAATATAATAATTCCTTAAACCAATTGATGATTGCTAGGAAACCCAAAGAACATCATAACATAGGAGTATATGCAATACCATGCAACGATTGCCATAAAGTTTATATAGGGGAAACGGGGAGAAATCTAGACAAGAGATTGTTTGAACACAAAAGAGATATTAGAGTGGGCAGCGAAAGAAGTGGAATATTTTGCCATGTTAAAGACTTGAATCATTCGATCGATTTCAATGGAAGTAAAATGGTATTTAAATCGGCTAACTATGTTAAGAGAAGAATCGTAGAATCGAGCTTGATATCGTCAGTTCCTAATTTAAATCTATCTGGGGGTCAATTTCCTTTTAATCCTGTAATAAGAAAGCAAATAAACAAAATAGTAAAATAGCAGCCCTTCAATATGTTTAGGCCTAACCCCCTCCCCCCCAGATTAGCCACAAGTAGGGGATTGGGGAAAAAAGGGGAATCTTTCATGACCTGACCTTGTGTTATGCTTGTATGCACTTTTCTTCTATTTTCTATCCAGTGTCAGTTGAAAAATGGTGTGAGATACACCGAAACTGTTCTGAATTAAATTGTCTTCGGTGAATGTGGTTTAATTCCTCATACATATATATATATATATATATATATATATATATATATATATATATATATATATATATATATATATATATATATATATATATATATTTACTTGTTTTTCTTTGGTTTGGTTTTGCTTTTGTTTGCTATTTCTCTCTCTCTCTCTCTCTCTCTCTCTCTAGTTTGACAGATTTACGAGCTTCATCCTGTTTACTTCGAGATTTTAAGTCCGACACCTGCTTCACATTCCTCTCTGAATAACGTTTGTACACACATCGTACAGACGCGCACGCACGAACACCTACAGTCTCGCGAGCTCAAACACACTCACATATGTAAGTAGGAAAATACGAAGCACACGCGCGCTCACAAACTCACTGTTTCGCAAGCCTATCCCCTCTTCGAGAGTCAAAAGAAAGTAATCATAATTTTATTTTGTATGTTTTCCCAGCTTTCCTTTTCCTTTAGTAACTATCTAAAACATGCCTCCAATAAGGATTGCGTGCCCAAGGTGTAGTAAGAAATATTATCCAGAGTGGTTCCCCAGACATCCACGCCATGATGCCACTTGTTACATGTGTATAAACAGCAAAAAGTTTGCTTTCCTCGAAAACCTCATTGAAGAGAATAGGAAAGAGACTGAGGCTCTTAAAGTAGAAAACTTCCATCTAAAGGAAGAAGTGATCCACCTTAAAGAAGAAGTAAGTAAACTCAGCAATAAAGTAACAAATGAGGCTCATACCAACCAGGGTTTTCAGGAAGTTAGAAATAATTCAAAAAAGGTAAGGAGAGTGGATAACCCCCCAACAATCACTCTGGCGAACAGGTTCGCTGCTATAGGTGAGACAAGCTCCTTAAGGGTAAAGTCGCATAACGGAGAAAAGCAGGTTAGGAAATCCAGCAGCAATGAAGTTAACACCTATGTCTTGTCTGACTCACTTTTAAGGGGTCAGGGTGTAGCATTTGCCATGGAAAGGAAGAACAGAATGGTCAAGGTAATACCAGGTGGTACTTTAGACATAATTACTGAAGACCTTAAGAAAGCAAAAGTCCCCAGGAGTTCATGCTTACTAGTTAACGTGGGTAGTAACGATGCATATGACGGTGGTAAAGCCACAAGTAGGGAAATACTAGCCAAGTATAACAAGCTAATAAAAGAAATGAGATCCAAGACAAATAAATGCATAATTAATGGAATACTGCCACGTATGAGAGCCAACAATCACTACAGTAACATCAGAGCTCTAGGAATCAATGAATCTCTAAAAGAAATGTGTGAGAAAGAACATGTGTTATATAACGACACATGGAGTAGCTTCCATAATAAGCCTTGGCTAACAAACAGAGATGGTATTCATTTGTCACAAGCAGGAGTACAGTTAATAAGTAAATTACTAAACAACGCTGTATATAATATACATAAGAGATGCCAGAGTCAAACAAATCACCCTCCCACACCTGCCACAGAACGGGTTTCCCCTGCCTCACCTGACCAAAGGCACAAGGTAGAGACCTCCTCAACCCTAGCTAACCCAACCCAGATGTCCAATACGCCCTCCCAAGCCACACCTCCAAACCCATTTAATTTCCATGTAACTCCTCGCCCTACCGACAACCCATTTAATTTCCATGTCACTCCTCGCCCTGTTGCAAATACCTTGAATCCTCGTGGCTACGCTTAAGCAGCTGCCTCCCCTCCACGATCCCCCCCGGCCCTGACCCCCACCCCCACCCACAGACAAAAACTAATGAATAGTCTCACCTCCTCACCTCCAAAAGAAATCAGTAAAATCAAAATAATAACTTTTAATGCACATAGCATTAGAAAACATATTACAGAACTTAAATGTCTAATAGCAACGGAAGAGGTTGACATCATAGCCTTAACTGAGACCCAACTACAAATTGGCATAAAAGAATTATTATGTGAATACATGCTAGAAGGTTATAGATTATTTTACAAAAACAGGGCCAATGGAAGACTTGGAGGAGGAGTGGGACTATATATAAGAACAGAATTTAAAGTAACTGAGGTAGAACTTACAAATAATGAAGTGGAGCTGATCTGTGTTAAACTACATTTAAAACACAATAGAAGCAATCAAGTTAACCAACAATATAACACTAGCAGAAGAAAGGTTAAAACACTCATAAGATCAACGAAACGTCAATACGAAATTGAGATAGCGAAAGCAAGCACCACTAATCCCAAACACTTCTATACTTATATCAATAGAAATAGGCAAATGAGAAGCGGGATTGGCCCCTTGAAAAACCAGTTGGGTGAAATTATTTCAGATGATATGGGTATGGCTAATATCTTAAACGAGTTTTTTAGTTCAGTCTTCACCTTAGGATATACTAATAACGATAACAACGAGTCTATACAGGTCAGAAACCCATCACTAAGGAGCCTGGAAGTAAATCCGCAACTATTAATTGATAAATTAAAGAAAATGAACTCGTACAAGACTCCTGGTCCTGATAAATTTTACCCGAAAATCTTAAAACATGTCCATAATGAGTTAGCAGAGTCACTTGCTCTCATTTTTAACAAATCTCTCGAGCATGGGGTCGTCCCTGATGATTGGAGGGAAGCCAACGTCACACCTATCTTTAAGAAGGGATGAAAAAACCAGGCCAGTAATTACAGACCCATTAGCTTAATCTCAATAGTTGGAAGTTGCTCGAAACGATCATTAGAGACAACCATATACGAGATAGCCACCATGGTTTTAGGTCTAAGAGATCGTGCTTAACAAACCTAATTGACTTTTACCAAAACCTTTTCAACCTATATAACGATACTTAATCATTAGATATAATTTACCTAGATTTCAAAAAGGCATTTGACAAAATTCCCCATCAGAAACTCATGAACCAAGTGCGTACGCTAGGAATTAATGGTAATATATACGGATGGATTAGTAGCTGGTTAAAAAACAGGAAGCAGAGAGTGATAATAAATGGCGTGGAATCGGACTGGGTATCTGTTACCAGCGGTGTTCCCCAGGGATCAGTCCTGGGGCCTATTTTATTTACTATATACATCAATGACATAGACGTCGGAATAAATAATATCATATCTAAATTTGCAGATGACACGAAAATAGGTAACTCAGTATTATGCGAAGATGACAGGGCTAGCCTGCAAGCTGATATAAATAAAATTACCGAATGGTCTGAGAAATGGCAAATGCCATTTAATATCGACAAATGACAAATCTTTCAGTGCGGAACAAAAAACAAAAAATACAACTATACAATGCAAGGCGGCTTAATAAACAAAACCCCACAGGTTAAAGATTTAGGAGTAATAATTACAGAAAACTTAAAAACATCAAACCAATGCACAGCTGCTGCAAACAAAGCTAACACAGCACTAGTATTTATAAAAAGAAACTTTACTTATAAAAGTAAAAGCGAGTAGATAATTATGCCACTATATAAAAGTATTGTCAGGCCCCATTTCGAATACGCTGTACAGTTCTGGGCCCCTTACTTAATAAAAGACAGATAAATTAGAAGCTGTACAACACAGAGCGACAAAACTTATCCCGTCAGTACGTAACAAACCTTACCACGAGAGGCTAAAAAAACTCAATCTATTTTCGGTCAGAAAACGAAGACTAAGGGGGCAGCTTATAGAGTGCTTCAAAATACTTAAAGGATTTAACAACGTTAATGCCAATAACTTGTTCACACTGACAAGGGAGTGTCCCACCCGTGGACATGATTCAAAACTTCAGGGTAAAAGAGCCACTATGGATGTAATAAAAAACTTCTTCACTTACTCGATTATTAATGATTGGAATAATTTGCCAAACTAGGTAGTGGACAGCAGAACTATAGTCTCATTTTAAATGAGATTAGACAAACACTTAACAAATATTGGAATTGTTTAGCATAAGCTACAAAATAAAATAATATTACAAAAATAAACTCTTTCAGGTGTATGTAAGTGGTTTTCATATTCATTTCATTTAATTACTATTCAATGCCAATTTCCTTCAGGTACTGTCTTCTTACACCTGCGAGGTACTTTTTCAAAAATATTTTATGTACGGCTTTTGCCGGAGGGAGTGGAGGGTGGGGAGAGCCTCAAACTTTTCTATCCTTTACTTCTACTATTCTATGTGTAAGTGGCAGTAGATTTAAGGCCAGATCACCTTAGTCTGGGCCTTAAGGCCCGTGTGATCTGTGTATCTATGTAACTCTATGTAACTCCAGAAGCAGGCTGAAGCTCGTCCAGTAATTACCCTTGGTTGCACGGGAATGCCCATGTTAGTGGGTGCAAGTCGTATTGGAAAAGCCTGGTGCCTTGTCCTTCACAGAACTCTATTGAAAAACTTGAAAATTATTTGGAAAATTCCTACGGTTACTCTTGACAAATTTTTCTACGCTTGAAAGAAATTCAGCTTATGCATTAAAAAGATAAACTGCTTTTATAGGTATTTTTAGTGCAATACTCCAAGAACCCCTTAATGGCGCCTCGCTTGTTATGAGTTTGAATAAGAATAAGATAGAAAAAGATAGCTGCATCGTAGCAATACCTTTCTTGGATAGATTTTATGCCCATCTAAACGAATGTCTCGACTTCCAGTTCCCCTTTACAGCTTGCATTGAGGTTCTTTTCGCATTTGAAGTACCTAACGAAGGTGCGGAGAGATTTGAGTGGTTGATAAATTGATATGCAAATTTGCAATTCTTTTTTTACTTCGTGCATTGCAATTATGGAAGAGAGGGTCAGAGTTGAAACCCAATCATTATTTGGATTCATGGTAGATTCATTTATGCGAAATGTTTTATGACATTGTTTGCCTCTTCTACTTTCTTTTCTCTATATATTTATTCTTACAAAGTATTTTTGGCCATAACTGAGTCGCCTTATTTCGCTGGCATTTAGATTTAGTCTATTCTCAAGGGTAGTTAATTTGTGGATGGTTGCTTCGTTAAACATTTCTATAGGATTCTCGGAAAACATGCTTCTGGATGTTTTCCGCTACCACTTACCCTAGTCCTACTTGTAGAACTGGGGCAGGTTGAGGGGAATTTTGTCCCTCTTACTTCATAACATCCAAATAGTTCCCTCTTTAGTTTAATCAAGTTATGGATTTGCCACATATTTCACTTCAAGTAACTTTACTTCCTTTACATACGTACATTCAAAAGCTATCTGAAGGACGTACACTCGTTGGATTTTGACTGATTGTAAGTAAATAAATAACATCCTTCTTGGATTTTTTTCTTATCCATTTCTCTTCTTTTGTTCTGCGCAAATTTCCCTGAAATTTTCCTTTAATATTAAAATATCCACATGTTGATAAAAGTTCTATTCTTCATTTTCTCATTAATCTTATTAATAAATTATTACACAACCAATTTGACAAATATTTATAGCTTGGATGCGATATGTTGAGGATATCCTTTGCCTTTAACCTAATAATTTAAATATTAATACAAACCTTACTAAAAATTAACACCCTAGTGCCCTCGATTAAATTTACTTTAGAAGTTGAAAAAGATCGCACACACCCCTTCCTAGATATTCTAATTCATCGGACAAACCATTGTTTCAAGTATAAAAAATATAGAAAACCCACAGCCATAGACCTTTATATACATTTTTATTCTAATCATCATAATAACATCAAACAGTCTTTTCTCCTTTATGTTTTTGCGTGCCCTTAGAATTGTCTCCCCAGAATACCTAGACAAAGAAGTCGATAGAATATATAAAATAGGGATAAATTTGTGCTACCTTCTGTACTTTCTCGACAATTGTTATAAGTCCGCCAAGCGTTCCTATTATCAAACTAATGTTAATATCCATAAGTTTCAGACCAAAAACTTATTAGTTTTACCCTATATCCATATTTTCATCAAATTACCTCATTTACTTAGGCCTCTGAACATAAATGTTATTTTTAAGTACGAGACTATAATTTATCGCAACCTGGTCAAAAATTCACCGCCCCCCCGAACTGGAATTGTTTATTCGATAGTCTGCAACAACTGCCAAAAATGTTATTATGGGCAAAACGGGAAAAAACTAGATGTCCGGGTTAAGCAACATCAAGCTAAGGTACGTAATCACGGTGAACAATCTGCTCTTTTTCTACATATGTACAATCTTAACCATTGCATTAACTGGAACAGTGCCAAACTAGTCATAAAATGCAGTAATTATATTAAAATGTATCTCCATTAACGCGTTCCCAAATTTCAACCTTAGCCCTGGTTTGTTCATGCTAGACCCCATTATCACCACATACATAAAATCTCAAAGTTGTTTCAGGATTTTGTAACATCTAATTAAGGTTCAGAGGTGGGTAGTCTAATCTCCCCTTCCACTATTTAAGGCAATGTATGTCCAACCTCCTGTTCATTCCTTGAAAAGGTCTTTAAGAATAAAGACGAAAGCGTTCGGAATCGTTTTTCACTTTTCCTTTGTGGATATATATATATATATATATATATATATATATATATATATATATATATATATATATATATATATATATATATATATATATATATATATATATATATGAGTAAAAGAACTCAATGGCGAGTTATGGTATATGATAGTGAAACCACTGTATAGGAGCCAAAAGTTTAATTTACGAGACTAGTTTCAGTATGTAGTTTATCATACCCTCTTCAGTCGTAGACTGAGAATGCGATTGTTACAAAAGTCTATAAATAGCGTACAGATCAGAAAAAAAACAAAAAGAAAAAACCACAAAGAAACAGAAACCGGGGAAAAAAGGTCATTAATCAGGGGGTGTAAGTCTAAGATCGTTGACTAAGCTGTTTACGATGAGGTTACAGGAATGGGGGCTGCATTTCAATTGCCCATCTGACAAATTAAAATTGGGAATTTCTCCTATTAATATAGATTCTACTATTTGTCTTTTACGGAAATTTTTACAATTACAATCTTTGAATAGTATTTTTAATCATATTAGCAAATTCATTGGAAGGATAGAACTTTGGAAAGGAATCTGAGTTATTGAATTTGACCGTTAGGTCTTTTTATTCCTCTCTTTGATAAGGATCCCAGTGGAAAGTTGAGAAAAGAAAGATTTGTGAGTTTGGACTTGGTTCGGTTTTCTAGGATCCCGATTGGTTTTAGTCTGAAGAGTTGTTGGGTCTGAAGAGAGTGGTTGGGTTTGTAAACTCGGGGAATAGGTTAGAGATGGGTCTCTCGCTGTTTTGAGGTTTGAGTGGCTGTAATTTCCTTGGAATACTTGCTTATAGCTCTTTATTTGTTTGATATAGAAGAATGATTTCAGTTTGCAATTAGGGTATTAAATTATTTCTGACAATTTTGGCTGTGTTTTCTTAGGTTTTGTACGTTCTTTGCCTTGCAATTTGCGATATGGATTTCGCGCTTACTGGCACTGTGATTGGTTATATGGGGTACTGTTTGTTCAATAGGCCTAGTGTTAGTAGGGCCTGAATCTTGAAACTTGAGAACCAATTCTAATGTATTATTGGATGTTGACGTCATCTTGTCGTGCATTTTCGTTTTACATTATATTTCTGCTACTTCTTGTATCTTTTCATCAGACGCTATTGTTTCTGAGCTGGAGTTACTGTTAGCTCTTGTAAGGTTCAAATTTGGGCTTGAAATGGATGAATCCTGAAGATTGAGAGGGTCGTCGTATTTTGTTCTTGCCTTCTTTAGTGTAGGAAGTCGATGGTGGGAAGGGAGAGGTGTTATTTAGCTGAAGATTTGTATCTGTGACGGATGATTAGGTCTCAAAACCTGATCTTGCCGATGAATTCAGATCAGATGGAAGAGGCGTTGTTTGGTCTGTATTACATTCTTTGAATTCGGGTGGGAGAGTATTTTTTCTTTGTACAGTTGGTGTTTTTAGTGTTTCGCTGATCGAGTACTTCAGTTGAGGTCTAGTTAATGCACCAGTATATGTAGATGTGTAAGGCTAGATCTCCTCACCTGGTACATACAAGATGACTTGGCGGCGTATGCTGTATCGTAATATGCAACATCCTGCCTCCTGGTTAAAAGGTTACTGTGGGTAGGTTTTCTAAAAAAGAATGGTAGTTCCCACTGTAGTTTTTGCATTGCTTATATTTAGTACATTCTTTGGTTTTGTGTTATAATAAAGAACATTTGAAACGGCTTTGTATCTCTTTTTTACAATATTTTATGGGATGTCCAAATTTTAATTATCGACATTGCATTGGTGTCGGCAGTTCTTATTTTAACATGAATGGCGGTACCAGCAAACGGGATTTTGTTTGCTACTGTTTGTTGTTCGAAACATATTTTTAATATTTTTAAGTTTTGTGAAACGTTGGGAATTTTTATTTGACATATATGATGACGGACTGAACATTGCGGCCGTCATCTTGAAAAGGCGTTTTGATGCCATTGCTTTTCGGGGCAGGCATGAAGTTTCTGAGAAGGGTTGCGCAAACTCCAGTGTTCAAGCTGTTCCTATCGGTAGTTTGTATTTTATATTCCCCTAAGTCGGTGGGTGCCAGTAGTTATTATAGAGGCTATGAGATTTAGCACGCAAGATTGCTTCTGCACGGTTTGAGTTAATCGAAAATTCTGGTTGGCTTTCTCCAGTGATGGCTTGAATTGCACAATAGGGTTCATCTGCTGTGGTTTTAATCCCTACATATTTGGACCAGCATTCGGGTCCAAATAAATGCTGTAGCATTTGCTTTGGTGGAAAAATACCTAGGCTGTTGTATTTGGCTATATTTTTCGTTGTAGCTGCATTTCTTTAAAATCAATTTTGATTTTGCATTTTTAGTTCTTTTTGTTTTAGATTATTTGGACTGCTCCCTATAGTATGGAGGTCTTGAATGATAAACTCCATGGTCGAAAAAAATCAACGCCCATCCACTTGGTAGCCAACACTAACCCCAACAAGGGATCGGCAGTACTGGGGCCTCTTTTTATGCCACGGCCAATGCCACTAGGACGGGTGTTATACGCCTTCTCCGCCATCCCTTGGAGAACTCAGAGCAAATCCTATACGTGGCGTGGTAGGCAGGTTGAGTGGACAGATCCGGCTTAGTAACTGACTTTCGAGAGGTCGGGGTTACCATACCCAACATCCAAGTATTAGAATGGTCTGATTCGTTGTCCATAAAGAGAGCCGAGTCGCCACGGAGAGGTCTATAGGCAGTGGAAGAAGGCGCTAAAGAAAGGCTAAAGAAAGGGACACCCGTAGTGGAAATGCGCAATAAGGAGACCGAGGGGACACTCTAGCTTCCCCAGGCCTAGACTAAGAGTGGAATTATAATCAGTGACCCAGATCTTCGTTGCGGGCACTAGGACTGGGAGGACGTGCAACCACCCCTCCAGATACAATGCGTAGCGAACTACTAAGGGTACCACTCGCCTTGTGGGGTCTCGTATGCATTGTCTACCACCGGGATCTCATTAGGGCGCATGGTGGATGTGGTCTGCCGTGACGCGAAGAAAGCCTTCGACAAAGTCTGGATTGACGGGTTTCCATACAAACTGTCCAGACTGAGATTATCAGGACGCTTTGAGAAATCCCTATGCCACTAAATCATAAGTAGGCTCACGGTTATTACCTGGCTAAGTCCTACAGTCTTCACAATATTCACGAGAGGAATCCTAAAGCCACTCTCCCTATTCACTTTAAAAGTGCAGTACGCAGCTTGTAACGAGACCTACTCGATCTGAGAAAATATTGCCTAGGGCGATGGCAGCTAAAGCAGAAATGTTCAGATATGAACGGTGCTGGAAGATTCTGACCAACCAACTCAAATTCCTTGCATCGCGGTTGGACGGCGCCGAACTTACACACTCAACATAAACAATACAGTAATCCATTACTCACACGACGCCTGTACCGGGCTTTGCAAAAGTTCGATTACACTCGGAGTTTTATTTATCTTCTAAGAGATTAACGTGTGTGATAGAAAATCTTCCATCAAACAAACTTAAAGTTCTACTTGTACAGCACGTGTCATTAAAACATCTGTTCCATTGTGTGCAGTTGTGACGAGATGGAAGTGAAAAGAAGAGATTTCTGCTCTCCTGTGCGGGCCATAACACGTCCGACATCGGCAAGCGGCTCACCGTTAGCCGAATGACCATCCCCAGATTCTCAGAGAGGCTCAAGATTGGGGAAGACCTCAAAGATTGACCTCGTATGGCTGTGAAAATGGCCTTCGAAAGGGCTCCCAAACTTAAAATGAATGCGCTCGCAAAGAAAAACATCTCGGTGGCCATGGTGTCCAAGTCTGTCAAGGAGAAGGGCGCTAATAGCCTGAGGTGCGTAGAAAGGCCTCTGTTCACCGGTTGTATGCGATACAATGTTGGGAGCGCTGTTGTCGCTTACTCAACGATTTGAAGAGTTATTACAATCTAATTCTCTTTTTTATGAAAAAAACATTCACGGTTGATCTGTTCATCAATAAACAGAACGATCGCGTAGTAACCTTCAGCCAGGAAGTCTCAAAGGTCCGCTGCTACGTGTCCACGACCAAGCACCCGGCATCCGTGATAATATTTGGCCTCGTGGCTTCGAATGGCGAGAAGATGCTGCCAGTGTGGTTAGCGGACAAGATGAAAGGTCCCCAAGAAGGTGGACTAAGTATTTTAGCAGGAAGGTGCCCCGATCCACACTGTCAAGTCCGTACAAGAGTGGTTAGGGTCGAACATGAAATTCTGGTCGAAGAACATTTGGCCTCCGCAATCGCTCCAACTCAATCCCCCCCGATCGAATACAACACATAGCCGCATGTGGGGGGAAAGGCCTGCAATGTCTGCCACAGTAACGCGACTAGATGAAGCCAGTATGAGGAAGGACTTCGTCAGCAATGTGTGCGCGGCCTTCTGGTGTCGCCTAGAGCGTGTGATCGGCGCCCAGTACCGCTACATTGAATAATCCCTCAATTTAAATACATATTTTTATGTTAAAACAATAAAAACTAGTCTGATTGCATCAAAACTATCCTTGTGTTGTTTGTTGACAGTGTCGTAACGAGTGTAACATGACTTTTGCAAGACTCGGTATGTTCGGTTTCAAGCTTCTCAAGTTTGGTATGCGAAGCCACGTCACGGAAACAGAGGTATTGACAACTACCGAACTAAACAATCCACAAATTCAGAAACTTCAATGAAAATAACAAAAGGAAAGTTTACCTTGCTCTTGTGAGGTCTAAACTACTATATCTGGCAGTGCCACTATCCCCCTTAGAAGACCAGCAAGTTACAGGTTCAAACAGTGTAGAACGCACTAGTGTTGAACTTTGAACACATTTCTGAACAAAAGAAGCATCGAAGTATCGACCCAAATTAATGGTACAATAGGAAATTTAACCCTCGGAAAATTAAAAATCGACCAAGAAACGGACATAATCCTGCTATCTAAGATCGCCAAGGATTTCACATAAAATATGGGTATTCCTATAGTTGGTCGAAACTAAAATAAAGTACGACCACTCAACCAAGACTAGTGCGAACACAAATGTCAACGACTATGGAGCAACCCACAACTTATTAGCGCAAGGAAGAAGAAAATAATATTTGCGAAGAATCGGGAGCCTTCGAGAGTGTACAATATTAGGAAAGGAAAGAAGAGCGGATGGGGAATAAAGTACAGGTGGCACTGGATGAGTACAAGGGACATAGCGAGTCTGGTACTACAGCGGTTAAAGGTGGGAATAGGGGATTGTGAGATATAGATGTCCATGGGATAGCCTGGTATGACCCCGGGGAAAGCGTGCCAGCACCACCTCTTTATGACAGGAGTGTTGAAAAGATGAGCCGCATAGCCGAGGACGGGTTTAATGCAGATAGTTTGGTGGAAGGGAGAGTTTGCCAGAAAAGATACCAAAAGAGAACTGGGGGCTAATCAATTTAATCAAAGGTGTACCCGCTAGAAATTAATCATGATAACAAAGAGCGAGGAGAAAATGATCAGGATGATAGGACTACAGAACTATTTCACACCCACTGGAAATTTGTGTTATCCATAATACCAGGCGATAAAGGAGACTTTATCCCAGACATAGACGAAATGAGCCACACCGATAGAATGAACAAAATCAGAAAAATATCCCTGACAACATCAGTAACGCAAGCAAGGAAAGGAATTCTGGGACCAGGGCCCACTGCAACAAATCAGGGAATAAAGAGCGCAATTCATCATTCATTCAGACAGAAAGCGGCCCGGCCGCACGGATATATATATATATATATATATATATATATATATATATATATATATATATATATATATATATATATATATATTACAACTCTGCCGCGTATAAAGAATATCTAGGGATACGGAGGAAGGAAGATAAGAAACCAGGCACTATCTCAGCCACAATGGCAGCGGACGAGCTGTGGAGGAACAGGGAGTCTATCTGTGAAGATGGCCGTTCTCGGAAGGTGAGTGGTTTCATGGTTTTGGAACTCTGACCCGTGAAGCCGAGTCAGCATTAGGGACTTGCTAGTTAGTAAGAGGTGCTTGCAGACTCTTCCGGGCTCATCATCCCGAATAAAACTGACATACCGTACAGAAGGTAGAGGAAATGGGAGTGCGGAGAAGAGCGGTGCCACCATCGTTGTGATGTAGGCAGTAGACACCAGCTAGAATATTGGGGACGTGGTCATCCGCCGGAAGGGGACGAATATCTTCGCGGACAGGAAGGCATGTCTATCCATTAAGGGAGGAACAAGACACTCCGCGCGAATCCTGGCTGCTGGGGAGGAGTGGAAAGTAGCTGAGGTCAGACGAAGTTCCCGATCTAAAATTTGGTCAAAGTGACGGAAGGTTGAGGAGGCATACACTGAGGACCAAAAGTTCAAGGAATCTCACCGCCGCTATGAGGGCCCCAGACATAAACAACGATGGAAAGTTTACATGTTAGTAGCGGTGAGGGTGGAAGAGTAACCAGGGTGATTTGTGAAAGGAAAAAGAGAATCCCTTCACGGTAACACACTCAACAGCAGCAGTAATGGCAACCTAGACCTGCCTGGAGACCGAGGGAAGAGATCTAACGTACTAGTAGATCACCAGATCGTCAAGTAGACAACAGCCAATGAAACGGAAAGGGAGTAGATGACCATGTTTATTACAAAGGATAAGAGGACCACGCTCAAGACTGAACCATGGGGAATGCCTTCGTGCAGAAAGAGTCTGAGGTATGAGGAACTTACCCGGACCTCGAAGTAAGGGTCACACGGGAATTGCGAAATAAAAATGAACATAAATCCACGAAGCCCAATAGAATGTAGGCTGGGGATGATAGAGGTACGGTGGACAATATTATTGTTTTGCAGATGTCAAAAAATACAGTCTGCGCGACCCTAAGGCGCAAGAATGCCTAATGAACGTCTTGACTAAAGCGGGAAATGAGGCGAGAACAGTGCGAAATTAGCGGAAGGCAGCTGGACAGTTAGAGAAGGGAAACGGGATTCGGCATGGAACGAGAGGCGCGAGGACACCATTCTATCCATGATCTTGCATGAGCAGCAAGTCATGACTAAGGGACGGTAGGATGAGACATTAGAGGGATCAAAGTTCGGCTTCAGGACTCTAATCCCTCTTCCCTGCCATCGTGGTGGAGACAGTGCCAGGTTCCTCTTTGTCATACGCCATATAGATGGGAAATCTCCCTTAATGCTGAATCGATTATGACAAGGTCTGCTGACGAAAGTCGCGTGCTCTCACTTTGCCTGATTTATGAATTACGACCTTCATAACTTTCAATAATTCCCGGACTAACTTTGGGAGGACCTTGACAATTTTATCATTCGAAAGAGAATGTAAAACAACATAATAGTTTCAAATTCTGTTAGAATCGGCCGAATAGTCATGATGTTATTGCCAAAACAAAATAATTGCCGGGCTAACCTTGGGAGGACCTTGGCAATTTTATCTTCCCAAAAAGAATGTAAAACAACATAAAGGTTTCAAATTTCGTTAGAACTGGCCGAATAGTCAGGATGTTATTGCCAAAAAAAAGCAAAACGGGGACTGACCGACCGACATAGTGAGATATAAAGTCACACACGAGTAAAAATCTAGGAGGAAGTGAAACACTGATACGTGGTGTTGGGGAGGTAGTGCGGGGATTCCATCGGGTCTAGGAGCATTGGGTCGACTTAAGAAAAGGGTTTGTCGCAGTTCTTGGATGGTAAACGGGCTGAGAATGAACTTTATGATGATTTTGAAATGGAAGTGAAGTGGAGGGCCAGTCTCTCAGTAACCAGTTTTCCTTCTACCAAAAGCGAGTCACCATCCCTGAGGACAAGCGGGAACGATGAGTCAGGCTTATCGCCCACGCCGCGAACCAGGAGCCAGACATCATTAGGAGAAGAATACTTTGAGATTTTGGTCACAAGCCTTACAATAGGAACGGTAGGCCTATTTGAGACAGTGATGGAGCACAGCTCGGGCATGATTCATTTGGACCTTATGCTGAAGAAGTCGGATACGGTAGTATCGGCGAGTTGCCCAAACGTCACGTACAAACGCAGAGTCGCGCAAAGTGAGGACCTCCTTTTCATATAAGAATATTGGGCTGTGCCACCGCGGTTGGCACAGCACGGTGTTTTGGGTGCATTCAGGGCCATGGTAATCAGAACTACAATTCATGCAGGAACGGAAGTGCTGACAGAGACGATCAACATGTCCAAATTGATTACAATTGAAGCAATGTCCGGGTATTTCGACGTAGGGTATCGAGCTTTAATAAACTGCAGGAGTTCCTGAGGTTTAAACGTTAAAATCGATGTGGAAGTCCGGGCTCTAGCAGAGCCTACAGTTTTAGCCACCCTGTGTAAATGTGTGACGCGTTGGGTACTAAGCTTGCTCGGAAGACGGGGGAGGTCGTAGTCCCTTAATTCATTTGAATGGACGACACCTTTAACAAAATTCAGACGTGGATAGGGCGAAACGGTTACGGGAACTTCGGCTATCGAAGACAGATTTCGCATAATAATATGTTGAGAGTGAGATGACACATCGACTACTATATCACCACTACCTCTTGACCGCATCCGGCAGGGTTCACTATATCGGGACTCAAATAATTCATTAACGTCGAATACATCCACTTTTGAAAGTGGGGGTGTCAGATGACGAACTCACGACTAAAAAGAGAGGATAATCTAAATCTGGGTCCACATCGTTGGCCTTAGGATCCAACGACCGAGGGAAGACCGAAAGGGAGGCTGAAGAACGTTTGGCACGATAACCCTTACGGGAAGGGAAAGTTTTAGGTTTATGGCTAGTCATTGCAAAAAGATATAACTTCACATTCTCCCTCGGAACTCCCCACCACAGAGGCTTACCATGGACCTGCGCTCCTGCAACTCTCGATTCGGTTAGGTCTGGTATGTCCTCTTGGGGAATGAATACAGATCCACCACACCATCTTTATAGACTGAAGAGGCTGCCTGAGTTCTCCTATACGCCGAGAAAAGGAGATATTGATGGATTTCTCCTTAGGCATGGGAAGACAAATGCGGTGGAGTTGCCAAACCTCCTCCACCCTTCATAAAGAACAATTGAGAATCAGTCCGAAAAGAAACAAGCATAGGTCAGGTAACCGCCAGGGCCACTAGATAGGATAAAGTAGAGGGAGAAATATAGGGCAGTAAAAGAAAGTAATCGGGGGAAGAGGGGTATATTAAAGGTCTAGTTCGCAGCAGTAGGGAACCCCTAAGGGCCCCAGGGCTGACCCTCCTCGCCGCGAGAAGGCCATAGCCTCTCTGCGACCAACCCCTGAAGAAAGAAAAGGTCCCAGAGAGGGAGGGGGGCTGTGGTGGTATTGGTACTAAGGCTATCCTTCCTCATGTACCAAAAATGAGTTAGTGAAAGGCTGAGGGGCAGTAGAGATCGGCAGGCCAGCAGAGCTTATGGGGTGAGATGGGAAAAAACGTTCGGAGAAGAGCTAGTGGAGCCGTGGCGAACATGCACCTGCTACAGTGCCTCTCTAGCCCCCAGGAAGTCTCAGAGTACCGGGGGAACTGCATTTCAGACTCGAATTTTTATGTCGGGCAGCCGCGTGAAGAAGCTGAGTGTTCCCCAGAACAATTCGAGCAGTGGTGGGGTTGCTCGAAAAGGAGGAGGGTGGGACACAGAGGACACTGTCGATCAACAAGGAGAGTTAACGTGCCTGAACCTGTTGCATTTAAATCAATGGGTGGGGATGGCAAGTATGGGCAGACAACGAATCTACAACTATGAGGGTAAACTATTCCCAGAAAATGTGGTGAGGTAGGACTAAGGATCTGAAGGTGAGTAGTTGCTTGGTGGTAGTTTTTTTTATTGCAAACTTCTATTTGAAGCAGTGGACCTTCGTGCTCCCTAAGGGAGAGTTCTTGTACAGGGGTGTCACGAATGCCCTTGGCATAAAAGGCACCTTGGCAGCAGTTGAGGCGAGGTTCTTGGGTCACAGAGTCCGCACATTCCCTTAACTCTCGGAGGGCGAGGGTTTAGAAGCGCGCGTTTTTTTCGGTTTAGTTGGTGGTGGTGTTTGCGAAGGGCGGGTGTATGTTGGTTGGACCGCGGAGGGTAGCGCAACAGCCGAGCCTGGCCTAGATTGGGTATAGGTAGTAGGGGTTAATTTGAAAGGGTGGAGCTTGTAAGTTGAACCTTCCTCCGGTTTTCTAAACGGGAGGGTTTAGAAGCGCGCATTTTTTTCGGTTTAGTTGGTGGTGTTGTTTGCGAAGGGCGGGTGGGTATGGTATTGATGTCTAAGGAGGCGGGATGGAGATGTCAAGGGCGATTAGGGCGGAGGTTTTGAGGCTGAGTACGGGAACGGAGAGGATGGGTGAACTCGGGGCAGAAAGGGGTATGTTGGTTAAACCGCGGAGGGTAGCGCAACAGCCGAGCCTGGCCTAGATTGGGTATAGGTAGTAGGGGTTAATTTGAAAGGGTGGAGCTTGTAAGTTGAACCTTCCTCCGGTTTTCCAAACGGAAGAGTTGAGTTAGTCTGTATCGTTGTCCGTAGGAAAGCCGCCTCATAAGTCACCTTTTGTTTAAGTTGTCTTAATCGGGCATGGAGACACAGGCTAATAAACTGGATGGACACATAAAGACATTTCTCCAGTTGTTCGTTCTGGGGAGGATGTATCGAGTGGCGAGTGAACCGTGAAGCTCTCACTTGAGGCCACCTCTTGAGCCACGTGACTAAAGCGTCCCTCAACGTGGCAACTCCCACCTTGGACTTGGGCTTTATAAAATAGGTAAGGAGAAGAAAGGAAAATTTGAGAGGTGGTGGAGGAGATAAGAACAGGCATAGTAAGAGTGTAGTCAGCGACCGGCGGTGCCTCACAATGTGGGTACCACCATTCGCCACCCACTCTAGTTAGGAAGAAAGAACTAGCCTGTGAAGAAGCTATCGGCCAGGGAGGGGGGGGGGAAGGGCTGATTATGTCAATGAGTATTTGAGAGGTAAAGGACTGACTAAGGAGGATGCGGCCGATATTTACTCATGATAGGTGTGCTTAGAGGGGGGTTTGTAAGATGGGTGCTGGGGGCCTTCTGCACAGGGATGAACCTTGACTCGACAAAATGCCTCCACACATAGCACTCCATGACTATGAGGAGCGGTCGGTGTAGACAAAAATGATGGGATGGCTTTGTGCTTAATAGGGGAGGGGGATAATTTTTAGTTGCGTTGAAGCGCGCAAACCCCAGTTTGTGCGAAAATGGTGGATGTTGAAGTCTTAAAATCAACTACACAGAGGTAATTAAGATTAAATAAGAGAATATTCACTTCTAGACTTTTATTAATATTTAACACTTCAGTTTGGCCCAAAATTCTAAAGTCGCGAAAACAGCGATCGCTCAAATTAAGAGACGCTTCAAATAATCCTTTGTTTTCCTCTCGCGAGATAAACAAAATCCCTTTGTCGGCCACTTCAAGGTATTTTAATTATATATCGAGATAATTTTGTCTAACAATTTAAATATCACTTTAAAAGATAAGATAATTAAAATTAATTGAAAACGAAATTCCTGTCGATAATTATTAATGTAATTTTAAATGATATGTGACAAGCTATGTCGCTGCGTCGAATTCAGGCATAATTTTGTATTTTCTGTTCTATAATAATCAAAAACAAAATTTTATTTAAGTCACACCACAAATTTGGGAGAACAATATATATATATATATATATATATATATATATATATATATATATATATACTTGAAATTTTAAGCATTATAGTATTTTTATATGACACCTAACACCAACAAGGACATATAATGAAAATTCAACTTGTATTCAAGTTCACATGTACATCTTTCAAATATTTGAGATAAAATTTGCTTTAAATCTGGAGTTTTAAGAACTTCGGTACCTACGTACAAGGCAGATTTCACGTAGTTAACGTAAATGATTAAATTTACCTAATTATCACTAGAACATAGTCTAGCCTAATTTAAGAAACGCAAACTACCTTATCCCAGTTCCTTACTAAATAGTAGGCTACCTGGCAACACCCTCTTTCGTTTTCCCCAAACTAGGCTTCGCTAAGAACCTACCTTGTTTACAATAGGTCACAAAATCTTTTTAATCGTCCAAAGTTACTCAGTCATGCGCATATATGCGCATGGACAAATACAAGATAATAAAGCATTACTTCGGATTGAAAAAAATACATGATAATAAAGCATTATTTCCGATAGGAAAAATACATGATAATAAAGCATTACTTCTGATTGAAAATTGTGTAAATAAATATATTATTTGTTACCTTCTCATTAGTTATCTTGTTAACGTTAGATTTCTGATTAGAGTTCATAAACATATTGAAAATCAGGAATATTTAGTATTTTCCACCAAACGTAACCCAAAGTCAACTATTGGACTAAAACAGAGTTCAGTTTCATAGTTCAAATAAAAATGTTTTTAAATGACAATATCTAAGAAATGTTATTAAATCACGTTTACAGGAAATGTATCTAATTTAATCTTTAAAGAATTACTTAACTATAATTAGATAAAATTACTAGTTTGCATATTAAACATTCAATAAATAAACGTACATAATTATTGATCAGTAGTTTATAAATTCGGCCTAGCTTTTTTGGTTAATCCTAGGTCCTACGTGGTAGGTCCCTCACCTTTCTCTGTAAAAAAAATTGGCGATTCTATAATTTAAATGTGGTTTGGAAATTCGAAATACATACATACAAATAAAGAATAATTTAATAGAATTAACCGCTCAAAATATTTGTTATTGAAATTCTTAAGTTAACTTTTTTTTTTTAAGAAAATAATGGAGGCACATTTTATTATTTTAAAATATCATTCTACTTTAATATAATTTATCGAATTTTATAACCTAGGAAAGATTGATGTGCCCTTTTTGGCATTTATATGGTTAATAATAATGATAATACTACGCAGACATATTTAAGATAATGAAAGAAATCAGGGTCTAAAATAATAATCGCTTGTAGAAATTATTGTTTTCAAATAGAATCAGAATCAAATTGTATGGTAGATGAAAAACATCTTTCACTGTTATGTTCTAATATCGTCTATTTTCTATGAGTACTAAAATATACATATATGTATATACATATTTTCAGTCTACGAACTTAATTCATTCAACCGGTTATGATATCCCCCCTCATTAGTACGGGAAAGTGCTTCGACAACAAGTGCTTGAAAGGGAACATTTTATTACCTTAAGAAAACATTTTCAGGGTATTCTGTTTATATTTAGGGGGAAATAATTAGACTAATCCCTGTGGAGAAAGTTCGTACAAGCAGATGGCCGCCCTTCCCTTGGGGCTATTTGAAGAATGGCAAAAGATAATAGAAAAATAACTCGGTGAATTAATATAAACGTATTATAGAAAACATAAAGATATGTCTCAACAAAATTACTAGAAAACAGCTTTGATTTCAAGACCGAACAAAGAAATTCAGCTTGGAGCTACCGGTCAGAAGAGACATTTTTGAATTTTGTTTGAGTTGACCTGATGCAAAATGAAATAAATAAATTTTATTCTTCATTTAATTTGGAAATTATAATACAGATATATAAAAAATCTTGTGATTATTAAAAACTCTACTCTTTTAGCGTCCAAATAAAAACTTCATTCATGAGTAAAATCAAACTTCCTAAAAAATATTTGGGTTGCTTATTCCCACAATCCACATTTAACGATGATAAAATGAGTGGAAACGTTACCCTTCCAAATCTCAATAATAATTAATAATCATCTTCAGATATCTTAAGAACTAGTGATTCCAGTCCTAACCTAAAAAAATGCCAGATATATTTTAGGCTTTTCAAGCATACTGTTGATATATATGTATGCATATATCTCCCTTTTAACAAGTTTACAAGTTGATATATATATTGTCGACTTCAAATAGATAGAAAACATCACATCTACATAAATTTTGAGTTCTTATATTCCTATTATGAAAAATAGCATGGGCATTTCTATAACTTATGCCTAAACATATTTAAATGTACAAATAAAACTGGTGCCGAAACTAAATATATGTGGTGAGAGAAACTTTTACAACACACAATTATGCAATTATGCAAATCACCATAAGCAATAATCAGAAATACCAACCTATGAGAAGGAGATGGACAAGATTCGGAACGTACACACATACAACAGAGGTAAATCAGCTTAAGAATACACATGTGTATTACTATTTTTAACAAATAATATAACTATTTCTTATGAACGTTGCAAAATGTTCATTTTATTAATTCAAATTTAGTGGTAATATTTCTTTATTGTTCAAATTTAAATTTTAAATAAGTCATTATTAGAAGAATTTTCATGGGCTTAATCGAAAATTATATTCTTTCTCTTGTCTAAATAAGTTTTGAGAGACTTGGTTAATGATTTTTTTTTTATTTAAGAATAGTTATAATTACATTTACTTTGAACATTATAATTGATCAGTCGAAAAGTGAGACTCGAGATTAACTAAATTTCCCCAGCTTCCGTAAAATGAAGTCGATATAAAACATGAACACCAAGAAACATTTGCACAACATCGTTAATTAATATTTAGTTTAATCTAAGTTTTTTCACATTTTTTTTTACTCCAAAATATGAGTCATAGTACGGAGTCGGGTTTTTATCTGAATTCTTTTAGCCAAGGATTCAATATTTGAGAACAAAATAGACATTGCTACTGTTGCTCTTTGCAATAAACCCATTTATAGATATTGTGGGCATTCTTTGTAAAATAAACTAATAGTTACGAGAATACCGTGATCGAAACATGAAAATGAAAAAAATCGGTGAATAACATTGTTACAATGAGAAAAAACATACTATCAGCGTAAAATTTGTCCTGCGGAACGGTAAGCTGCCGCATGTCTAAAAGATTAAAGGTTCACTATTCATATTGCTTCTTTACACTATTTAAGTAATTTAAATTCTACCCTTTTTGGAAAGGGTAAAATTCTGATCTGAAATGAATCATGATCGTACTATAAATAAATGCAATCCTATTTACAAAGGGTTAAAGTGTTGGTTCAGAAATAGGTGTTAATGAAGATAAAAGGGTAAGGATTTAATGAATGAAATATGATTCTTGGAGAAAATAAGAGTTACAAAAGTGACTTTTGGGCATACAAAATTACTTATGTCGCAAATTGTTTAAATATATATCAATATAAATATTTAAGATTATATATATATATATATATATATATATATATATATATATATATATATATATATATATATATATATATATATATATATATATATAAGCTATATTGCTTTGCTTCACGCTCTCACTTAATTTAGTATTGCATGGAATATTTTCACACACGCTGAGGAAAACGAAGTAGCTCAAATTAGCTCAAAAGAGGAAAAGTAAGATTTATTTTTCTAAAAGATTTGCACTGATCAAAGAATTATTTCAAATTCTGTAATTAAATGTTGTTTGTTTTCTTTAAAAACTGTAGTAAACACTCCAAATGAAACATGCTCTTGGTTCAGCTGATATTTTCCTCGTTGTGTATCTAAATACAATAATAATTTGCTAGCTTTAATTCTATTAACACAAACTATTCGAATATATATTTACATTTCCTTAATACTAAACTGGAAGCCAGCAATTGGAAGACTCGTAATATATGGAAGACTTTCTTGGAAGACATGTTTTGTCAGATAGGAAATTGGAGTTACTCCTATCCTTGGTTGAGTTTCACTCATTGCACCTTATCTACATCTCATTTTCGTTAAAAGCTACCTTGAAGGGTAAACAGATTAAAATTATCAACATAGTTTGGCTTAAAGGCAGTAGTTTCATATGACAAGACAGCTGTAAGTAAACATTTATTTTGTAATCAAGTTTCGTTGAAATTAATCGTCTGCGGCTCTGTTAAAAGGGGAGGCCTATTTGGAAGGCTTCTACAAGGGCGTAAAATGATGTCGAAATGCCGATGATGCCAAAAAGAAAACCAAGAAAAATAACAAACCAGTCGTAGGCGATGTCACCCAGGGATAAGGTTTTTCCTTTGAGTTTAAGGTGGAAATAACAAGGCCAAATAAAGGAAAGCATTGTGCCAGTGAATGAGCCAATCAGACCCATTAGAATGGCAAAGTGCGGGATGAATACTGCCATGAGTATGGTGAATACCACCACAAGAACGCGTACACCGAGAGCCCAAACCTTCAATTCTCCATCTAAAGCCCAAAAACTGGGCATCGCCGTTTTGGGTTTCCCTCTAAAAAAGGACATCTCAATTAACTCGCAGGCCGCATAAAAGGGCAGTGGATACGATAATAATGCTTTGACGACAAGGATCAGGTTGACAAACCCCTTGAAGGTTGGATTTGGCAAATTATTCGTGATCACCTCTTCTGTATCTTCTGCCCAAGTGAGGAACCCAAGGTAGCCGAAGAGCGATTTAAATAGGGCAGCTGATATGTGACTCCAATCGAGCATGCAGGTGAACTTAGAGCGATCGATCAAGTTGTACTCTAAGGTCGGCAGGAAAATGTGCGACGTGTAGCTAAATACGATGATTCCCAGTGCTATTGGAAATTGGAGGATATCGATCTTGAACATCACCTTGGACCAAAACCAATAAGGAGCCCGTCCGATGCAGTAGGCGAAGATGATGAAATTGATAATAAGATGGGTGATCATGCACCAGAAGGACAGCATCGAAACGTGGTGAAGATTGCGCAAGAAGGCGCACGGGATCAAAACCATTCCTGAAATCATCATCCAGGATCTTGCGTCGATGGGCCCGTCTGGAAATGATCCGATCATCAGATCACCACACAACACCACATATAGGATGCACGTCATTAGCAGTTCAATGAGCTGAAAGAAATAAATTAGTTAAACACTGAAAGATTGTATACAATTACACCAACAAATACAATAATAACAATTCATTCCTATTTTCCATGGAAACTAAGATTAATTAACTCCTTAACGGGTACTCATCGAAATAGATAGAAATTTAAAATATCAACACCACAGGCCGTTACTGGAGGTTATCACAAGACATTTTTACTTCTAACTTTTCAATTTTTTTATTTTATGTTGCAAATCAAAGTCAATCAATTTACAATATATAGTTTATTTTCCCAATATATATAAATAAAGGGTCTTTCAATAAAGTCGCTCAATTTTTAAATGTAAATAAAACAAGTTATGTGTGATATATGCACTCAATTTATTTTAGATTTGAAAATAAATTTTATGGCATTAAGTGTGAAATATGACGTCGTCTAAATGTCCGCCGCGACTTCGCTTGGTGAAACATATTCGGGAGGCCCAATTTTCGATGACTTTGCCGCATAAATCTGGCTGAATTTGCTGGATGGTGTTCGTTATGTTGACTTTGAGGACATTAACTGTTTGCGGATTATTCACATAGACCTGCGATTTAAGTTATACCCAAAGAAAGTAGTCTAATGGCGTTAAATCGCATGATCTCGGTGGCCAGTTGACGTCGCCGCCGCGCGAGATGACCCTGCCCTGAAATCGCTGGTGCAAATTGTATTTTGTGGCGTGTGGCACGTAGCGTCGTCCTGTTGGAACCACATGTCGTCAGTATCAATATTAGGCATATAATCCAGCTGAGGCCACAAGAAGTTCCTTATCATCGATCTGTAGGTTTCGCCGTGGACGGTTATGGCGATCCCATCTTCGTTTTCAAAAAAATACGGACCGATGATTCCGTTAGACGAAAATCCGCACCAAACAGTGACTTTGTTGGGATGCAATTTCTGCTGGTGTATCTCATGTGGATTGTTTTCATCCAAAATCCGACAATTTTGCTTGTTCACAAATCCATTAAACAAAAAATGGGCCTTGTCGCTGAAGATGATTCTTTGGGGGATGGGGGAAATTTGGGGCAAATTCCAATTGCTCTAGAGCCCAATCAGCAAACACACGGCGTTGTCTATGGTCGTTTACCTTAAGTTCCTGGGTAAGTTGGATTTTGTACGGGTGCAGAACCAAGTCTCTACGCATAATTCGCCAAACTGAAGTCGCAGAAAGGCCAAGTTCTTGTGAACGACGAGAAATTGACTGCCTCGGATTTTCCCGTACACTCTCATTTACGGCAGCAGTGTTTTCAGCAGACCTTGCGTTTCGGTGACGTACGGGTGTTGGCTGATTGTTGATTGACTTTGGCATCTGCCTTGTGGAACACCCGCCTCAAGTTCGAAATCGGGTCCTGTGTAGCCCTCGATCGAAATTTGAGCTCTCCTTTCCATGATATAGTCACAGAGGACCATTTCCAAGATTAGGTTTAGCCGAAGATTCAAGGTCTTGTATTGTAGACTCGTCAGCCAAACCATATCGAAGGCCTTTTGAACATCTCGCAGTACCATGTCTACGTATTTTCGCTCAGCTTTGCTGATCGCGAGTTTTTCCGTTAGGAGGGCTAGGTCAGTTTCAGTCCCCGGTCTTCTATGGAACCCATGCTGCTGAGGGTTATAGGCCTCTTGTTCGGCTAAGTGGTATTGAAGCCGGTCAGCCATGAACTTCTCGTAGATCTTCGCCACAAACTCAATCAGTGAGATTGGCCTGTAATTAACCAGTTGATCAGGGGGTTTACCTCCCTTAGGTATAAAGATTATTTTAGCGATCTTTAATCCGTTGGAGAAGTAACCCGTATTCAGGGAAGCATTGAAGATGTTAGTGATTCCCTGAATGATCTCCTGTGAGGGATTTACTAAGTTGCCTGTCCAGCCTAACGCCCTTTGTTCAAAAGACTTTACAGTGGCCATGACCTCCTCAGGTGTTATGGGTCGGCCTTAGTCCGCCATCTCCCTGCCTTCGTCTACTTGGTGATGTGGGCACGTTCGATGTATGATCTAATTCAGGTCTTCTATCAGTTGGCCTTCAAATTCCAGGTCGAACTCTTCATTGTCTTTTGGGGTGATGCTGAAGACATTTTTCCAGTATGTTCGAAATCTTTCTTCCAGAACCACCGGTTCCTCTATATAATCCCCGTTCTCTTTAATTCGAACCTTCGCTTTTCCTGTTTGTTTTTTTAGTTTTCTGATTTTTCACCAGAATTTAGGCGGGTTCAACTCGCTATGTACTCTATATTTTAAGTTGTTCCATATTTCCTCTTGTTGGAGGTTGGTAGCGTCTTTAAGCTCAGCGCTTAGGCGCCGTAGTAGCGAGCTTCTCTCCTGTTTGGACCTGCCCGTCTTACCTCTTCATGCACTTTACTATGATCACGAGCGATAGCCCTCTGTCCATCTAGATTGAGGAGGAGTTCTGGCATTGAGGTCGCCCCCTTAGATTGCCATTTTGTGTTGCCCAAACAGCGTGTAGAAGTTATTTATGGGCAGGTAGGCTCGGCGACGTCTCCTACCAATGTGAGGAGTTCAACAGCCACAATTTAAAGCCTCAGTATTCATATCATATACAAAGAAAGAGCAGCAAATAAAGTTTATGCAAGTAGTAACAACTACAAACAGGGCTTTCGCCATATTTAATTTCTGCCTTTCCAAAATCTTTTGAAGGCAGAAAAAAATATACAGAAACCGTGTATTGCAAACTATATTGCAAATTTATATATAGTGCAAGAGAAAGAGAAATTAGAAGTAAATGTATGGGGAAAGGCCTTTTTATTATAATTTATTTATTAATTCTTGACTCATCTTGCTTTTCTTTTCTGCATTGACTGAATTTCCCTTTTCTTTAAGTTGGCTCTTCAAACGTTTTCTTTTAATTTTCCTTGGCTCTCGTATTCTTGTTGAGTTAGTCCTTCAAACATCTTCGTTTTTTTCTTTGAGATTATTTCATAAAATTTATTTGGACCCGCTGAGATTCGAACGAGGTACCTCTTGATTCTGTTTCCGATACGCATGCCACACGACTGGCTATGTCCGTTCTCTTGTTTGTAAATTTTTCGGCCATTTATATTATCGAGTTGGAAGGAATTTTCTCTCATACATTTCGCACCCTTACCCAGGTCCCTTTCTAGAAAGCGGAGCGAATTTAAAGATTGGGGAGAGTCTAGTCTTGGATATCTTAATCGATGAGTAGTTAGCTCTCCCTCCTCGGCCTCCAAGTCTGCGGCATTATTGGAGCAAATTTTTAGGGATTGAGGAGAGCGAACGAAATCTTTTTGTAATCAGGTCTCCTTCCCCGGCTCTCCAAAGTTGACCACAGCACTTTTTTTTAATTCTCTTGTAGGGCAGGTGCAGTTGTAACGAAGACCAGACAGCGGACTGAATTTGAGGATTGGGGAGGGTCTAATAGTCTTGGATATCTTAATCGAGAAGTAGTTAGCTCTCCCTCCTCGGCCTCCAAAGTCTGCGGCATTAGTGGAGCGAAATTTTGAGGGATTGAGGAGAGCAAACGAAGTCTTGTCTCTAATCAATGAGTAATGGCTTCTCCTTCCCCGGCTCTCCGAAGTTCACGGCAGCACTTTTGTACAGTTGATCAGAAGATTGTTCGGCCGTAGATGGTCACCAGTTATGGGGGGCCATGCTTTATCTACTTTAACGTTGTTGTCTAGTTATCAGATCTACTTGACCAAGTTTCCTTTTTTCTTGAGTTGGCCCTTCTTATATCTTTATTTATTTTGTGCTTGTATTGCTCATCCTTTTTTGATTTTCTTTGCTTCTTTTTCTTGTTATCGTATCTTCTTCTTGGGTTGCTTTACGCTTGATTTTTCTTTTCTGTAGGTGTCTTCCTCGAATTTTCTTCTTCTTTAATTGGTCCTTTAAGCGTTTTCTGCCGTTTTTCTTGTCTTCGGTATTCTTGTTGAGTTGGTCCTTTATCTTCGTTTTCTTTCGTGTGCGATTTTCTAAAATTTATTTGGACTTGCTGAGATTCGAACGAGGTACCTCTTGATTCCGTTTCCGATACGCTTGCCACACGACTGGCGAGTCCGTTCTCTGACTGGGTAAGTTTTTCTGCTATTTATATTATCGAGTTGGAAGGAATTTTCTCTCATGCATTTCGCACCGCCACAAATTAACATATGAAACAAGAAATAAGAGTTTGTAAAAACAAGATAAAAGGACATTTGAAGAGAAAATATCAGAGAGAGTAAAAAACAGCATAATGAACGCAATCCATACTAAGAAAGAAATTTCGCCATGAGAAAAAAATAATTATCATGACCAGGAATCGAATTCGGGTGTATTGATTGCCGATCAGATGCTCTACCATTTAGCTACTAGGCACAACAATTCCAAAGAGTCACTTACAATGCGATTCATATAAGGGAAAAATCCGTGGGCAGGAAGGCTGACTCAATGGGATTGGTTGCGGCCGTGTGACTTGGGCCAATCAGCGCTTAGTTTAGCAGAGCCTCGACTGATCGTTATACTTTAGCCACGTGAATCTTCTCACAAAATAAATATCAGGATCGAGATTTCTAAAAGTGAGAGTAATATACATACATTTCATTAGTTTGCAAGTTGAGATGTGGCCTTGTCTTTAAAATAGAGTGCTTCATGTATTTGCAATCGTTGTGGGTCGTTCTTAATTTGCAGGATGGAAGTACACCTGACGATTGATGTTCTTGTAAGGCAAACGCTATGATCTTCTTCGGCGAGGGTCCTTGTAGTTCTATTTTATAAGTGAAGTGTGAGACTTCGCGATAGTTTCGTTGTGGTCATCCCGTAGAAAAAACAATCTGTTTAATTCTGGAGGATATCTATCCTGAAAGCAACCAGCCCAAGAACGACACATTCCTAATGTTGTCTGGAAGTCCTTCCTCTATATGTGCAGGAAGGAAGCCCCATCCCTTCATTTTGCAGAATGGCAAGATGTTTCCACAAATTGATAGCGTCGCCATGGGTTCGCCCCTGTGAGTCATTTTCGCGAATTTCTATATGGGTAAGGTAATGAGTGATTGTCTTCTCGAAACTACAGAAACCATATATGTACGACAGAAACGTTGACGACATCTTCGTATGTAATTTCAGATGAGAAATATGAAATATGGAAGCTTCAGCGAGGCCTTTAGTAGGTTTCAGGATCTAGCTTTGTCTGGAAGTAGCTTTGAGAACATTCGCATTTTTTTATGTCCTGGTAAGTCATCAATCCGAGGGTTCTTCACTTGAGTCTACTGGAAGCCGACCGACTCGGAATTGTGTCGCAACAGAAGAATGAGTTCCCAGACATATACAAACGCTCCACTGTCAACACAAACGTAAGAACACTCATCCACGGCAGTAAGTGGAATGCTATGCCCCAATAGCTAGAAGAAGCTACACAGGTCCTAATTCCTAATAAACAATGGATATACCAACAATGAGGTATGAAATCCATGAACCGACCCCTAGACAACTGGTATAACGTGCTTGAATCACCAGCACCCCCAATGGAATAACGGATCAGCTGTTCTACCGTTCCCTTATGACCACCAAGTGTACACAGGACGAACAGAAACAAAGGAAAAGACATTACCAGCTGTGTAGAAAAAACACCGATATAGACGCCTAAATACTCCACAACATCTTCTACAAAAATAAGGAAACCCATAATCTTCTCATGAGAAACAACCCAAGACCGATATTCCAGCACCCCCCCCAAAAAGTCGCCTGGTGTATGGATATCCTCGAGCAAAAGAGAACTGTACAGACCTCTCTTTTAAATACATCACTATGACCCCAAAAAACAACTATCGAGAGGTCTAACACTTTCCTTATCAAATGCAGCCAAAAGGAAGCAAGCAGATGAAGCCCATGCGTTTGTCATGCAAGAGAATCGATCGCCAAGGGTACTTCCAGCCTGCAAATTAAGAACGCCCCACAACTATTACAAATCCGTGAAGACCTCTATATTAAAGACAAAAACCTTTCACTTAATTCCAAAAACATTGAAATGTCAATTGTACCCACTTCTAGAAATCTCCATCCTAAAATTAAGTTTCTATGGGATGGCTCACGTGACTAAGGTATAACGGTCAGTCGGTGCAAGTGTAAACTCAGAGCTGATTGACCGACGTTAACCCCGGAATCAATCACGTTTCTGTTAGCCTTCCTGCTCACGCTTATTTGCCCTTATATAAACTACATTGGAAGTTATCTGTGTAGGTCGAAAGCTTGCCAAAGTAAAATAAGCAAAATATAATTTTCTTTCAATGTCCTTTGGAAAAATCAGCCGGAAAGTCGTGAACATATAGGTAGCTGTGGAGTTTAGTTATACTTGCCTCCAAAAGGTCTTGGTACCTACATACCAACTCACAAAGTATCGCGTATATATATATATATATATATATATATATATATATATATATATATATATATATATATATATATATATATATATATATATATAGTGTTAGCTGAACCCAGTATTTGCGCAAATTTTCGAGCTCCGTATGTGTAGCTAGGTTGACAGCAGCCCTTTGAATATTTACACCACGAACGTTATTACCACACGATCGTTGCTGGATTAATCACATTTTCACTGCCTTCTCAAGATTTGTATGCTTTTAAATTTTCATACGCTTCCTTGCACCACCAAATGATGATTTCGAATTTCCATTAACATTATATGTTAAAGAAAATGCAGTACGCTTGTCCATAGCCTCCCTATATCCAAAACTGTGTTCCTTTTAAAACCTCACAAACTCGTGCCACCGAAGCACCACCCTTTCACTTTCTTATAAGTTCCAGTTTATGGTTCACCGATAGGGTCACATGCTTGTTCTATACTTTATTACTTTCCCTTGAAAATACGATGCAAAAAAAACAAACATGAAAGATGTATACTCACGGAAATATCAAAGAAATTGGCCTCTAAACTTAACATGGACACACTCCTTTAATTCAGATTTCGTGCGAATTAATGAGACCCGTCTTAACAAGGGTACGCTGTGTATAATAAAATGTCTTTCTTGGTAGCCAAGAGCATGTACGGAGAGGATAGGTTTCATATAATAAACGTTTTCAATACATATTTAACACGTGCGTGACATACCCTCAAGCTCGCCGAGGAAAACGGTGCAGCCACTATTTGAAATATAAGAAATGGGAAAGTTGATATCCATGGCTTTATAGAACACACTGCCTAATGCATAACAGGTAACGAGCACAATAACATAATTTTTTTGTATTTTTTTAATGTCTTATAGTTACTGGCTAAACTATTATTCTAAAGTTCATAAAAAAGGTTTTGTTCCCTTGCTTTCGAGATTGTAGTAAATACTTCAAATAAAATATTCCTTGATTTTTCTCTATATTTGCATAAATTGCTTATTATTTAGTACAAATTATTTTTTTATTAAGGACTACGGCATAGTAAAGTGAAAACATCACTTCCCAGTATCAGTGAAGTTTGGCCATTAGAGAATCGTTAATATCGGATTAGGACACTATTTGAGTAGTCTCAATATCGCACTGGTGCCATATGTTGTAGAGACCTGGGGTTCAGATACAGCGTTAAACTGTGTCAATACTGAGATGGGCATTGGACGGCGTTAATTTATGGTAAGAACCGTGTCAAGCAGCCACACATATTAGTTCTTATGAAGTGACACTAAGAATTCATCTAGCGTTGGGATAAATTCAATTAACGGGATATTAGAGAAAAATATCGGCTAATAAAATACAAATCTCCCTAAAATGCCTCAAAAAGAGTGCACAGTGGTTGATTAAAACTTTAATCAACATCGGAAGCTGCTAATTGTTTTGTGTTCATACTCCCCATAAGGGCGGGGTTTGATCTTTATTTCTTACCTGAGCGGTATTAACAATCTTTCCTCCATATTTCTGCCCGAATACCTCCTTGGCGATTCCTTTGTAGGAGCTCCTGACCCGCACTTTTTGTCCATTCTCGTCCTCTTCGTAGAGACATTCCACGAGGAGCTTTCCTGTGTAGCAACATATGTAGGCGATCCCTGTCATGGCCACGATCGCCCAGTAGCCTCCATGTAGGACAGCGTATGGCAATGAGACAATGAACATTCCCTGAAACAAAAGATTGGATTAATAGAGAGACTAAAAGAACTCGATCGGAGGAAAAAGAACGGTAGTGTTAAAGATTGCATTTTTACTTAAAAGAGGTCTCCTCTGGCAACAGGCAGCAAGAGCATAGCCATAGAAAATATAAAGTAAACTATATCTATGCTAATCCCCAACAAAGAAAACAAATCTCCCCCACCCCTCAAATAAAAAGAAACAGCCACAAACCAGAAAACCAGAAACAATGCTACAAAAGGAAGAAAACCATGTTTATGTTCTTGAGAAAGGCCCGGCTCCTTCAGGGATTCGAGCATGTACCCAAACCATTAAAATACTACAATAGAGGGGGCCTCCTCCATGAACTAAAAAATTCTACCGTCGATAGTGGACGAACCCGTCCCAAGTACAAGGGACAAGCTGTAGAGACCCCGGTCGTCCCGGTACTGGGACAATCGGGGAATTCGACAAGAATGCGCCACACATTATAAACGACTACCAATCAGTCGTCCAATTAAGGGTCCGGAGAACTTTCCATCAGATGGCACTGCGTTCCGCGAGTTTGTCCGATCGGAAGCGACAGAAAATGAGAGAGCAAGCGGGTCCACGGGTATAGTCGCGGCGCAATTGCGCGAAACTCTAGGTTCCTGTCGGTCGTCTCCCAGCTTCTTTGCCAAGTATACCGGAAGATTGACGGGATTCCTGCTATGTAGCCAGATTTTAAAGAATAAAAAGACTGCTATGGCAGCCTGCGTCATTAATATTAAGCCTAGGGACCGGAGTGCATTTTTCGAAACCTTAAGAAACAACCATGCTAGTGAATGCACGAACTGATAGGAACTTAATTTTAGACCAATATTAAAGTCCTTAAAATCCCCGTCTCAAAATTTAAACTAAAAAATTGAGTTCATCCATTGGACAAGGAAACAAAAAGGTAACTAAACCACGATAAGATGCACTGACCCAGGAAGACTTATCTCCGATTTTTTTTCCTGTGAGCAAACTGACGCCAATGGCGTGGTTGTCTATGGCGATTTGTCTTTTTTTTTGCGTCAAGCCTTTTGTTGGGATAGCGATGGTTATTATTATTATTACTATTATTATTAGGAAAATGGGTTCACTATGGAAGAAAATGCGCAAACCATCGGGGGCACGCGACCAGACAATTTATGGAGGTTTGCAGATAGCTATACTAGTGAAGTTTAGTGACGCGAAAATGAGACTGCTTCGGGTGGTAACCGGAAATTTATTTTAGTGCGCTGGGTCTTCTTAGACCCCAGTTGGATTGATAATATAAAAATAATAAAAGATACGAGTATTTCATTCATTGCAAATTTTCTCAGAAATGGATATTAAACTGACGCCAGCCTTTTGTGGTAGGTTTAGCAACTTGGCGAAACCATTCGTTAATTTCAAAAGCCTTCTTTCATCCTCCGTATCTCTTTAATCTTGGCTGATCTTCCTAAGCTTCTTATCTCTTTGAAACATTCTTAAATCTCGCTATTTTATTCCTTTCATACTATTTTTCCAGCATTTCGTGGCAGGCGACATGAGACGCTTCACACTTCAGACGCCAGTCAGTGATTGAAGTACTCGATGAAGTGGGGCGAACAGCGGAGGTTTCTACCCAGTGGTCTCTCTCTCTCTCTCTCTCCTTCGCTCTCTCTCTCTCTCTCTCTCTCTCTCTCTCTTCTCTCTCTCTCTCTCTCTCTCTCTCTCTCTCTCTCTCTCTCTCTCTCTCTCTCTATATATATATATATATATATATATATATATAAGTAAAACAACTGAATGGCGAGTTATGGTATTTGATAGTGAAACCAATGTATAGGAGCCAAAAGTTTAATTTATGAGACTAGTTTCAGTATGTAGTTTATCATACCCTCTTCAGTCGTATACTCACTGAAGAGGGTATGATAAAATACGTAATGAAACTAGTCTCGTAAATTAAACTTTTGGCCCCTATACATTGGTTTCACTATCATATATATATATATATATATATATATATATATATATATATATATATATATATATATATATATATATATATATATATATATATATATATATATATGTATGACTCTCTCTCTCGCACACATACATACACGGACCCCATCTCTTTCATACACATTCACTCTTTGTCTCAATCTCATTCTCACTCAATCCATTTCTCTCTATTTCGAAAAAAAAATATGTCTCAATCTTTTATTTTTCAAGCTTTTTTTTTCTCAAGCTTTTACTTTCTCTCAATCTCTTTGTTTTTCTCTGAATACTTTTACAACACCACAACCACCCCTTAACGACGAAACCCCCAGCATTTAGACACAAACAAGAAACCCCTTCACACTACTTGCAAATATATTCCGAAACTTGCCACCACCACCACCACCACCACCACTAAGCCACAACCTAATAACACACATCATGCCACGCTCACTCAAAGAAACCTGAATACTCTACCACCAGACAATGGAAATCTATAGGGGTCGGTGTCTCTTGTTGTAAGTTACCAATTTATAGGGATATCCAACTTATATGAAGGTGAATTAAGTATCTGACTCCAAAGAGGATTTCTTAATTGTTTTCTTATTTTGGCTGGGCTTACCGAAGGTTTCAGGGTAAACCGAGGTAAACAAGGACGTTTCAAAAATAGAATTTATTCTAATATTGGCCTATTAACGGGGCGAGGGGCACGTCACGAAGTTACTTTGCGGGCGACTAGCAGTCTATATATGTATATGGAACGCTAAGTAGTAGATTCTGGAGCGATAAGACTTGAGGAATTTAGTAGGGGGAACGTGAAAGTATAATCTTCTTAACGACAGTAATCTAATAATCTTAATAATGCAATCATTCTCTTAACTGAGTTGCTCCGACTATATATATATATATATATGTATATATATATATATGCTTATTTTCTAGAGGGTGTAGCCTAGAATCATCACATATCCAAGCTTTTATCTATAAAACAGGATACGCTTGTCGCAGCTTTGTGATGCAATTCCTTTTGGTGCTTCGCAGACTCCCGCCTTTTGATAAATCTATTCTGAGACGCGGAATGTTCGTTTGTGTGGTTTTATTGACACAGGTGTCTCTGACCTTTCGCGCATTCTTGTGTTCCGCGTGCACTTCCAACGGTTGCTTGCCTTCTATATATATATATATATATATATATATATATATATATATATATATATATATATATATATATATATATATATATATATATATATATATATATATATATATATATATATATACATTAACAAATATATTTACATTCTTTATTTTTTGTATTCAGATTCATAGATGCAGATTAATCTATACATTCTCATCTCTTTATTCCAATTTTAGACATTATTATATATGTGTGGTGTATAATGGGATTTAATAAGACCACCGCGCGTCCATTTTGTGGAGGTTTTGCTGAGCCTATTGATTCCAGCCAGTAGCATGCCTATTACATAATAATCCAATCACCAAAACTCCTCCCAAATAAACGAATCAGAGAAATCACTACAATGGATATAGAGTCATTCTGTCCCGACTAAGGTCGGGCCATTCCACATTACTCCAACAGTAAAACAAAGAATAAACCTCACTCCAACACCCATACAGACTAGATGCAACCAACACACTGACGATACCCAAAACCTTGATTGCCAGAACCTCAGACCACTCACGCAACAAGCACAACATCTCTGAACTCAAGAACCTGTGGGCAGCCCACTTCACGGAAGAGAGGTAACGAATATATATATATATATATATATAAGCCATAGCTTCGCCACTTTCCCCTCCCCCCTACGGTGGAGCTTGTGCTAGGCTTCGCTCGCTATCAGCCCTTCGTGCTGTTGGCCTCGGGCCAATTTGATCTTACAAATCAATTGATTATCTCTACCCCTCTCACCTCCATGTTCCCCTACCTTCTCATCTCCCTCTTCCTCTACCCCTATCACATCAACAACTCCTTCCCCTACCCTATTCCCTAACATATCCCATTCCTTCCTCCCTATCTTCTCTAATCCCTCTACCCCTACACCCTCTCCCCCTATCTTTCTCTCTCTTCTCAACAGGGGGGGGGGATAGGGTGAGTGAGAGCTCATTCATAAACTAAGCTATAATAAAATGAAAATTATTAAAATAATCACGTTCTAAAAGGTATACACTTTGTCCTCTCTCTCCCCTTTACCTCTCTCCCATTCCCTCACTATTTCCCCCTCTTTCACCCTACTCTCTCTTTCCTCCCCTCTTTTCCCTTCCCCTTCTCCCCCCTCTCCAAAACTTTACTAATTATTGAAGGAGTAGATATAGGTGGAAAGAGTTAGGAGAAGGGAGAGGTAGAGAGGGGGAAGGGGGCAGGTGGAGACGTGGGAAAAGGGAGAGGGGGCAAGGCCAAAGGGGGATGGGGAGATAGGGGGATATGGACATGGGGAGAGGGAAAAGGGCGAAAGTGAAAAGTGGGAGAGGGAAAAGAGAGAGGGTTGAGGGAGAGAGGTTGATAAGAAGAGGGAGGGGAAGGAGAGGAGGTGACATGATTGGTGGATAGATTTGGGAGAGAAGGGTGGGAGGGTGGGGAATAGGGAGATGGGGGAGGGAAGGGGGAGAGATATAGTGGAGGATAAGGAGGGAGGTATGGAAAAGGGGAGGGCATGGAGGGTTAAAGGGTGTAAGGAGGGAGGGGAAGAAAGAGAGGGAGAAGGAGGAAAAGAATGAGGGTGAGAAAACGGGGGAAGAAGGAGGGGGTAGAAAGAGGAGGGTAGAAAGAGTGAGGATAGAATAAGGGTGGGTTGAAGGAGGGAGCGTAGAATGAGGGTGAGTAGAACTAGGGGTTAGAAGGAGGATTGTTAGAAGGAAAGGGGTAGAAAGAGGGGTAAAGGGAGCGGGGTAGAAGGATGGGGTATTAAAAGGAGCGAGTAGAAGAAAGGGGTAGACTGAGGGGAGGTAGAAGAAGGGAGTTAAATTTAATGGGAGGAAGAAAGAGAGGGATAAGGAAGGGAATAGAAGGAGTGGGAGTAGAGGGGGTGGGGTAGAAGGAGTGTGGGTAGAAAATGGGTAGAAGGAGGGGGTAGCAGAAGGAGGGGGTATAAGAATGGGGAATATAGAGAGGGAAGGTATAATGGGGGAGAAGGGAAGAAGGAAGGGAGGAGGTAGAAGTAGGGGCTCGAAGAATGGGGGGGGGTATTGGGATCTTGCAAGTGCTGTATAATCAATAATAGAAGAGGAAAGAAAGGCGAATCTATTGCATGGCATGAAGGATCTAGAGAGCTATTTTGATATGCTGATATTTGTGAATGTGTAGCAGATTGCATGCTGCAATGGATGATGGGGGCTCTAGAGAGAGCATCACTAGGATTATCCTTCCCTGCAATATAACGAATGTCATTTGTGTATTGTGAAATGAATTCAAATGAACGGTCTTCTTTAGGAGAGTGTCGTGTGTTCAGGGATTTAGCAGCACTAATTTTTGCCTTACAATCTGTGAGCACGAAAAAATTTGTCCCTTTAAGTAAATGATGAAAGTGCTTGAGTGCAAGATGAATTGCGGTCAGTCCCTTATACTATGTTATAATTCCGGGCCCCGAAAAGATTTGCTAAAGAAACCCAGAGCCTCTCACTTATTTCCATAATACTGTGGAAGGGCGGCACCGAGGCCAAGATTAGAGGCGTCAGTAACGAGACGTAATGGGCAGTCTCGCTTTAGATGTGCCAAAAAGGTGGCAGTGATGATATCCTGTTTTATGGCATCGAATGCATCTTGTGCTTGGCTGTCCCACTTTAAAACTGAATTGGGGCGGTGTTTATTGGCACCTTTCAATAATTTCGTGAGTGGAATCAAGGTTATGGCTGCTTGTCGAATGAATCTCCGTAAGAAATTCACCCAACCCATGAATCTCTGCAACTTGTGGAACGTTTTGGGAGAGGATAATCTTTAATAGTAGTTATTTTATCTTGTTGGAAAGATATGCCCTTTTAATCAACTCGATACCAAAGAAAGTCGAGCGCGTCTACCCATAAGATACAATTTTCAAGGTTTATCTGTAATCCGTGTGATTCTAATGTTGAAATGAGCCGTTCGAGAAGTTGCAAATTTTGAGTTTCATCTTCACTCTCTATGAGCATTGAGCAAGTTGTCTACATATAAGAAAACGAAATCCAAATCACCAAAAAAAATGATTGAAATACCAATGAAATATTTGTTATGAGTTTAACATTCCCTGAGGTAAGACAAAATATTCATAAAGCCCGATGGCGGTCGTCATAGCCGTCTTCTCAATGGATGCAGGATCAACAGGGATTTGAAAAAATGCATCCTTGAGGTCAATTTTAGAGAATTTAGTACAGTTTGCAGTTTTGCCGTGAAATCAGTAAGATAAGGTGAGGGATATTGGTCTCTAACAGTCACAGAATCTAACTCCCTTAGTCTATCCTCATAACTTTTATGTCAGATAGAGGGAATCAGTTTGGTTGCCCTAGCTTGTACGCGTTCCAATCTCGCGATGTCCTTTCGCAATGAAGGACTCCAAAATTGTACGGCATACTCCAGGTGCGGTCGGATAAGTGAGTTGTACAGGCACAGTACAATCTCCTGGTTCCGATAACCAAACTGGCACTTAATATAGCCTAGCATCCTTTGGGCCTTTTTCTCCGCCTCAATGCACTGTTTCGAGAACTTGAGGTCACTAGTAATAGTAACACCCAAGTCCTTCTCAGTGTCACTCGATTCAAGAGCAGTGCCCTTAAGGATATACTGAGATTGAGGGTTTCTGTGGCCGATATGCATCACTTTGCATTTGCTCACGTTAAAAGGCATTTGCCACGTGTCCGACCACTCCCCAATCTTCCCAAGATCTTCCTGCAGGCGGGCAGTATTTCCATCCTTTGCAACGTTCATACCAAGCTTGGTATCGTCGGCAAATTTGGAAATCTTGGAAACCATGTCACCGTGCATGTTGTTGACGTAGATGATGAATAGTAGTGGTCCCAGGACAGAACCTTGAGGCACCCCGCTAGTAACGGGCACCCACTCAGAAGACTGTCCATTCACCACCACCCGTTGCCCTCTGCCACTTAGCCAGTTCTCGATCCAGCCGGCTACCTTTCCGTCTATGCCAAGCGCTCGCACTTTCCGGAGAAGGCGGCGGTGTGGTACCTTATCAAAGGCTTTCTGAAAGTCTAGGTAGACCACATCCACCGCCTTGTCCCGATCGTGCTCACTGAAAACGAAGTGGAAGAATTCCACAAGGTTCGTCAGGCATGACCGTTGCCTTCGGAAGCCGTGCTGGGAACTCCTCAGTAGCAGGTTTGACTCTAAATACGACGTCACTTTGTCCACCATGATGCTTTCCATAGAGAGAGAGAGAGAAAGAGAGAGTGAGGTCGTGTATCCAAGGAATTTGACAAAGAGGTGGAGGGAGAAAGATAAAGAAGTTAGAAACCAGAATTATTGGTTTACAAGTCAAGGGCAAATAAATAGTAGTTATAGGGGTCTTGTGCCGACGGGGTTTGAGAGGAAATGAATAAAGCTCAAATAGTCGTTAGGCGATACTTAAGTGTAAGAAAGAACGAGTATATAAGTGCGCTCAACTTTTGTGTACATGGATCACTAGATATATATATATATATATATATATATATATATATATATATATATATATATATATATATATATATATATTGTCGTGGGTTAGCCTAGATTATTATTTTTTTTATTATTATGATAAATAAAATGGATCGTACGTTCGAACTTCCAGTGATCTTTTCAGGATCGATCTCTAAGAGCGCTTTTCTAATTTTTATTCTATTGAATGAATATAAAGGGGAGTTCTCTCTTTAATATACTAAATACTGCCAATGCAACTCGTTTAAGGATAATTTAAACACTTGAACCAAAATTGACCTTTTCTGTACATTAATCAAATCAAACAAAATTAATATATACATACACGTACAAAATACAACTTAAAAATGGTTCTTAAGTCCCGTTACTGACATTCGGTTTCTGGTAGCTTTAAGGTAGAACAATTTGCTTTAAACAAAAAATTCGTCTCTAAGATATACAAATAATCTACGTTAAACGCACGAGGATATGAAAATAGAATTGATTACCCACATAAGGTATTGGAGTCTACCCAGAGCATCCAAACGAAATACCTTCCTTCGCATCTTGTCCGGAGAGACGTCGTGAGTGTAGTTTATCGCTTCTCAATAGAGGGCGTTACTTTGAACTAAGGGTGGACGAGTGATGTCACACGGAATTTGGGGGCGACGGAGTTGCAGGGACCAAAACAAAAGGTCGATTGCAGAGGTGATGTGTCGGGCGTTTACGACCTTGAAAAGGTTTTCTCCGACAAGGCTTGAAGGTGGCTGTATGATTTTCTAGCGATTTGGTTAGGCTGGTAGAGCTTCTCTTTTGGGTGAGAAATCTGTCTAGTTTAGGGTGTCAAACTCAGGTAGGGTAAGGTCACTTGACGATCTTTGGTAATTGAACTGTGCCGACAGTACTTGGAGGAAAGATCACTTGACGATCTTTGGAAATCGAACTGTGCTGATTATGCTTGGTGCAATCTGGTATTGCCCAAGAAAATGAAAGTCCTTCTTAACTTGCTGGGGGAATTCAATCCCAGCAAGTTCTTATCGATGTCGTGACGAAACGAGAATAGTCCTCTTTTTCTCTTGACGAACGGTTTTATACTAGAATTACTCCCGTGGGGTAATGGGAGGGGGAGGGGGATATCAAGGGGAGACCTGAGGGTGCCCTCGCTTTTGAGCGTCTGTTATTTCTCTTCCTAGACATTTTAAACTTAGAGAAACTGGATCTCATGTTGAATCGACAGAAGTGGGTATAAATTTAGCCGAGCTTGGCGTCGTGTAGCTCTGGGAGAGCGTAATAAGAGATCGACAGTTTGAATTTTTGACTTGTTTGTTTATAAATACACCCTCGGAGGGTAGGCCTTTTGAGTAGAGGTCAGGATTAAGTCTCTTAAATTTACCATTTTAGTCGTACTTGTATGTTACCGGAGACTGGGTAGAGTAGCTTAGAGAAACTCAGGTGGGTTTTGTTTTTCTTACATTGTTTTTCTTCACCATGTGCAAGACCTCAATATATATATATATATATATATATATATATATATATATATATATATATATATATATATATATATATATATATATATATATATCCCGGTATACTTTCCTCTTTGGAATAAGTCCAACTTGGTATACGTCCTGTTTAGACGCGAAAAATTGTGCTTGGTATACGACCTTTTTTTGGAATACGACTCGCCTGCTAGAACTTGAATGAGTCAAAATGTGTCACAATACCACGTGCTAACCTCTCTCAAGACAAAGCTACCACTGCCCACGACTGTCAGTACGCTAGCCGCCACCATTCAGTGAAGAACCCTCTCTATAACTCTGTGATTTTTCACGTCATTTATTGTTTTTTTACCTAAATATTTAGTAAATTCATTAATCATGAGTTCTAATAAAGTTAATGAGAAGAACAAAGCAACGAATAAAATGGCTAGAATCACCACGGAGGTAAATAAAGAGATTGTTGAAAAGTATGAAGGTGGCATGCGTATCTGGGACTTGGCTGATACATACAGTATGTATGCCAAGAACGATGGTATCTTTGATTGTGAAAAACAGAGATTATTAAATTGGCTAACGTTGCGAAAGGGGTGCAATCAATTACCAAACAAAAATCAAGAGCATTAGACTGTACTGCTGCTGTGCAAGTTGGAATAGGTTTGACAATGAGGTATCACACGTGAATATCATGTAAATCCTATGAAGGCTTGTAACAGGCACGCTCAACTCTATCCACATACAAATGATCTAAAATATGTATAGCAGTTTTCATAAATAATCATAACTCTTTGTTTGAATAATATGTTATATATCTGTAAAATAAGAATGTATACGTTTTGTACCAAAGAACTTATAATAATAGTCCATGAAAATAATAATATATATGTTGCTTGTAAAGACGTTCACAAGTTAGCAAACCTGTGAACATGTACATACACATACAGAGTAAAGTAAGTAAAGCAATTCTTACAGTCATGTTAAAAAAGTCAGCTGTTCAAACAAGCTTGGTAGCAGGTGCAGAACTGAAAAAACGATAGTAGCGGCCATTATTTGCTGGGGGGGAAACCGCGAAACGTAAAGTCGCATTTTGGGGGGAATTCGAGATAAAATGAATCTATTTCCATGGACACACAAATTAACACGGGTGGAGGAGCCTCCGCCCAAACAAAATCATTGGCTAATGGTAAGTCACGCCCACAGTGTGCGCCACCGTATATACCATTTTGGGTAGACTGAGAGAGGACGGTCTTACAGTAATTTAGCCAATCAGAGTCACGAGCACTTTTATAATTACATCCACAGATAGTGGCAGTCGGAGTCGCAGACCTTAAAGATACCAACCCAAAATAAGGAATAGGCTCGCCCGAATACATGACAAGCCCATTTCGAATCATCTTACGCCGAAGCAACCCGAGTTCTACGCCCAAATAAAGAGTCCGAAATTGCGCTATTTGGGATTTCCTTTCCTACTGGTAATCTCCATCGATCCTCTTAACCAGCCTACATAACCTCAAACCGGAGGGGGGGGGGAGTATTATCTTTCCTCGAACAATTGGAAGCAGTCTCAGTTTAGCGCCAGGTTGTCGTGTGGCCCTGTAAAGAGATCGTCACTGTTAAGCAACATCGAGTCAGATTAGTACTAGAATGGTTTACGACCAAGGCCCTGGAGAACATCACAACTGGATTCGGCTCAGATTGCAACTCCTATAACTGATGACTTACCCATATTCAAGCCACCACGACCTAACGCTACCAACCGCACCTACTTAATAATACAACCTACCACCAAACCTAAACCACCCATAAAAGGATGTTGAAAATTTTCTTTTGATCTGGATAACAGAAAAAACAGTGTGTTGGTGATAGCGCATCGCAGGCGATGATTTGCGGAAAGACAAAACTCATACATGCCGATCTTTTGATAACTAAGGCAGAAACAAACAAAGAAAGTGAAGTGTTTAAAGCCTGCCATGGCTAGTTTGATAATTTTAAGAAGAGGTCTGGCATTCACAGTGTTGTGAGGCACTCGACTCTTCTCAACAAGGTAAAGTAAAGTTAAATTTTTATTTATTTTCTCTAATCGCTTTGAAATTATGAATTTTAGTATTAAACAGTGTTTAAATTATTTTATACAAACCCATCAATATATATTATGCCAATAATAATAGGATTTTCTTTTCATGGGAACGGATTAATCATTTTCTTTTTATTTCTTATGGGAAAAATTAGTTTGGTATACCTTCTGTTTGGTATAAGTCCAAGGATCTGGATCGGATTATGGACGTTTACCGAGTTACCACTATATATATATATATATATATATATATATATATATATATATATATATATATATATATATATATATATATATATAATATTGAGGATAAATCCCAGAGCCACGAGAAACGGATGTAGCATCTTTTAATTTTTCAATACGTTTCGAAAACTACAAGTTTTCATCTTCAGGCTACAATAAGTTTACAAAGTTAATATATATGAAGAAAACTTGAAAAAGCACACAAGACATTATTTTAAAAGGTGACCAATTACAAAATATCAGTAAAAAGTACTATAAGTTAAATTAAATATGACTTGGCAACAGTTAAATTTGCTTTAAGACTGACTCAAAAATTAGTCAGTCTTAAAGCAAATGGCCCCCTCAATCTCCAGACCTCAACCCCATTGAACATTTGTGGTAACACCCTGGGCACAAAAGTGAGGGTGCACAAATGTTCCTCAAAAAATGAATTAACAGCCAAAATTCATGAAGCGTGGCAGAAAATAGAGCCAACCACCTGTGCCAAATTAGTCTCAAGTATGCAAAAACGCATAAAAGCGGTTATAAAAGCAAAGGGAGGAAACATAAAATATCAATTATTGATAGAATATACGCAAAAATGTTTGTTTGTATTATGTTAAGTATGGAATAAATGAGTTTCAATCATTTTCTTCACTTTTTCATACCTGCCCCATAATTTTGGTCAAGGCTGTATATTTTGGCTATGATTCTCGGTGGGCTATTTTAAATATTCCCTTGACTATTGCGCACAGTCTCTATTATTCTCTATAATCATTGTTAGAACTTGTAGCTGGAAAATTTCGTTGGCGGTTTGCTCTCTTGTAGTCTTTGTTCTACAATGGGCTAGAGAAGCAGTTATTATTTATTGGAATGAGTGGAATATACTTGAAGGCGGTTGATTTCCACACTTTGAGAAGGTTTTTAAGGAGTTGGGCAATTGTTGCTGATAGAGATTAGCTGGAATTGTAGCTTCCTCTGGTTGTCCTGCCCACTTGGCATGATTGTAGTACTAATGTTGATTGAAGATATGACTGGTTCGTGGTGAGACCTCAATGCTGACAGGGTAGTGATCGTACCACACAGCAAATCATGGTTGTGCCAGAAGAGATTGCTAGGTGAAGCTTGTGAATTGAAGGAGATGTCGATGACGAAAAAGCTATTTGTTTATTGTTGTTAAAGGTAGGATTACCAGCATTTAGGATCCCTTGGTTTTAGGTCTCTATGACTCCAAGATCATATGCCCACGGCTCATTGCTTTATCAATCTCTAGTGCGCGAAGCGCAAGTTCCTCCTGTAAGAAGGAGTGGCGAAGTCCCTCGTCTTGTGTTTCCACGAGATTTTAGAGGATCAGCTTAAAATCGATTCATATGTTTTCAAACTACTCTACTTTATTGTATACACCATGCTGTTTATTAAATATCTATAGTTACATGGTGGTAATCCTTTAACAAGAAGTTTAAATTCAGCCAAGTGACAATGAGAGCAGAATGTGACGTTTTTGTTTGCTCAATCAAGCATTTACCTTAAATTTTCGAATACACGGTATGCTTTTCCGGGATTTTATGGCCTCCAAAGACAAAATGAAGGAGTTAAGAAGTAAAAGAGATACATGCCATGATAATTTGCGCAGAGTTTAGACGCGGAACCTTGAAACAATAGCAAAACCTTATAAACAGGCGGTGACAGACACCGAACTCGAATTTTAGTCATATTCATAAGATCCGCACGAGTTCTCAATTTCAAATTAAGTGTTGAGATGTCTGAATCTTTTTTCGAGATAACGGAAGGGAGACGGTTCTAATAGAAGGCTAGGTAAAAGAAAATTAAATGTATTTTGAGCTAGAAATCCATTGTTCGTTCAGCAAACGTTTACGGATTCGCTATCACTGAAAGTTGGCAGGAGACTGCGAATAGCGTCTCTATTCGAAAACTTAGTCTCAATGGTTATAAAATGTTCAGGAAGTTTTGCCAACCTAGAGGATGCGGAATTTGACTTCTATCGTCGAGCACGGGTCGATATCAGCGAACGCGGACACAGAATCTTAGGGGCATCCCGAGTTGGCCACCCATCGGCGGATACCCTGATACTTTTCCCTCACCCGGAGCTAAGTAGCTCCACACGCATCTTCATTCCTCCTCCTCCTCGTCCGCGATATTTCCTGCGCTGGCTGCGGATGGGCTCTCATCTTCTCGATGTGTGACCAACCGGACTTTTATCATGCCCTACAAAGCCCAAAGTTTTTATTTATTCATTTATTTTATTTTCCTCTTCCTTTTCCATACAGCTTCTATGATTTCCTTCCTCTCACTTGATAGTATAAGGACTTGTGACAATCTTGAGATCTCATCGGGGTCTCACCGCAAACAAGCCGCACCGCTACGGATGGTTGGATATCCGGGCAGTAGTGATCGTTCTGTTTGTGTCCTTTCAATAACCCGGGGTGCGAAATGCCTGACTCCGCGTTACCCCGCGTGAAGCCCCCTATATGGCGAGTGCTGCTGTAACAGTACCAACATAGCTGGTGCCCTCCGTTTTTAAAATACACTGTACAACAAATTTCAGTGTCAATATAGGTCTCATGTGCATTTTATTATGAAGTTGAGTGTGCTGAATTCGAATTTGATAATAATAATTTCCCATCACGTAACATTTTCTTGTAAGTTGCCGATTTAATAATTAGGCCATTGATATCGATTTCCACGATACCATAAATGTATTTCGCTCCCAAAGTCAGATTAAATGTGTCGATTTTATTAATTCATGAATATATAATGAATTAGCAATTTTGTTAGCATTATATAATGTATTAACCTACATTTTAGTATTTACTTCTTCGTTTGTAAGACCTCTCAGGTGTGTCACGTTTCAGACTCTAGCGGGAGTCAGCCAGCATAGCAGGGCCTCGTTTTTCCTTATACCTGTTTTCCATTGACGCTATATTTTGATGGAACCTCTCTCCATGCTCATCACTCACATCTCCTGCATTTTCTGGGAAGAAAGACAGATAAGAATAGAGGAAGTGTATCTCCAGTGACATATTGCATCCGAGGTCTTGGTAGCACTTGATTAGGTTCTCCACTATACGCTCTCACTGGACCCTTTGGTGCGTTCCAGGTGCTTTGAAAACATCTTTGAATGCATGCCAGGTTGCTAGCTCAGATTCATCCATTTTCGCCTCGAAGTCCTCATCAACTATAAGTAGACGAATCTGAGGGTCTACGAATATGCCTTCTTTAATCTTGCATCACTTATTTTAGGGAAGATCGCTTTGAGGAACTGGAAACATGGTTTGTTATGTTGCAGTGCAGTGGCGTAGCTAAGGGAGGGGGGGCAGTCCGCTCCGGGCGACACTTTTTTGGGGCGGCACTTTGACGTTAATCAGTCTCTCACAGTTGTCAGTTTTAAGTTAGGCCTAGATGCGTGTAGACACCTCACAGTGCATTTTAAATATTGTTTACGCACGTCACTCAAGTTATTTGATTATTTACGCAGCTTGTGATCATTTTGAAGACAACAGTATACAACTTGAAGTTACTAGGCCTATAGGCCCTATAATCACTTTCACTCAGTGATTTGGAAATCTGTTGCAGAGGTGAGAATGTATGAAAAACGCAAAATTTAACTTTATTATAAATACAATTATATGAATTAAACTCATAGTAGGCTAATTAAACTATGCGGTAGTATGCATGCATATGTTTTCTACACTTCTCAATTTTCTCTAAGAAAATAGACCTATATAATTTATTATTGAGCCTAGACTGCAGCTTAATTGCAGGTGATATTTTCAAGTTTTGAAACCTAATTTTACAATTTATTTTGTCTTTTACTAATTATAGGGAAGCTATTTACATGGATCATAAACATCATTGAAGTTTGCCTATTACTTCAAGTTTTCAACATTCACTAATATTTTATTATTTTATCACTCTTTCCCCAGATGAAGCGAGTGAAGGAAAGTGGTGCTGCTTTTAGAAAAAGGAGAAAGGCAAGAGAAGAATTAATAAAAAAGCATGAAGGAGCAGTATTTAAATACATCAAACCTACAGAAACTACTAATAACATCGACGAAACCACTACTAAAACTGGAGAAGTTTGCGAATCCAAACCATTATTAGATTCAAAAGATTCAACTCCAAGCGTTTCGTCAAGTACAAGTAATGTAGAACATGAGCCTCATGAGAAAGAAAATATTCCAGATGTGGACAGAGTAGACTTAAAAGGTATTGGTCTATGGCCAAACAAGATTAATAATGACACACGGATCTTACTGGTACTTCAAGATGCATCTATGATCCAAAATCTAGATTCTCTTTTTGTGAAGTAATCCGTCAAGGTGCATCAACCAAAGGACAAACTAGAAATCTAACACGTGAGTGCTTTTTAAAATTTTGCCAAATGGTGAAAAAATATTAAGATCATGGATGGTTTACTCCCCTTCCAAGAAAGCTCTTTACTGCTTTTGTTGCAAACTCTTTCCAGAAGGAAGTAACTCAAGTTTTAATCCAATGAATGGATTCGACATATGGTGGAAACTGGATCTTAAAATATCCCAGCACGAATCCAGTGCAGCACATGTTCAGAATTTCACAAAATGGAAGGAGCTGGAAATTAGGATTGCTCTTGGAGCAACAATATATTAAAAGGAACAAGAAGTTGTTGAAAATCAAGTAAAAAGATGGAAGGAAATCCTTTCAAGATTGCTTGATACCATAAGATTACTAGCTAAACAAAATTTGCCTTTAAGAAGGCACCGAAAAGCAATGAATTGTGAGAGTAAAAAGACTGGTACTGAACCAGAAGTAAGAGAAAATAGAGGAATTTTTTAGAATTAGTTGATTTTTTGGCAAAATATGACCCAGTGTTAGGTAAACATCTTCCAAGAATCCAGATGGGAAACAAAACAAGTTCACTACATCTTATCTGTCACTTACTATTCAAAACAAGTTTATAGAGATTTGGGGAGAGAATGTAAGAAGCAAAATCATCAACCAAGTAAAAGAAGCCAAGTATTTTTTAATGATATTCGATAGCATTCCTGATATTTCACATAATGATCAAATGAGTCAAATTTTTTGCTATGTTATAATCAATAGATATCAAGTGAAGATTGTGGAATCATTTTTTGATTTCATTGAAACAAAAAGGTAAAACAGCCGAAAATATTGCAACTGTGATTTTGGAAAAAATAGAAAATGATAAAATTGATATGAGAAATTGCAGACGACTGGTCAACATTCTGGTGTTCAGAAGCGCATTAAGGAAATTAATCCAAAAGCAGAATTTATTGCCTGTACAAAAAATCACTCACAGAATTTGGCTTGTGTCCATGCAGCTTCTGTTGCTGTAAATTCTGTTACTTTTTTGGACCTGTAGACCCTGTTTTCACATTTTTCCATCATCAACCTATCGTTGGGACGTTCTAACTTCTGTCACTGGTCAAAGTTTGAAAGGCATAATTGAAACAAGGTTGAGTGCAAGGGAAAATGCTTTATGTGTTGTAAAGGAACATTTCTCAGAAAACTTAAGTGTCTTAGAAAAGTTAACTTGCGCAGAAGAAAATACAGTTACCAGGTCAGAGGCTGGTGTACTACTTGGCGCTTTGCAGTCATTTTCATTTTTGTGCTTTCTTGGCCTGTGAGAACTTGTCCTCCTAAAAATTAATGACACACAGGCCTACCTACAAACCAAGGGACTTAAATTACAACAATGTTATATAAAACTCGGGACATTAGAGGATTTTCTGGTCAAGAACAGATAAAAGCTAGTAAATGATGGAGTTAACTATGTCAAATAAGCTTGTGAAGATCTGGGTATAGCCATGGAGCCTCAGCGTAGGAACAGAAAGAAGAAACAAATTTTTGGTGAAGGATCACAAGATGCTGGATTGCCACATGACATTGAATTACGAAGAGAAATGTTTTCTTCACTGGATAGAGTGAGCCAAGAAATAAATTTGAGAGTTCAACAGCTTCATGAACTTGCTGGGAAATATGTTTTCCTTACTCCTACACATCTTATTGATGATCAGTATGAATGCCAACTTACTCAAATAGATAATCATGACATTGATAAAAATGAGTTCCTATTCGAAAGAAAAAGACTCCAGTATTTTATTGCTGTCGCTACTAGTCAACTAGTCAAGGTGAAACAAATACGTGGAAAGAAGGTCCCGTGGAGCTTTGGCCGTTTATTCATAATAATAATCTTGGGAATTCGGTTCCAAATATAGTAGTAATGCTGCGGATTTTCCTCAAAATTTCCATCAGTGTTGCTACCTGCAAGAGGAGTTTTTCTAAACTAAAACTAATAAAAAATTACTATGAGCAACTTGACGTTGAGAAATCTTGCCATGTTGTCTATAGAGAGACAACTTGTAGATGAAATAGATTTTGACAATATTATTGGTGATTTTGCTAAGAAAAGTTTTTTTTGTAGAAAGAGCTGATAATTTTAAACTGATTAAAATAATTCAAAGAAAACCATTCATGAGTAATTATTATTTTTTTCATTTTAAAGGATTTAATTCAATTTTTTAATCAATAAAAAAGCTAATTTTGTCTAAATATATATATATATATATATATATATATATATATATATATATATATATATATATATATATATTTATATATAAATAATATATATAATGTGCATTGTATTCCTTCTGGGAAAGGGCGGCAAAAACACTAGCTATGCTACTGTTGCAGTGCTTTGGTATATTGCTTCATTAGGCCTAGTTTTATAGGCAGTGGTGGCAAAATAATTTTCTCCTTCTTAACTAATGGCTCATGAATTACATTATGGCATCCAGGCGTTATATTTTCTCGAGGCGACCATTCCGTCAGCCCATTAATTAGGGCTACTATTTTCAAGCCTGCACATATTAGCCGCTCATGCTCCATGTAACCAGTGCGATCTAGAATAAAAGCAAGGTTCTCATATGTCTCTCATAAATTGACTGAGTGAGCAACTGGAAATGGACATGGTGTTCCCAATGTGCGGCAGAACCGCTTTTATGCTGTAAAGAGGTGCATCTACGAGGGGCAGTCAATAAGTTTTGCAATTCGGATATAAAGAAACGAGAGATGAGGAAAAGTGTTTTATTATTTTTCAATATAACTACCCTCGACTTCAATGCACTTGCGCTACTTGTCCTTGAGGCTTCGAATTCCCGACAACCAGAAATCTTCCGATTGCTGTTCAATCCACTCCTGGACGGCGAGCTGGCGGAATAAAAAGTAGTCGCTAGGGGCCAGATCTGGACTGTAGGGGGGATGGTTGAGCTCCTCGAATCCGCATTCGCGCAGGGCTGCTTGTGCAACTCTGGCCTTGTGGACTTTGACGACGTTGAAGTCGATCATGGGGCGTGAGGTTTCTAGGGACCCAACGGGCACAGACCTTGGTCATGGCCAAATTGTTGTGGATGATGTTGATAACACTTCCATGTGATATTCCAAGTTCTCGCTCGATTTCTTCGACCTTCACCCATCGATATTCGAGGATCATACTCTCCACACGGGCCACATTGTACTCGTTGGTCACCTCTGATGGGCGTCCTGGACGGGGGTCATCTTCAAGGGACTGACGACCATGGCGAAACTCCCTATTCCAGCGAACAATGGTTGCATAGGAAGGGCTGGTGTCGGTGTGCACTGCAACCATGCGTTCATGGATCTCTTTTGCATTCTTGCCTTCCTTGGTCAAAAATTTGATCACTGCGCGGTGCTCAACCTTCTCCATTGTTAAAAAATTTGTGACTGACGATCTGCAAACAGCTACTGCTCCTTACATAGACGAGGCAGGAGCGTGCGGCTGCAGGTCCTGACTTGTCATAACATGTCCTAACACCCCCACAAACAGCCACCCCCCTTCCTCTTTTTTGCCTTACCAATTCGCAAAACCTATTGACCGCCCCCCGTATGAATACCCTCAATTCATTTTGTTCAGAAGTTACCTCAAGGGCATTGAATTGGACTTTGATATTATTACAATAAGTCAAGTTGTTTTCAAAAGTGAAGAATTTCAGTGGATCTGAAGAAAGCTTCCTAAATACTGTAATTCGAGCATGTTCATCCAATTATTGCAAAGGCAAGGCCAGGAGTTCACTCTTTTCCCAAGTTACTGTTAGATCACGAACTGGATCATTGAGTTCCGGTTGCGTAATGAGATGTGGTTTCTTGTCAGATTAAATCCGCGTCACATATGGTGTATCTTGAAATTCTGAATCGTCTGAGCTGCTCGTTTCATCGCTTGGTAGTTCAGAGGGCGGCTGTGGTACAGGAACAGCACTTGAATGGCAAACTGGATGAATAGCAGACTGAAGATCTGGATACATGATAGATTTCTTGCCTTTTCTGTTGCGACCTGCAGTGAAATAAAATAAAAGCATGCTAAAATTGGATATTAATGGCTGTTATCACTTGTAGAAATAGTGGAAATACAACATAGTATGTATTTTGATCTTTTTAATTAATACATATCTTGAAAATATATTAAAGACTAGGAAAGAAAGCATATTGAATACCCACCTTTAATATCTTTTAAACAGAAGTAGCAATCCGTTGAATGGTCCTTTGGCTTCCTCCAGACCATTGGTACGCCAAGCATGAGGCCAGGCCCTTTGCGTTTCATCTAGGCAGAAAGAGAACTTGGACACCTGACACAACATATTTGAGGTGTCCAGCGTTTGTCCTGGTCACCCATTTTACATCCAAAGTACACCTCATAAAGTTTCTTCACATGTTTAGTCAACTGTCTCTTGTATTGTCTTACTGTAAGTGATCCACATATATAACAAAAAGTGTCTGGGGAATTTTTGCATTCTCTACGCATTTTAGCTCTGTCTCCTGAAAAGAAAAAAACCACTTTAGTATGTGAAAAATAATGTAAATAGTAACAGAAACAAATATTGAATAAAAAAGTGAAAATAGAAGCATTTATAGTAAGTACAAAATTATGAAGCGTTACTTAAGAGCTACCAACGGATTTGGACCCATATAACTGAAATAAATATTGAGTATACTTCCATAACTTTCATGGACTAGGTCGAAAAATACTTTAGGAATACCCTATTAAAATTATATCAAAACCCGTTTATAACTTTTAGAGTTGTCAATTTTGGCCCAATTATGTTTGCATTCAATCCCTACGGAACCATCAGTGCATTTAACGTAAGATGGTAATTTACGAGAAATTAGAGCGTCGCAGAAAAAGATGGATGTTATATTCATGATTTCCGAGAAAAATACCCCAAGAGAAGGTGATTCTCATTTCCGTTTTTTTCATTGTTGTACAGTGTTTTCAATATTGTATGGGAGAAGTTAATACACCTTGCAACGAATATGAAGTACCCACTAATCCCTACAACCCTTGCTAATGCGCCGCCCTCTGCGAGGCAAACAATCATAGCCCATTACTCCCCTCCTTCTCCCTCCCCCCACTCTCCTTGATATCCTTCAATATATCCATTACATTCTCCCGCCCTCCCCAACACTCCATTTCTTCGTCTTTTTCAAGCCGGACCAACCATCCCCGACCCACCCCCTCAAATCCCAAATTCTATCGACTACCCAGAAACAAAAGCACAACCACAAGCGCCATTTTAACGTTCAATGCTTTTTTTTAGTCGCGTTCGAGTCTAGTCGCGGGTGACTCTATATCTCACATGTCGGTCGGTCGGTCTCCGTTTTTTTTTGTATTTGTAATAACATTGTAACTATTCGGCCGATTCTAACGAGATTTGAAACCCTTATGTTGCTTTGCATTCTCTTACGAATTATATAATTGCCAAAGTCCTCCCAATGTTATCCCATGAATTATTTTGTTTTGACAATAACATCATAACTATTCAGTCTATTCTAACGAAATTTGAAACCCTAATGTTGTTTTACATTCTCTTTCGAATGATATAACTTCCAAAGGCCTCCTAGGATTAGAGTTTGAATTATGGAAGTTTTGAATGTCATCAAGTCATAAATCAGAATAAGTGAGAGCACGTGACTTTTTGTCAGCAAACCTTGTTTATCGGATACATCCTAGATCTCAATCTTCCCCATTAATCACTTTTTTTGTCACGAGACCATATCCTTTTTCGGTCTCGTTATTCTCAAATCATGAGCGAGTATTTCAGGTGATACATTACAAAACTGCAATAGAGATGTTTGATGTACTGCTCCAGGGGGAAAGTTCTCCATTATTAATTATTAAAGTCTCGTTCTGCTGAACGTACTCCAATGCCTCAACAACTGGAAAAGCACGATCTCTGGCAATGACCTTTGGAACAACCCATTAGAGGCTCCCCTCGAGGATTTCCTTCCTCGGGAAGTCAGGAAAGTCTACAGCTTTCAAAAAAAGATCGGAAATGTAAGGGTTCACTCCCTTAGACTGTTGACGTCATTTAACATCCCAGCCCCCCCCCCACCGACCCCGCTCCCCCGTTTTACAGTTAGCAGCTCTAAGAAAGGTTTCTCTAACTCTTGATCTCATAAAGGTAGCTCCAAAAGAGGTGAAAATCTGCAAAATTGTTACAAGAAATTCTAAATTTTTAAATTATTTTCTTCCAAGATATATTTAACTGTAATTACATAATTTCATTTTAAAAAAATATAATAATTTTTCTTACATACCTGACAATTACTTTCATTTGACCAGATAACCTTTGAACATTGTTCATTTGACCAATTTTTGTTATCTTTGGCCCAGTTCAAATGTTTTTTTTTCTGATGACCCCCAGATATCCTTGCATCCTTTTAGCCTTTGATCTTTAAGTCTCTTTCTAATTGTTCTGGTTCTATTTTGGAACTTGAAGCTTCATTGAACTTTTCAGCAAGTTCAGATGTTTTTCTGATATATTGTAGTGAAACCCCAATGATAGATGTTTTCTCTAGCTGTTGTAAGGTGCTTTATGCCACTTCTCTTTATTGATACAAAGCTATTGGTCTCTTGATATCGTTTGATAGTGGTTTGGAAAGCATGTCTTGAGTATTATATTGGGATAACCCTTAGCTACGGAGAAGTTGGATTTGTGCTCTTTGTGCTTCTTTAAGTTCTCTAGTTTTATGCATATTACTTATTAAGAACGATAATGAATAGACAATAGTTATAACTTTAAGCTAAAACATAAGAAATATCGGTTACATTCTGATTTTAGATAACCCCATTTAATAAAATACTAAGTAATTTAAACTTTAACAAAATATTCAAACATATTAGCAAAATAGACATTATTATCATATATATTTATGAATAATATGATAAATTCTCAAAAGTTTGATTGTTAAATATATAAATTTATGAGGAGTGCTTTATACTCCTTGCCAAGGGAGTATCGCAGTTCGAATTACCTGACCATTTCTTGAGACAGCACCTACTATGCTCCCTCGAATCGACTCATATTCACACCTACTTCTTCCATAATAACATTATTCAACTTATGAATGTATTCTTTCCATCTACTTTTAACTTCTCCATTGATTACAAGTGCCCTGCTATACTTATCTTTGATATTCTTAGATATACTATTCTCTTCGTTTCATACCTTTCTCACCTACATCCTATTTCCTTTCGAATCCTCATTCGCCCTCTTTTCAGATGCTCTTTAATGACTCGCTTGACTGCTTTCTTCGCCTCCTTTTATATATTCATCTGTATTTCCAAGGTGTGACCACCTTCACTATTATTCATATGTAAGTCTCCCTCTTGCTCTCCCCTGCATCCTTCACATCGTGATTACAGCTTTAATATTTTTGTTTTCTCTTTTCATTCGCCTTTAGTATTCAAAAAGCAGAGAAGGTTTAAATTTGTCAAGAATCCGTATGCTATTTATATGTACATATTTGTTACTGCTCTGATTTAATATGCGTCCTAACGACATATGCCATATAATATGTAGTCTACCTCAAATTCCCATTTTAAACAGGGAGAAAAGTTAAAAAAAGGGTGTTTAGTTTTGAAGGTTAAGGGATTAATTAAAGGCAGGTTCGGTTACATATATTTTATTTATAATGGCTTGTGTTACCCCTTTGTGTAATTCTAAGTTGCTCGAAAGGTAAAATTAGCCACACTTTAATTACCCCCCAAAACTTCAAAACTAACCACCCTTTTCTAAACCCCTAACATTGTTCAGGTTGTTTAGAACGCTGAAGTTGAGGTAGACTACATATAAGAGCAACACACATATCGGTACACCACATATTAAAACTACATCCATACGAGAAGCTATCGCCAGCCTAGTAGATACGGTGCTGGTTTTCTAACGACAAGGGGCCGGGTTCGATACGAAGCAAGGCTGGACACAAACGTCAACGGACGTAGAGGTTTGGCCACCGATTGGTGGGCGTGCTCTATTTACTACCTCGGGGGGGGAAGTAGATCTTGTACACGCCATCGGAATCATAGCCAATCACAACACATATTTTTCTTCTCTGTTCCAAAGAATCCTGCGATCGGTAGTTTTATCCACATACCTCTGTCCCGGAACGAGATCCCTTCCCCCTGGGTGACCAAGTTTCCTACCTGATAGCTAGTTAGTGTTATAAACAAAAATACTTTCTGGGACCTTCTTTGACTGTTGCGCTGATATTTAGGTTGGTTTCATCATCCAGACCAAGAGGTAGATGGCCTTCCTTCCCTACCTACACCTATTTGTTCGTGTAGACTTCTAATGTACTCCCTCGGTCCATCTTTTGGGTTGGCTTTTGCAGTCTTTTATTCTTTGTGTTATTAATTATTTTTTTCTGGCGCTCAACGAGCACATATCTCCCCTGCATAGTGGCAGTCTTCGTTACAGAACAGGGGCATCAAATAAGTTTCACCCGTCTCCCACCTTCACGCTCCAGTCACGAGTCCCTCAGGTAGCCTACTGTTACGGGCTATGGGCAATCGGACAATGTACAGTTGGTGTCGCTCCTGCGTTTAACATTTTTCCTAAGAAATATATGTAATCTCCTTTCTGGCAAGACTGTAAAATGAAGGCGCTGTTGTTCTCATATTTAATTCATTTACATCGATGTTTAGTAGAATTAGTTTGTATGAATATATTTTGTTTGTTTGGGGGCGCATTTTACGTGGCCTAATTTCATTATGACTTTGTCAGGATCGATGCCCTGATTGGTTTTCAGTTTATAAATAAAATTCAACGATAGCAAGAACGGAGAGTGCCATTTGTTTTCTCTTCAGGAAAGAAAATTTGTATCTCGCCTCCCGGCAATGACACGTGATCGGAGCCTGCAAAAACGCGGGCGAAAACGAAACGAGAGAGAGGAAGACAAGAACACAAACATGAGCAAGAAAGTCAGAGCTGAGTAGTAAACAGATGTATTCATGATCTTAAAAATAAAAAGGATAGGCAGAAGGTGATATGAGACAACAGGACACATACTCGTATGTCAATTCGGGAAAACAGGTTATGTAGGTTCTACACAACCGTGGCCATCCTTTTGGTGGGTAAGATTCTTACGAACTTTCGCAATGGATAGCATTTGTACTGTGATTGGTTGAGATTTAAACGAATACAACCTACGTTTTTAGTATAAAATAACACAATAATATGTAATATTTCATTTATTGGAACAAAGGAAGGAGAAAAAATATATTATCTCCCTCTCTGTCTGTCTGTCTCTGTCTGTCTCTGTCTGTCTGTCTGTCTGTCTGTCTGTCTCTATCTGTCTGTCTCTGTCAGTCTGTCTGTCTGTCTCTATCTGTCTGTCTGTCTCTGTCAGTCTGTCTGTCTGTCTCTTTAATTCAAACTTCATTAATTAAACATTAATTAAATCTGATGATATTCATTTTTTATGCAAATGCAGATTTATGTCCTAAATATAATTTAATATTTTAATAACTTAATAAATTTCCCTGCCATGCGAATACACCCTACTTTTATTCGTGATGTTCCAATGATTTTATTTTTAAGTTCGAGTTGTCTATACTAGGGGGTTGAGCTAAAATATCGGGGGTTGTGTAGGTTAAATCCCCACTAAACGGGTGTTATGGGGGGGGGACTTCGCTCCCATTGTTTCAAAAACTGGTAATTTGAAAATTGAAGTAAAGGATTAAAATATAAGCAAGAAGTGACATTATCAACATAAACTAAAGACAATCGAAAAGCAAGTTACATGATGTATGCATTTGTAAATACCAGACCTTATGTATAGGAAAAACGAAATTATTTTGTTATTATGCCAAATGCAATTAGATATGGGTTCATAAGTAATTATCGACCTAAAGTCGATGTGTTCACAGGTTTGTGTATTTTGGCTTAGGAACCAACCCAAGATTGGTGGAAATGGAGTTATTGTCAAGATAGATGAAATTAAGTTTGGAAAATCTAAATATAATAGAGATAGGAAAGTTACGGGTATTTGGGTATTTGGGGGTATTGAACGAGTGTCGAAAAAGAATTTGTTTTGCCTGTACTGGACCCGTTCGGCAGATACATTAATACCTTTAATACGGCAGTACATTTTGCCTGGTTCAGTAATTAAGAGCGAAAAGTGGAAGGCTTACGATTCATTATGTAATAATTGGTATACTCAACAGTTAAATCATTCTTTAAAGTCCGTTGACTCTCAAAGTGGAGCCCGCACTGAAAATATTGAGAGAATGAAGAAGGATGTCAAATCTTGGGTATTGCGGGAGGGTTGGCTACGTTACATCTCTTCCGACTCATCGCCAGAGCTAAATTTTATATTATAAAAGGGTGCTAAAATATATATAGAATCAAAAAGAAAGCAGGACAAACATTTTTTTATTTATTTATTAAAAAAAATATCCTATACGCTACCGAGATTTCTATTTTTCTTAGCATTGTGGTAGCCCATCTAGCGCTGAACGTCACGGCACGCAGAATGTTCATGGCGCGGGTACAAGATACCCTAAGGCTGCGGATATAAGCCTTCCACATAAGGCGTCGGTCAAATACAAGACCAAGGAGACGGTTCAAGTCTACTAATTGCAGGCAGACCCCATTTAGAAACAAATCTAGGACAGAGTAGAGCCAGGGATGTCGGCAGAAGTGCACCACCTTAGTCTTGGCCAAGGAAAATCGAAGCCTGTGCGCTTCAGCATAGCGAGAGACACGGTTCAATGCCTTTTGGAGTCAACGCTCCCTAGTCGGGATCTGGGTCGCGCCAAAAAAAGATCGAAAGGTCGTCCACGTAGAGCGTAACGAGAACATATTCTGGCAGCGTCGAGGTAATGCCATTAATGCATCAGTGTGACACTGAGGATTTTTTCCTGTGAGACACCCTCTTCCTGCTCCAGTGGGCCGGAGAGCCCCTCACTCCCACTCGTACGCTGAATCGACGATCTAGCAAAAATTCAGATATGAAGATTGGGAGGTGTCTCCTCGCCCCCATCGTGTGGAGAGTCTCCATGATACCGTATCGCCATGCGGTATCATAGGCCTTCTCCAGATCGAAAATCACCGTGGCGTAGTGCTGTCTAACGAAGGAAGGCCTCGCAGCCGGTATTTTCCAGTCGGAGCAGAGCATCCGACGTGGAGTGGAGCTTGCGCAAGCCGCACTGTGCAGAAGACAGAAGCCCTCCACTGTCCATAAAAAAAGGCTAATCTAACAGTCATTAATTTATCTATCAACTTGCACAGGCATGAGGTTAGAGAGATTGGGCGGAAACCGGCCGGAGTAGAGTGATCTCTCCCCGATTGCGAAAAACGAGCACAGTAGCGATTCGCCAGAAATGTGGGAGGATACCATCTACCCAGATCCTGTTGAACAAATCTAACAGAAAGGCCATGCTTCGCTCACCAAAGTTCGAAGCAAGGTTTACGGGACATCGTCCGGTCCAGGGGTGGTGTTCGCGCACTAAGCAAGAGCGAAATGCAACTCACTTTGAGTAAACCTGTCGTTAAAGGGTTTTCCGTCTCTGGAGGTAAAGTCCAGTTGGCGGCATTCCGCGACATCACGTCGCGCATTGAATGCTGGCGGACTAGACACCAGCTAGAGAAAGCGGTCGCGGAGGAGATTGCGGTCACATTCTCCTGTAGAACGGGAAGGGGATGGGGGGAGGTCATGCGAGAACTTACCCCGAATCCTTTTGACTCGCTTCTACACCTCTGTTAAAGGGATCTTCCCGTTAAGTGAATACACGTATGCCCACCAAGAAGAGTGGTGGGCGTGCTTCGAAATATACCGGAACCTAGCCCTAGCTCGAAGAAATTCACCGAAGGTGAAGTGGTTCGGGCGGCGTTTATAACTCATATAGGCCGGCTCACACTCGGCTGACCACCACATTAGTGGTCGGCGAGGAAAACGGTCAGAAGTTCTAAGAATAGTAGTTAGGTTTACGGCCATAAGGGTGCCGGATAAAAACTCAACTGCCTCATCTACCGACCTAAACTCCTCGACTGAGACAGAGAAATCAGTCATTTCCTGAAATGTGCACCACCACGCCAGCGCTAAGCATCACCGGGGCGGGCATTCGTGTGGCAGCAGCCCAGAAAATGATATTTGAATGGAAAAGTGATCACTACCATGGAGGTTTTTAAACAGCCCCTACCCAAAATCAGGCTGTGTATCCGGAGAGCACAAAGATAGATCGAGACAGGAAAATTAAACGGCTCTCGGGCAGTGATGCGTAAACTTATCCACATTTAAGACCGCTATCTCCAGCTCGTCGATCAGGTCGGCAAGGACTTGACCCCTACAATTAATTGAATAGTATCCCTAGAGGGGGTGTCTACTGTTCAGATCTTCCATCAAGAGAAAAGGTCTTGACAGCCATGCCAGGACGCGCCGGAAGTCTTCCGCGTCGAATTCGGCTGAGGGTAGTATGCACGCTACAGGCAGTAGCTTCACAGCTACTGCCTGAAAGGAGATATCTAAAGCGAAGGGAAGAACGGAGACATCATGCCGGGTGTAAATCGCGCATCATCCCACCCGGCACCATCCTTTGGTGGTTGGATCGAAACCCTTATACTCCGGGAAGGTGGGCAGGGGGCACACGCCCAGCATGGTCTCCTGCAAAAGAATAGATAACGGGGAGCAGGAGGAGACGAGCCCCCGCAGCTCTTCCAAGTTAGCCGGTGTCCGCGGCAATTCCATTGAAGGAATATGCCATCCAGGCCTAGCTCAGAGGAGATGCGGGTGCCCTCTTCGAAGAGAAAACCCTCACGGAAATGACCGCACGATTCCCGGAAGCAGAACTCCGGGCGCAGTTGGCTGGACAATGCTCTGTCACCTTCTAGGACTTATCGGGAGAGGTTAAGCTCGCCATGCTTGTCTTTTCGCCCTTCCGCCTCGAAACCTTAGGGAAGCGGGGGGGCTTCGGAGGCTGGGGTCCCTTTTTTGGAGGATCCACCGTTTCCGAGGCACCCAGCCTACCACTTTGTGTGGGCGATGGAGCCGAAACTAGTTTAGTGCTGTTCTCCTTTCGGGCGCAGATTTAAGAACCGCGGAAGATTGTTTCACGACCATCTTCAGAGGTGTTGCCTCATGTGAGTCTAACGAATCAGTGGAGGTTCGCGGCCGTTTTGCCTTACGGGAAACGGTCACACTGGAGGAAGGGATGGAAGTAATGGTTTTACCCGGGTCTGGTAGTGAACCCTAGGTGAAGCCAGCCTTACCAGGGAGCGCCCAGGGTGGGTAGAACCCGTAGAAGAGTGCGTAATGGGCTCGGAAACGACCATGCTCGTAGGCCTGGGGGGCCAGGAGCAGAGGGTGCCTTTCTTAACATTGAGGCATAGGACGTCCCAGGCAGCACCGGGTGCGCCAGGACCAAATCCCTTGCCTCGCAAAATGAAAGACGACTCTAGGTCTGAACCACTCTCCGCAATTGAGACACTTGGTCACACACGATTTGGACTTATCGTCTGCAGCCTTTAGGCAACTTACACAGATTTTCGGTAACCCGACTTTGCCCGTCTACAGGAGCGATTAATATGGCCTAAGCGATGACAGTAGTAGCACTTCCGCGGCATTGGCAGGAATACCTTCACGCAGAAGCGATACCAACCGACACGCACCAACTCAGGAATCTTGTCACAGTCGAACGTGACGAAGAGTGTAGGAGTGATTCTCGAAGCCCCTCTCAGTTTTCTCATCACACATTCGACATCTACCGCCCCATGGACGGCCAGCTTTACGGTGATGTCATCTTTTGAGTAGTCCACAAGATACCTTCGCATAAACGACTCCTTCCACGAAGTCCATGGTAGAGTGTGGCGTCACACTCACAGGCGTGCCATCAAGTGTCCGAAAGGCACTTATCTTGGCCGCCTCGGAGGGATCCGGCAGAAGGCCACCTTTCGACAAACGGGTCACCTTCGGCTCTCTACCAATCACACTAGCTAAAACTCTCCTCTGATGGATTATATTGCCCTTAGCCAACATGCTGCCATCAGTGGAGCGAATAACAAGGAAGCGTTTGAAGCCAGCGGGCTCGTAAACGCCAGGTAGCCTCTGAATGAGGGGCTCCGACGTAATCGAGGCTCCGCTCTGTGCAGTTCTGGGACTCCCCATCCAGGAGAGCAACAGGGCCGGCAGTGCCTATCTTGGCTTGGTCGCTTACCAAAACGGCAGAAGACCCGCTCGTCTCCTCGGCTCCCGCGGAGAGAGAGGACCCGCGAGTATTTTCCATCTTGTCCTTATTTTTTTCTTGTTCTTTTCCTTTTTAGGAGAGGAAGGCAGGGAATGAACCCGCTTCTCTCCCTCGCCAGTAGGAGACCCTAAGCCAGATGGGCCGGCCTCGGCAAGATCCTTCTTTGAAATGGAAAAAGTTTTGCCTGTACCAGGAGCACCAGTCGGGGGAGGAGATCCCTCCTCTCCTTGTGACGCCTCGGACCCGAGCCGTCTAAGGAGGAGCTTGCATAGGGGTGGACACGGGTTCTGTGATTGGTACCAAGCCCGGGTTAGACCCCATGGAAGATCCTATCATCTAGGGCGGGGTCACCTCAGGGACCATTTCCATCTCAGGGGGTCCTCCATGTGCCCTTCCCCACTAAGACATCACGGGTCCTCCTTCGAGGTACTTTTTATTCTGCCAAGGGCTAGCGAACTGGCCTCCGTTGGGTAAGAGAGGGGCGTGAGTATACTGACCCCCTGCAAGCTAGTCGCGCATGCACGCGGAACATTAGGGGGCACGTGTCGTCGTCAGTGCCATCCCTTGCCTCCTTAATGGGGTTGGCCCTATCGAAATGCTCCCCCAGATGCGGTCAATTTTGGGCCGCCTGCGTGCTTTCTTGGCAGTCCCCTTGGAAAATAGAGAGGGGGATTGCCGCTGGAGAAAGTGACAGTGAAGGGGGTGAGGGAGAGTCCCAAGTACCTGTGGACAAAGGAGAGGAGTAAGCCTCCTCTCTAGTAGAAGAGTTTTAGAGGGTCCCCTGCGAAAGCACAGGGGGAGGGACCTCCATTTTTTCAGTCGAAGGCGGCTCCAGTAATGGTCGAAGGGAAGGAAGAGGGAAAGTATGTTTTTTTTATAATTTAATCATTGGGCATGATTACCCTATAATAATCACGGGACGCAAACTCTCATCACCCTCACGCAGTAGCTCCCTCTACGAGGGGTGAACAAGGGGCTTGCAAAACCAGCTGCCGCCATTAGATGCCACTCCTCCCGCCTTGTGACCTGGTAGCCCATCGATATGGCGGCTTCACCTTAGGCACGGCGTAAAATCTATAGGCATTGGAGGGAGAAAGAAAGGGGATGTGAGGAAGTTGTGTGTAAGGATGAAGCAGGTTGTTAAAAAAACACTAGCCTAGACCGGAGGAGCCCAGGAGTGAGGGGACGCTGTCCCCTCCCCCCTTAGTCCCGATCCGGGATAGTTGGGTGAGAGGAAGCTGGTCGGCGGCTACCCTGTGAAATTAGAGGCCAACCAGAGAAAGTTACTGGAGAAGTGGTAGGGAAAGTGAGGAAGTAGGGTAAGAACACAGGCTGTCAGAAAGAAGGAGAAGAGGTTAAGCTGGGACCGGACGGGGCGCTGCTGAGTCCCGTCAGTACGGCGTTCAGGAAGGCAAATCGCCGGGCCCCTTACGGGCTAGTGAGAAAATAAGAGAACAATTTCTCCTTATTAAAATCTTTTCAAAAATATCCTTAATGTGTAAATGAAATTTTCATTATACAAAAAGGCATAAATATATTTTAGGAAGATTTCATATAATATAATCGTATATTCAAGAAGTTATACTAAATAAACTAACAAAATACAATATTGACACGTGCTATTTATAGTAATGCAGAGACGTGTTAAATGGTGCGCCGCTACATATTTTATCTTGATGGTATTTTTAATATAAATTTATTGAGCTATATTCTTTATATTATGGGTAGGAATTTCCTTAATATATGTTTAAGGTTTACGAAACTCATCATATTTAATGTTTAAGTTTCGTTGTTTATCTTTAAATATAATTAGTTCTGCTAGTTTAGGTTTCGTTCGTTGTTGGAAGATCAATAATTTAAAAGTTTTGTGATATGTTGTTTATTTATGTTTTTTCATGTACTGTTCTAAGTGCCCAATAATTTAGCTAGGTTTAGAAGCGGTGTTGTTGTGCTTTGCTCGTTAGTTTGTTAGTGAAAAATCCGATATCTGACAACATAGTGTTGTCACCAGGAAAGTTAAACTCATATACCACATGATTATCATTTAAATATAATCCAAGAAGATAAAAAAAAAACCTCTTGGATCTTGAAATATCGAAAGTAAAGGATAATTTCAAATAAAAAAAATGTTTTTAACTCATGTTAGAACTTATAATGAACAGCACAAATGCATATTTAATTCACATCAGTAATACTCTTTTTCTAATACAATGTAGACACAGATAAAGAGGACATAGAATTCCGTCACCTAAAGAAACTCAGGAATTTCTACGGCTGTAAAATCCTTATGAAGGAAGAACTCTTGATCGTCATGAATCTTTCAAATTAAAACCAAAGGAGAAATTAAACTATTATCTTAGATAAAGGGCTAAATTTTGATTTATAGAAAAATAACAATAAAATATAAAAAAGAAATGAAACAGAAAAACAAAACAAATCTCTTCTATCAAGTAACAAGGTCTGCTGATCAAAAAGTCGCGTACTCTCACCTATCCTGATCTATGACCTTACGACCTTCTAAACTTTCAATAATTCCCGGACTAACCTTGGGAGAACCTTGGCAATTCAATTAGTCGAAAGAGAATGTAGAACAACCTTTGGGTTTCAAAGTTCGTTAGAATCGATCGAATAGTTATGATGTTATTACCAAAACAAAAGAATTCCAGGGCTAATCTTGTAAACACTTTTATTCTTTTTATTTTAATATTTGTCCTCCAGTTTCTTCTCGATTACCCCCAGCTGCTGACCACCGGTTTATGGCATTGCTTTGTAAACTGTGTTAGATGCCCGCATTGAAGTTTATGGCTCCTTAGACCCGTGGATGTGTACTGGGCTTCTTCCCTCCCCTTGACCCGAAAATTCTCCCACTTAAGAGACTGGAGTCTCTGATTTGCCACCCCGAAGAGTCCGGGAAGTTTATTGGGTAAGGCGCCACAGGCCAGCGATAAGAGTGAGTAGGTACATATTTTAAGAGAGAAGATCAGAGAATTCGAACGAGAGAAGAAGACAAGAAAAGGACAAACAACTTAAAACTTACTCAAATTTTATCTCTACCTAAACCTTCCTCTTTCCACTTTTCGACTGTTCAACCTAATAAGTTAATTATATATATATATATATATATATATGTCTGTGTGTGTGTGTGTGTTTATAATAAGAAAAATTATTCTCGTACCAAGTTGGGAAGGTAAGTGTTTACGTTTTATTATTTGTCATGATATTTTCATTTGCTCTAGAAACAAATGTCCCAACTCTATTCAGACTGAAGTAGTGCAAATGTTATTCCAAACTATTATTTAAATCTTTATAACTATATTTCTATTTTAAATTCATTTCCACTAACGAAGGACTCCAGGAACTAACGCTATTTCCGGGCTCCTCTGAACAAGGGCAACGAACCTAAGTCGCGTGTTTTCAATTATTTCAATAATTAACAAACGTTTTATGAATTAACAAACAAATCATCTCACCTTACGATTATCAAAACTTTAAAAAACTCATTGAAAAGTAAAATGGCACCATCCGACCGACGGACTGACATAGTACGCCACTAAAAGTGAAGCAATCTTTTTCAAACCAAAATTCGTTCATTCACGATCGTGTATTCTTTTTCCGTTGTCCAACACCAAACACCTTCCAAATACGTTAATGACTACCCTCAAATCTTTCTCTATCACACCAACCCCTCGCATCACCATATTATACGTATAAGGAACAGCGAAAAATGTCGATAAAAGAGCACAGCCGGGAGTTTTCATAGAACACCTGAAACAATGCTAAGATTTTGCTAAATAGTTTTAGCTAAATTTATTCAACTAGCAAAAATTTATCCAGTTGCTTTTTAAACTGGACAATAGCATCCTTGTTATTCTACGCCAACAGGAAGCCGGTTTGATTATTGCACTATTTTGTAGATGAATAAATTCCTCACCAGACTAGCTCATAACCATCGTAACTTCTACCTATTATTCTAAGTCCAATTCTGATTCTGATTGAACACCTACATGTGATCAATATTCTTGAAACCTCGAAGAATCTTTAACACTTAATGGCCACTTAATTTTCCAGTCTTTAGCAAGAAGAGAGGCAGCGGTCACAAATGATATCAGTTAGGTAGCCTGTGCTTGCACACTTTTGAATCTTCGAATGAGATCTGACCAACGAATAAAAAATTTTAAACATAAACTCCTGATTATGGAAAGTGAACTGCCTTCTTATGTAAGTTAAGAGGCGCTGAGATTTCTCCATAAGATCGAACTACTGCTTGGAGAAATCCAAGTGTTTGCTAATCAACACTTTTAAGTGCTCTTCACATCAGTTGATTATAACCTTTTACTTTTAAGCATGTTATCGAACTCGGGGATTTATGTAATCGATGTGAAATCATTTGCATTTGTCCAATATTAAAGGCAAATGTCACACTTGAAACCATTTGCCTTCTTGACATAGGTCAGCTTAAATACTTTCCACCTCTTTAGCCGACACTACGCTATCACCTAATTTGGTACCATCGTCAAACTTGTCAATTCTACCCAACAATCCTTCCTCAAAGTTGTTTTTGTAGACGATTGATAGGAACAAACCGAACACTGAGCACTGCGAAAGACCGCTATTGACCTTCCCCAAAGCCTTTTGCCAGGAACTTTATTGAACATGTTTTAGAACTCGAGGTAAAGTATTTACACCATTCGGGAATGGTTCTACTCATCTCTATCTCATGGAAAACCTCAAGCAGGCTCGTCAGAAACGAATTATTGTAACGGAAGTTACACTTAGAGTCCCTGATCAAACTATTCGAATCTAAGTGTTCCATAATTCGATCCTCAAAATGTCAATCTTGTATTTACAATCTATGGATATCAGATTTATAGATCAATAGTTGCTTTCTTGCCTGCCGTCTCAACTTTTGTGGATAGTATTTCACAGCTTTTTGCAGCTGCTATTCTTCGAACAAGATGACCTAAAAAAAAACTCGTATCTCCGCTAGCCTCTGGTGAGAGTCTGGTGCAACAATAGTACTCATGTCCAGCCAGCTCGTCGAGCCTTTCTTCTAGCAGTGTCAACCTCTCGACAACCTCCGTGCTAAGGTGTAGGTGTGTTTTAGAGAAAGAGAGAGAGAGAGAGAGAGAGAGAGAGAGAGGAAGGGTAAATTAGAGGAAAATATATTTTTACAGTAGTATAATAAACCTATATGTGAAGAGGAAATATGTCATACACCACAGTTTTTTTTATCGAGGATAGCAGTAGCATTTTCGACGGCTCATCTTCAGGAAAAGAAGTAGTTTATATTCTATGTCATTCACTCAGTTTTTATCTTGATCAATTAATCACGCTCTTTCAAGCTCATACATCATAAAAATGCTTTCGTAATTCTTCAAATTCTTCAAGTTGAGTAGATTTCTCTGGAACATATCTACTTTTATTCCTCTCTCAATATTATGTCCTAAATGTTGATGCGACTATATTGCTTCATTTTTTACATATTACATTTGATGTTTTATATGTCCTTAATTATATTTGTTCCATTTAATTATTTATTATTATTTATGCATTTTAAGTTGGTAGTTTTAGTAATTAGAGTAATGCAGTCAATTATAGAAATTGGCTAATGATGAACATAGAAAAGGTTAAAAACGTTCTAAGTAGACATGATCCGTCTTCTGGTCGTGAATTCCATTTTGTTGCGGAGATTGCATCTTCCAAAAGATATCCTAATATCTAAATTCATATATAAAGAACATTAAAGGGCAGGCGAGTAGCAATATAGCCCTGTTGTACCTGTTGTAGTTGTTACTACCCGAAGAAAAGGTAATTGTTCTTTCTTTGTATGGATAATGATCCATTAAATTGTGAACAGGTCGGAAATATGGTATAAAAATACTTTGGCAGTTCCTTGCTAGGACGAGGCTTTAGGTAGATTTAATTTGTTATGCTAGGGATCTAAGTGGTAGAGTAACTGATCAGCAATCAGGCAACCCCGGTTTGACTCCTGCGCAGGTTATTTAAAAAAATTCCTTAGACTTACTAATGTCTTCTCAGTATGGATTGCTTTCATTGTGCTATCCTTTGCTCTCGTTGATCTCTGTGTCTCCTAATGTCCCTTTCTCCTGCCTTTGAAATTCCGCTTTCTAGTCTCAAGTGCTCATTCACGTCTAATTTCACTCTTTATATATATATATATATATATATATATATATATATATATATATATATATATATATATATATATATATATTATATTATATATATATATACGAGGGGGAGTCAAAAAGTTCTCAGATAAATGGCATAAAATTTTTATTTGTAATAATACTGTAATCATTTTTCTACATAAGCTCCATTAACATCTATACACTTTCTTAATCTATGAATCCAACGGTAAAGACCATCTTTGTAGAATTCACGGGGTTGTCTCTGGCACCAAGTAATGACCTGCTTTTTTGCTTCATCTAATGATTGAAACCGGGTTCCTTTTAGGTGTCCCTTTAAATTTGGAAACAGAAAAAAGTCAGAGGGTGCTAAATCAGGGCTATAAGGGGGATGAGCAAGAGTTTCCCATCGAAATTCCCGTAGCTGAGATCTCACAGCTTTGGACGAATGTGCAGGGGCATTGTCATGGTGGAACAAGATTTGCTTGTGGAGCTTTCCTCGTCGTTTTTTGGCTATTGAAGTTTTCAGCTTCCTTAAAACTCCTTCGTAATAGCTGGATGTAACAGTTTTTTGTCCTTCTAAGAAGTCTATTAAAATAATTCCCTCCGAATCCAAAAAAACTGTAGCCATTATCTTCTTAACGGACCTCTCTGTCTTGAACTTGATAGGCCCTGCTGCCCCCCTTGGGTGCCACTCTTTTGATTGATTTTTACTTTCAGGATCAAACTGATACACCCAAGTTTCATCTCCCGTTACGAGGCGCTCAAAAAAACTATCCTCGTTTGCTTCAATCTTGGTCAAAATAGCCAAAGAAAGGTTGGCCCTATGATTCAGCTGGTCTTCTCGCAACGCTTTTGGGACCCAACGTGCTGAAAGCTTGCTCAGGCCAAGATTTTCAGTTAGAATTCCAAATGCTGAGCCATGAGAGATTTCACATGCATTGGCAACTTCATCAATAGTAATACGGCGATCTTTATCCACTAGATTCCTCACAAGCTCGACATTTTCTGGGTTAATGGAGGTGGAGGGTCTCCCTTCACGTGGATCATCTTCAACTTCTTCTCTGCCCCCCTTGAAGCGCTTAATCCAGTCGTAAACTACCGCTCTACATGGCGAAGAGTCACCATAAACCTGTTGTAGAGCGTCAATAATCTTAACAGGCTTCCAATCAAGTTTAGTCAGGAATTTAATGTTCGCTCTTATCTCAAAATTTGCCATTTTATGGGTTCAAAAAAGTAACCTTTTTGAAGCACATCTAATACAAAGAGTCTCGACAAATTGAATGACGAATTTTGTAGGAATTGTTCAGAAAACATGAAAGTCGTGTTTGACCCTGTATTTACTTGTACAAAATCGAACATTTCAATAATCTGGCATTTGTCTGAGAACTTTTTGACTTACCTACGTATATATATATATATATATATATATATATATATATATATATATATATATATATATATATATATATATATATATATATATATATACAAGAGGGTAAAAAGATACAAGCACCGTTTTTGACACGTGTCAAATAATTTCACAATCATTTTCATGATTTAAACAAAACAAGGTCTGCTGACCAAAATGTCGCGTGCCCTCACTTATTCTGATTTATGACCTTACGACCTTCAAAACTTTCAATAATTCCCGGACTAACCTTGGGAAGACCTTGGCAATTATATCATTCGAAAAAGAATGTAAAACAAATAAGGGTTTCAAATTTCGTTAGAAATAGTTACAATGTTATTATGAAAACAAAAAAAGTAAAACGGGAACCGACGGACCGACCGAACGAAAAGGTAAGATATAGAGTCGCACGCGACTAAGCGCACGCGACTAAAAATAGCCACTTGACCTGGCGGCCAAAAACAAATGAATGAAAATTCAAAAATATATTATTCTAACCAACTAATTTAATAATAAACTACAAGTAAATCAAAAAACATAACAGCTGCATGAAAACGAAGAACAATTAAGAGGCATGCCTCAGCCAAGGATCCAAGCGAGTCTAAATTTAAATAAACTAAATAGCATTGAGGATCTTCCAACCTCGTCCTAAAACTCTGTCACACCACAATCTGGTTTGAAAGAGCCCAGCCCCAGGACCAGGGACAAGCGAGACTGGGGCAGATGCCCCTCACGTAGCTACCCCAGTTGAAGAGATTCAAACATAATGTTGCTTCTTGTCTGGGAAATCAATCAGCCTTTGCAGAAATGTTCAAGGGACTTAAAGCCAACTAGGCATTAAACCTGGTCCAAATGATTTACAACTTTATATTCAAGTGCACAGTCTCTAATCTTCTTTGCACACAGCCCAGGAAATACGTACAAACTATTCTCCTGAACTATTAGGGTGTTTTTAAATTTCTTTTCTAGACTGTACTTCTCTCTTTTCATTTTTCATTGAATAAATACAATAGCAAATTAATTCATTTTCGTTATATATTTTTGCCTCCTTTTTTGAAAATATTACTAACTGGTACGAGATTTGGTGTTAAAAAAGTACACATGTTGTATTAATTGAAATCTCAACCAGAGCAGAACTGCTATCCAGTAAGAATGTTCACCCCAATGTGAACATCCCTGCAGTAATGTTTATGAAAAGAGTTAATAAAGAAACCGGCGATGTCAAAAGAAATGAAAATGTGATGAATTAGAAAGCTAACGCGATCACTCAAATTCACACATAGAAACATACACACGCTTTAAAATCCGTAAGCATTTGCTTGTGCACACATCCATATATGGTAAAAATAGGAACGTTCATTTATAACTCCACGTGCACGTGTACGCACAAACCAACGCAATCACCCGCACACCACCGGCGGACGAACTGGGCTCCTGCTCTGTGGCCCACAGTGTCTGCTTAGTGACGAAGTTCCATTCGGGAGCCGGAGTAAGAGGTCCACAATCGCAATCAGTCAATTTTCATTTTCCTTCAGTAAATCAAGGATCGATGCACCGCCACGGGCCTACCACCAATGCGTAACGAGAGCAGATTTAAGGGAGCTGCATCCCCTCCCAATCCATAGTGCACCGATTAATCTTATTTACTTTCCTCCATTAATCCAATGCGTTCTGTTGGAGTTGGTCTCGATAAAAATAAACTAGAATTAAGTATGTCGTGAGGCGAGACAGAGCAAAGACACAACGTGGTAAGATATCTAGCGATATAAATAAGGAAGCGCTGATCTTTGCGGATACTAATAAATACGGAGGAGCTGGTATTTGTTGATACTGATAAATAAGGAGGAGCTGATCTTTGTTGATGCTGATAAATAAGGAGGCGCTGGTCTTTATTGATAATGATAAATAAGGAGGCGCTGGTCTCTGTTGATACTCATAAATAAGGAGGAGCTGGTCTTTGTTAATACTGATAAATAAGGAAGCGTTGGTCTTTGTTGTTACTGATAATGAGAAATGATGAAAAGTAGGACAGGACTAAAAAAGTAATAAACATAGTCAAGATAAGAATGAAAAGAAGAGTAACCGAATGAGAGACCAAAAGATTTTGTAATAAAGCAATAGATATACATGGGATCAAGAAAAAAAGAGTAAATAAATTAAAGGGAATAAAAGAAATCAAGTGCTGTGTTGCGAGGCGTCGGGAGGACGAAAATTTAGATTTGAAAGCTATAGAGCTGATTAGCTCGTTCATAAGCTAGGCTCCCCAGACTGTCTAAGCAGTGAATAGGCGCTAACACATAAGGTTTGCAGGCTATGTATAAATGTATGGTGACAAAAATGCCAACTTTTAGCTAAAGTCTGGAAGCAGGAAAATAAACATTTCACTGTAGTGAAAATTTTATACAATTTTCCCTTAGAAGAAGACGCTTATAGACAGAGCCTTCGTTCGCGTTCGTAAATGGAAGTGACCGGTTATGCGACCTTGATGGACGAGAGGATTTGAAATAATTCTTTACTCGATGTAGCTGTCTCTAGTCTACTACTCTCAGTTGTTTACTCTCTTCATGCTTATATAATTAGGTCCTAATCAATGTGTGCCCTTTTTCCTACCTCTCAAGTTCAAGTTGATTCCAGGGAGTGGGCAGACAGAGGTAAAAAGAGTGAGTGCAGCACGGAGAAATTCAAGATGGCGGAGGAGAGATTGTGGTTTAAGTAGTGACTATTGATTCAAAGTCGGGTGAAAGCGCGATGTTTGAGTGAGGAGTGCGAGTGTGTAGGGGGGGGGGGAGATGGAGTATATATATTTTTTGTGTTTTCAATTGTTTGTGGGATGAGGAAATTGTGGAATTAAGAAGTATAATTCTTTTCTTTTTTTTCGTGTTGCTAAGGACGTTTAATGTCAATTTCCGTTGGCAGCTGCGTGCATCACAGGCGGCAAATCGAATCCTGTGTTTTACCTGCTTGTTTCTGGATTGACCTTAACTAAATGTTATGAAAAAAATTACGACAATAACACCAAAGAAGGAAGAGGTAGACTGGTATTAAATACAAGGAAAGGTTGGAAACGAAAGCATTATTGATAAACAAAACCCTTTAAGGCTTCCAGCGACAACCTTGTCAAAATTGTTACTTGAATTAAATTTCGATTTGGAAACAATCACGATTAAATTCCCGCAACGGGAATTCGAACGCAGGTCAATCGGATGCATCTCCTTTAAAGATGGTCCTAAAGATACTAGGTCTTAATCCCAGACAAGAATGCACAATGGTGTAGGGATCAATTAACAAGATTGCTACTGATTGTCAGAAAACAATTTGTGGTGTTGAAGTACCACCATTATGGTCTTAGTTGCACGCATGCGCGAAATGGGCTAAGTGGAGAGTCGCTCATATAATAATCCCATACATTTGTTTAACTCTTTTAGAATGACATTTTCTAAAGCCATGCGCACTCGCAAGGTTAATGATCCTAAATTGGACGCACTATGTGCAAAGGCAGCCTCGGCGTTTTATGTTGTGCTATTTTAAAAAATACTACGTCCTAATCCTTTGTGGACGAGGTTTTGATCAATATGTGATTGAAAGAGAGTAGAAAGTAAAGAGTCACCTTTTTGGGGAGGGATGTTTAAATATTTTACTAATCCATTTTAATAAGGAGTTGTATGACATTGTTTATAGAAGGTTATCTAAAAACAGCCATAATTCAGCATGTTAATAATATTACTACTGATACTATCAGTACAACTTTAAACCGTTGAATTCACAACACTATTTCAATTGATAAAAATTTCTTAATTGGTTTTAGTTAACTGAATCCAGTCTTGCTTTGTGAGCATAAGAAAAACGGCAAAAATATATATATTTTTAAGAAACAAACAAAGATGCACTTTTAAGATTTATTAGCTCCACTGCGCTTGAATTTAAAGGCGTATTATTCTTTTCTTCTTTCTTTTAAGATTTTTGCATGGGACGCCCTACTGGAAATGGAGATATTTGCTAGAGTTTGTTGCGCAGTGCCAATACAGGAACTCCTTTGACACCCTCTTTCGAAGCCTTTGTATAAATGTTGGGTTTTTTTGTTATCATTCTTACATTACCTACTTTTCCCTTAAGATTTTCAACTGAAATAATAATATAAAAAAAATATATAGACACGGTCAATATTGTATCAATGAAAAATAAAAAGAGGGACTATTTTTATAATGTGCTTCAGGGGATAATCTGCACCAAAATAGCTTAGTTTAGATAAAAGCTCTATTGCTGTAAAATTAATCTCAGGAACAAATGAAATTCTTTGCTCCTTCAAATAATATTTCTACCGCTATTGCTTCAGACATATATTGAGGGACGGGTACTAGAAACAAATGTATCTCATTTGCAGTATATAGGTGAAAGAAGCAATAAATCTCTATTTCCCCCTCAACATGCACTGAATTTGGTGAAATTTAACAAACGCAACCCTAAAACAAAGAAACCAAATCTACACACACCTTTATATTATTATACTATATGGTCGACCAGAAAGTCTTGACTCACTTAGGAAGTAGAAGCTTGTTTACAGTTTTTGATTCAAAGCTGACTGCTATCCGGGACATATTGGGATGCTGGCTGATCACTGGAAGAAGATCGTAGAAAATGATGGACTTTATTTTGAAGAATAAATGCTGGTGTTGCTTCATAAAATTTGGTTGTTTTCTTTCCGCTTCCTAAAGGAGTCAGGACTTACTGGCCAACCTAATTCATTGTAACTGGAAATTTCCGAGAATCATCAAAATCGCTTGAGTTATTCTAACATACATGTTAGTTGTCTATCTTGACTTCTGTTAAAGCCTTTAACAATGTTAACCGCAATTTACTTTTATAAAACTTGATTGTATCTGAACTTGTGGTTTAGATCATTTATGGTTGATATGAATCATACCTTACCTGTCGAAAGGAGCATTCAAGGTAGTCCCATACTAGGGATTCATATTAGGATCTACGTTATGTTGTATATCGATGATACGTCAAAATCATCATGTATTAAAAATATACTTAGGTTTGTACATTTCGCAGATGATATTAATACTACAGTACGTTTTCTCCACAGTGATGCTGATGTATTATTTCCAAAAGTTAACAATATATTTAAGAATGTAAACCCCTGAGTAATCGATTGTCTTTAAACCCAATTACCTTTTGTTAAATTATAATCACCAATAAAACGATGCAACCTAAATGAATTTGAAAAGAACATAGAAATCTATTTCCGAATTTGGCGGAAATTTTTTCGGAGTAACAACTGACATAAAACCCGACTTTTGAGCAATCTAAACATTACTACATCAAAAATTTCCAAGGAAAATGTGTTTCAAAAAGGAAATCAAGTTTGACTCCTTTTCATCTAACATATAATAATTACTAATGTGTTTTATAAATATATATATATATATATATATATATATATATATATATATATATATATATATATATTCTACACTTTTCAGCCTCTCTACCTGTCTTCTGCGAGTTGAGTTGCCCCTATGAAGGCAACTACGCTCCCAAGATAAAGTTTTGAAATTTACTTAATTCATTAAATATGTAATAATATTAATTAAATATTACCTTCATTTTTACAACATGGGTACACACACTAGTAATAAAATAAACATTTATTACTATCTCTTTAATTAAAAAAAAAGCTCTATGGAATCCTATTCTAAATCTGAAGCAATACACCAAAATTAGCAACAGTAATTCTATTTTAATTATAGCTATCCTTTCTGGTGGCTGCTAACCCGGGCACAGGTTCCGAAAGTTCTAAGAAAAGTCATTATCAAGGCTAATTAAAAAAACAGCCTTTGCAGAAAGATTTATGGGAGCGCTCCATCAGATGGTGCTGCCTTGCGAGTCCGTCCGATTTGGAGACGACAGAAAATGACACGATACCATTGAGGGAAAAGGGGATGGGTTCACCCACAGCTACAATCCATTCCTCAACCGACCTGCGTACATTCGGATGAGCTTCACATATCGCAAACCAACTCACAACTGTTGTGCGAAAACTAGAACAGGAAGCAAATACAAAAGTCCACTTATACAAAAGCAAATCACAATTAATTACTCGTTTTAAGAGGTTGTTACTCCAGTATTTGCTAGGTCATCGGTGAGTTAAATTAGCAATAAGTACTTTGCCATGTCTAATCAATGTGTCTTTAAATTACCATGGGGAAAGTTGAAATACTAATCCTCTTAACAGACCTATAAACTAATTTAAAGATAAATTAGCTACTTTAGCCCAATAAACACCAGAGGAGTTGGTGTAACTTACTCTTTTTCTAGTTCACTATTTATTTGTTTGTACTATACTACTTTCTCTAATAAATTTCAATTTCCATTAATAAGGAGAATTCATAACGTCAGTAATAACAATTCTGCTCTAAGGTTGAGCATTTGGTTATGTTAAAGTTATAAGATGAGGAGAGAAGTGTAGGCAGTAGACAAATAAGTTAACCTATGGTTGGTACGTGCTAGTGCATGCCCTGAACCGATTCAGTCACTGAAAGCATTCACTGGATTATTATCATGGATAAGTTGTTTTAGGCCCATTCTTTGCTCCAATTTCACGGATGGCTGCGGCCAAATTTCGTTCCCATTCTCTGAAAAGCGTCTGACCCTGTTGGTGGTGATATTCTAGCTTCACTTGCAAATCTTAAATTCTATTCCTACATCATAAAAAGAGTGATAAGGGAGTCCCAGAAGACGGTCATGCAAGGTCCCACTCCGATAAAGTCTGAAAAGCAATAAAATGATAAAAAGTGAAGACAAGTATTGCGTTATTGGTCATGTCCTTAAATGAATTTATAGACTTGCTCCAGAAACTATTCATACCCCTACCTAATACTACAATTTTTCGCCATTTCTCTCTGAACTTTTTTTTTTTAATAAGAATCCGTCCACTCGTTCCTAAATGGGACAGTTGTGAGCTCAACTCTTTATTACTAGTTCTTTTAGACTTTATATTCAATTATTTAGGCCATACCAATGGTATTTAGGGATTTTAATGTAGCATATAACTATGATAAGCTTCCTAGGAGTCAGTAGTCAAATATTAGTCATCCAATATTGCCTAGTAATCACTGGTATTTCTTCATCCACTCTCTCGAAAGGAGCCGCTTCTTAAATTTCAAAATCACCCTTGGAGAGAAATCCATTAAGATTTCCGGATTAAGCTGAAGATTTCTTAGTAGGATAAATTTACATATAATGTAAAAAATTTATCCAATATATTTGCTTAGCATCGTAAACTGACAAATTTCTGTTTATCATTCCTAACTTTAGAGAGTCGTTTTTACCAGGTAAAGTTAATGACTCTTAAATTATTTGTGTACTAAATCCGCGACATTGCACTTAACACCTTACATCTGAAGGCAATGCCGACAATACGACAGGGTGAGACTGAATCGCATCTAGTCTCGGATAGACTTAATTGATAAATTATAGTGATTTGTCTAGGAAAACTCTTAGGATCTGAATTGATTGAAATAGAATGGGAAAACATTGTTGCCTAATAGCGATGGGCTAAGCAGAAGGATTGAGAATCATAAAAGGGCCATAGGGGCGGGTGCTCGTTAGGGGGTGGGGGAGAAGTGCCGGGTAGTATTGTATTTTAACACCAACAACCGATCAGACCTTGTGTCCTAGCGGAGGGGGCGGGGTATTCGACACCATGTTTCTTGGTGTATATAAATATCCCCTTCGGCAGGTTCCAGGACAGAAGAATGACAGGATATGTTTCGTTTGTTGGGAAGACAATAAGGGAAGATAGCGGTGTTGTTATGACGATGCTCGCAATCACATATATCAGGAGAGCTACTTGGGATCAATTTAAGATTCGGCACCTGAGGTGCCTAATCTTAAATTGATTGAGACGCAGGTGCTTATTCTTGAATTGTAAACATCCTAAAGGTCTCTTAGTAAATCGTAACTTACCTTAAATTTATTTTACTTAAATTCAAATTTGGTTTACCAAGATAAAAATACTGGTGTTTACACACAAAACGTAGAGTCTTATTGGAATAAGCAGAAACAAAAAATTGAAACAATGAGAGGTTGCAAACGAGACGTTCTACATACATATTTGTAATCATATAACTGAACAATATGATATTTAATTGATCCCCTAAATATTTTTCTATTCAATAAAACTTTCCTTAGTAATTTGCAATATTTTTCTTTTTCCTTGTGAGTCGTTAACAGAGGGAATTTAAGTTCCTTATCTTAAATTACACGAAACGGAAGTGAATTATCTTGAATTGAACGAAATGCTGGTGCTTTTTCTTGAATTGAGTGATTTTAGGTGCCTAACCTTAAATTGATCCGCTACTTGCCTGCGAGGGTAGCTCAGCGGGCCCGCCAATAGTCGCTCAGTTCCATCCGGACACGTAAGATTTGTGCCAGCTTTCGCTGGGATCAAGTCCAGTACCCAACCGTTAGAAGTCCAACACCTTATTCATTAGGCCAAGTGACCTCCACTTGGAAAGCGACTTGTAAAAAAATCTTATAGAACTACGTCAAAGTGGCATATGACTTCAAAGCATAAATTTATGATATTTCCTAGGTAGTAATGTATTGCTTCTATATTTTTCACCCGCTTGCTTCTGGCACTTTTTTTTAAATCTGCCCAATTTATTCGCCGATATATCGTTTTTTCTTATTTAATCTTAACATAGTCGTATTCATTCATCCTTCCTACTGTGTGCTATACGTTTATAGACGAATGTTAACCATCACTACCCTTTATTTAAAAGGCGTCTCTTCCATTTCTTGTGTTTAGTTATATCAAAAGAAAATGTAAAATCGTACGTTTGAACATCTGTTCTCCTTGAACGTATTTGTTCCTGCAAGTTTACAATGCCACCTCCCGGCTCTAGCATTGATACAAAATGTTATCCTTGGATCAGTTGTTTTTGCTTTCTCATTTGAAACGATGAGGCCCAATTGAGATTTGTTGTTTTAAGAGAGAAGCATGATCGATTAATGATTCGTTCTTCTCGCCGTAATCCTCCCCTCTCTCTCATTAAGCCTATCCTTATTCTTCCTTCTCTTCCGCCATTCTCTGTGGCCACTGTCGTCGTTTGACACTCGGCAAACATCTCGCACGAGCTCTATTATGGTGGAGCCTCCGAAGGCAGACATTGACGGATGGTCAGGATAATGGATCCCTTAGAAATACCTCGTCCTTTATCGCATCTTAATGGCGGGAATTCGTCCGCACCACGGGGATTTATAGAATGAATCATGCACGTCACCAGTGCATTTGATCTCTACCAGTGGGATATATGGCGGAAAATAAATTTATGATAAGGGATTTATTAGTTATCTTTTATTTATTTTAAAAAGGGCAAAGGATAGCAGGTTATCTCTGCCAGAACATTCTTGAATGACGTTACCAATTCCGCAACTAAGGAAGGTCTTTGCCGGCTTGGCAAAATAAAATATGGAAATTGAATGTGTGGTTGGATCAAATTGATCAGTCAATAAAAGCAAATGAATGGCTGTTTGCGTGTAGGATGCAAGAAAAATATCGTCTCGAATCAAAGCACAAATAAGGAGGCTCTGGACACTGGAATATAAAAAGGAACTATTTTCCGCTTTATTTACGGATCATCTCAAGAACAGGGAAACCCAAACGTGCAAGGGATCGCCATTCTTGACATGGTAAAATTGAGTTCGCTATTCTTGACATGGGAAGTCTTAAGGGGCGTTTTTATAAGCTCAGCCGGTAAGGTTAAGTTAATTTATGCTAACCTAACCTAACCAAAACATGAAGTTGGGACGTTAGAAGTCAAGTTTGGGTGTTTGGCCTATTAAATACTAGTTATTCCCTAGCAATTGTGTTTATTGAAGTATTTGAAGAGAGAAACATAAACATTTTTTGCCTATAATCGAAAAGTGGTGAATGATGGATAAATTATAATCCACAGGGATGAGTGGCGTACACACAGAAATGTGGCTAATAATCGTCAACCACTCTTTGCACTTCGTTAATCCACAAACACCCATTCATACACAATATATTGAATCGTATTGAGGAAGAGCTAAGTAAAATATTAGCTACATGCGAGGATGCAAACACGAATTTCTTCCAGGTTATTTAAAACACCTCACGTATATGCACAGAAATAAGGTAAACAGGTTAATAATTTTTGTAACGCAATTACCATTATATTTCATTTTAATAAGTTACTATACCGTTCATTTTCATTAAAGTGAATATCACGTATGTTTATTTTTTTATTTTACATGACATTATTTTAAGGTTACTATTGACATGGTAAAATTGGGTTTGCTATTATTGACATGATCATTAAATAAAATAGGTAGCCCTATGATTTGGGGACATCTAAAGTAGCCTTTCTCCCTAGAAAACAATTCGATTGTGTTTTAAATGTAAACAATTAGACAGTAGCTAATTCTAGATAATGGATGGAATTACCTAAAACGAAGCCGAATACCTTGATCAGAGAAATGACGCTAAATGCAGAAGGAATTAGAGAATGTGACAAAACAAAAGTGCGAATCCAAGAAAGGAGACTACGAACTTTAGTTCGTTGGCCTATTCACTTAATTTCTGGTCTCCACATTTGCGAAAGTATGCCATACTGCTAAGGAAAGGCTACAGAATTGAACTGTGGAGGGAGTTGGACTAAATCAGATCTTTAAAATCAAAAAATACTTCGATAGGGTCAAACCTGAACCATGATAGTGCATTTAAATTTGTTAATTATTGGATTCGGCTAAAAGAAATAACTGCCAATAAAATTCAATAAATGCGTTTGAGTACCATTTAGATGGTTGGTTTACAAATTCAAAGCTGAGAGAGAGTAGTTTCGAAAACAATGAATGGTAGAAGCAGAAATTCTGAAACATGCTTGAAAGAAAAAAAAGGGAAGGTAGTGCATAAGTTAAGAGTGATATAGAGTACCACAAACTGCATTTGAATAATTTGCAGTAATGGGCACCGGTATTTACAAATGTCGTGTAATTTATAGTTACTTTAGTATAATACAATTAGATAATAAATTAGTATAATAAGCGTCAGTGAGGTTTCATATGGTACTTGTGGGAAGTGCATAAAGAGAAGTACAATGCATAAATGTAGGGAAGTCTGGGCAGTACTATAGAGTGAAAAATAGAGCAATGCAAAGAAGTTCAATTAAACTTAGTTTAATTCAGTAAGTATACACGACTCTCTGACTAAAAAAACTCCCATGAAATTGAACGAGACTGTTCGAAGCTGTTTTGGTCAAAATAATTGTAGCGTGTCGAGAAGTGCAAGCGAGCGGTTTACAAGCTTAACTTGAATGAGTCTTTTTCGAGATTCAGGATAGTGCAGTAGATTCGCTGCACGCAAACAGTTGGTCCGGGGATGCAGGAAGCTGTTCTAGATAGAGGATTATAGGAAAAGAGGACGAAAAAAAATAAAGAAAAAAAGTAGCGTAGGAGAGTTGCGAACAGCTTCCTGCGTTGCGGGACCAGTGTAAGAGGGGGGGGGCGAATCGACTGTGCCATCGTGAGTCTATGATAAAACTCATTCAGACTAAATCTTTAAACTGCTCGCTTCCACTTCCTAGAGGCGGAGCTTATTTTGAAGAAAATAAAAGAACGCTGATGGGAAACATTATCTAAGGGGTCATTTTTCCGGTCCCGAATATATAAATTGGTGTATGAAAAACGTCTAAGAAAAAAATAAAGAAGGAAAGGAGAGCAGGCGAGTTTAGAAAAACTTCCTGCATTTAGATACCACTTCTAGCGAGCGGTGAATCCATTGCGCCATCCGAGTTTCAAAGAAAGACTCATTCAAGCGAAGCTTTTAAACCGTTCGAATTCAATTCTCGGGTTGCTACACAAATTTCTTCACAAGAGGTCAAAGACTGATCATAGTCATATAATTTTGTGTTGACTTTCAATCGTAGCTATTTTAAACTATAACCTCCCATTCTATTATTTGGTAATTATACAGATGAACAACTCCAACGCAATCAAAGGCGCTTTCTCATAAATATATCTATTTAAAAAAAACCGCAAATGATATATAACTTATATAGCTCTTTTACTAATTGAGGCGCGAAAAATTGCTAATTATGATGTTATAACAAAAAATAGATTTGCGGCCATCTTTTCATTGATAGCTTGTTTTGAACCACTAAAATAATGCTTGTGGGGGTTTTGGTAGGTCAGTTCACTTTTTTGGTTTAATTTTAGGTTAGGTTAATTGGGTTAATTTCGGCTTTAGTTTGTTTTTAGTAAGTCGTTGATTTTGTGTGTTGTTTTTCCGCTGGATAGGAACCGAACAAGAAGCCTATACTAGTGAGATGCCGTGGCATATTCTTTAGTCCAAAATGACTGCACTTTTTATGGTTGTGAAATAACTGTACATACATTCTTTCGTGAATATTATGGTCATTTTGAAACTGCAATAGGATTTTCCCTAATACACGGATTAGACCGTGTATTGGGCGATGGAGTAAGGCTAAATTAAAGAAAAGGATATGGAGATGCCAGATAAATTTGAAGATTCGAAGACAAAAAAAAATGCAACTAGGCTGAATAAAATTTTAAAAACAAAAAGAAAAGTACTTAAATAACCTACTACCCTTAAACCTCTACAACATAGTTAAATTAGCATCACTTCTGATAGGCCCTAGTGGCTTTTGTCCTCTATTAAATTATATGAATTTCTTGAATCGGTACAAAAAAGACTATCTCCCCCGAGGCTTATGATGCCATAGCAGTGGCAAATAATAGCTATATCTATTGCAACATACTACTTTGAAGTGCTAATAACTCGAAAAATAGCAACATACAAGTCAGATAGGCTTATGGAGTAGATTCAAGGTTGTTTTTTTTAAAAAAAAACGTTGAATTTCTTAATGGTTAGTCAACTGTAATATTTTTCGAATGTTATTTTTTCCTCTTTTCTCTTCTTTTATTACTTTTCGTCAGTATGTCCAAAATTTTATTAGGCCTATATCCATCCTTTATCCAGCGGAGGATACTTTTATCTATTTATCCCTTCGACAATTCATTTTATTTAATATTATTATGCTTTTCTTTAGTCATTTGTTTATCAATGTCTAATTCACGACACAGCTTCTGATATTCTTTTCAAAATTGAAAATCCTACAACAATTCCAGCGACAGCGAGTTAATGGAATATGGATAGTAACCTCCTTAGATTCCCTCGGATTGAATTTCCTTTTCAATCAAACGATTTAAAACATTTGCGCTCGATAAGGAGTGTCGGCTGCAGATAACATCGGGAGGATTGCGTTCCCTCCCTGCTCCAGTACCCGCAGGAAGTTGTGAGGCTATATATCTTCCATGCATTTTTACTTCCTTAATCTTCACCACTTTCTTTATACCTCTTTCCTTACAAACATCCAGTGGGAGATGTCATTGCTAGTTTTCGCTTTAAATTAAAAATAAGATAAAATCCTGTTTTAACTCCACCATGGATATTCGTAATGCCATTTTTGAGGGGGAGATGGGGGCAGCCGAGACTAATGGAACCGCAACTTCACACCTTGAGCTAATTAAGCCACATTGAGCATAGTTAGTCGTCGGGTGGAGTAAGGATTCAAGTCAAGTTTGCGGTGGTTATCATAAAGTGTAATGATTCATAGTTCAGTTAAAATGAAAGTCTCCACTGAGATAGGTAACAGAGAGTGCGAATCGATGGCAAAAAAGCCCCAAACAACAATGGTAACTTTTGTTTTTGTCGTAATAATTTTGGCTTTGGGAAAACTGCGACAAAACCCGATAATTTCGTTAATAACTATTGCCTCATATTTGCCATCAAAGGTGCAGAAGACGACTAAAGATAAAACCATATTAGAAAAGGGGTTTTGAGAGTTTCCCTCGGGCAAATTTTACACACTATACAATGTAGAAGGAGATAAAATACCCCCCAATGGCCCCAGAAGTACAGAGAGAGGGTGAAACTTTCCTACTTTGACAGGCCTTGGGGCCTATTCGATTGCCGATTATTCCATTGGGGCACATGAGGAAAGTCAAGCTGGCTAGCGGGTAACTCTCTAAAGCTCAACACTCTAACCAGCATAAAAATGAATGAAATATTATTTAAAAACCAAGAACGAGTTGGTAATAATTATCATTATTTCACAAATCTCGGGTTTACCCTGATTAACTGGGGAAAGAAAAAGCGGTACAATTAAACAAGTCCCCCCCCCCCAATGCAGGGGCCTAGCTGGAGTGATTGCAGAAATCCGGTTTGAAAGAGACTCACCTGAATAGCGTTGGTTACATTCCACCCAGCTTGCCATTCCGTGATCATGTCGTGGTCCGCTTCCACCCCGACCGTGGAAGAACTCCCCATGGACCCGCACCGGGGCCTAACGACCCCTCCGTCTTGGTACGACGGAGGGAACTCCCCCTCAGCCCCCTCCCCCCCTACTGGAACCCCAATTGCTTCCCCAGCTTGTCCACGAATATACGTCATCTCCGTATTTTCGGGTTGTTGTTGGCGACCTTTAGCAAAATTGAACTTTTCATCTGCGGCAGCCAGACAGGAATCGGGCATCGCCGCCCGCACGCCTAACCAGATGGCGCCTGCAGTTTCCTTCACACCCGGTGGTAGTGGAATCTTCGGCATGGTGCTTTATGAGGTACTCTGCGAGAAATAAGTGTATTCTAACCGCTTTGATCAGATTATTCTTTGTAGATTTGCTTCTTTGTGTTTTCAGCTGTGAATTGAATCTATAAAAGCTTCGATGGGAAGACACGATGACTGCCTCGGATTAACGGATCTTATAACATGAACTACCTCTTAAAACATTTCAAGATCTTACAAGAGCGAAGGACCTGATATATAGCGTCGGAATAGCTAAAGATTCTCTTCCAACAATAGAATTGGAACACGGCTCGTTGACAGGGAGATGCACACAAATCACAGTGATAAAAACAATCCCCCTTCAAGGCAATGCAATCAAAGTAGAATAGCGTTTTAAGGGGACAGGTCATTAAAACTAGATGCAAAAGCAGCTTAGAAAGTAACTCGCATCCACGCAAGTAAGAAGAAACCAAAAGAATCACAGATTCAGCACCGACATTCCTATTTTATTCACTAAATCGTGAATTTCTTCCCCACAATAGAAGAAGGGATGCAGCTCTCGATTCGACCCAGAACCGTTCACCATTCATCGAATGAAAAGTACGATCCGGCGGGCGGGGGCTTGAAATCCATGGATAAGGGTTGATGTAGCAAACAATAAAACCCTCTTAGGGGGGGAGGAGGGGAGAGGCTTAAGCCCTCGAGGGTGAATCTACTGACGGCGTCCGATGACGAAGGACTTGAAGGTTCGGGGTGGAGCGACTAAATACGGGATATAGCCGGAACCAAACGGAAGGCGAAACTGAGCTGGAGGCGGCGTGTGTCTCCACTCCTTGCTACGTCAATACGATTGCGCACGCGCTAATGACGCGAGGCTAAAGAGTACAGGAGTAAGGAATCAAAGGCATCTATCTATAAATGTTTACCCTGAATAGCATCGATGTAACTGGAATAAACCAGGTAACAATCTCATTGTTTTGTAAAAATAAAAGAGTAAGAGATAATAATTAAATCAAGGCAGGTGAAAAGAAGATACAGACACCAGAGATATATTCAAACAAAAAGAAATAGACAAATAAAAAAATAAATAGAAATAGATAGTGGCAGAAAAAAAATTAGTGAAATAAAAAGAAAAGTTAGAACAAAAAGAAAATCGACACAGCGAGAAAACAAGGTCTGTTGACCAAAGTCACGTGCTCTCACCTATTCTGATATATGACCTTACCACCTTCAAAACTTTAAGAAATGCCTGGACTAACCTTGGGAGGACCTTGGTAACTCTATGATTCAGACGAGAATGTAAAACAACATAAGAGTTACAGAATTCGTGTAATCGGCCGAATAGTTACAATGTTATTACCAAAACAAAAATGAAGCAAAACGGAGACCGACCAACCGACCGACATAGTGAGATATAGAGTCACACGCGACTAAAATTCGAGAGCAAAAAAACCATTTTTCATTACACTTCGTATTTAGGCGTTCTCTCCTCACTTCGTGGGTGAGATCTCCCGTGAGGACAATGAAATGCACATGAAGATGAGAATGACAATTACTGATGAGCTAGCTAGAATACGTCAGGGGCCGGTCCTGTGGAGGAGAAAGGGGGGGAGGAGGACTAACTAGGTCAATTTTTTACATCAACTAGTGATGGTGGAACCCTCAGTGACCCCATGAAAGGAGAGGCACTCTTATGAGCGCCCTCATAGGAGGCAGTAGTACTCCATCAGCAAGTTTCCAGAACAGCAGAAAAACAGAGGGGGAATGCTGTGCTATAAAGGCTGGAAGAGGAATCATAGCGTTGTTTGATTTCCTTTCTGCATGATGATGCGATCGAACTATTTACCCCCGCGTGGGGAGCTGTTAGCAGCAGAGGATCGGCCAGTGAGTGACCAGCTCGAGACGACAGGGAAAGTTTTGTTTCCGCGCTCGTTGTGAATGAAGCCGAACTTCGACCTCAGAAATCCAACGCTGTATCGAATGGTCGAGCGAAAGCTATAAATCTTACTTCGCGAGGCATGACAAAGACACCTCCGTCATGAAGTTTGCCCTGATATCTATGGCAAATTTTTCATATTAATGGGTCATTGTATGGTATCTCAACTTTCAGGAGTTAGTGTGTCCTATGTTCTGTATTATGCTCTGGAAGAGAGGATCGCTTTATTAGTTAGTTAAATTACAAAATTGTAAATTTTAATTTCTTGTATTTGGTAATCTTTTTCCTATTTAAATTGATACCGTTAGTAACATTTTATATCACTTCAGGTTAATACCCGCACGACCTAAGGCAGGCTTTGGTTAGGTCGCCTTAGTATGTAGATCGCTACCTAAAACCTAACTTTACTTTAGGTGCACATCATTACCTATAACCTAATTTATTAGCAATATATATACTACTGAGAGGGACCTGACCTCAAGTAGGGTGATTGCTACCAATATAACATCTAAAAACAATCAAGTTTACCGATTCTTTGAAAAATAATAATGCTCACATGGGGAAAATACTGTTTTCTATTTGTTTTTTTTTTCCTGTTCATGGCGCCCCGTTGCAGGGGTAAGAACACCTGAAACCAAGGAAAATAGCACACCACCCATGTCCCAGTGTGTACCTCACAATAAAGTGTCAGGTATAGCATGGGCGAGCATTCTGCCGTTTACATCTAGAGATTGCGTGCTCCCACGATCGCAATGTGCCTCAGGAAGATCTTTGTCACTTTCTTATAAACTTTCTGCGTGAGATGCCCTCGTTGGATTTCGAATTAAATTAAAAATAATTATGGCACACCAGTTAACCTCTTCTTTTGCCTAGTTTGACTTTATACCTTTCACACAGTTTACAGCTTGTTTTACGAACTTCTTTTGGAAAGTTCTCTAACACAAATTATCCACTTCTTTTTTCTCAAAAAAGTAAACATTTGTTCATGCCAATTGTTGGTGTGTTTGTCTTTTCACGTGTAGGCTCTCAAGTATATTTTCTGTCCGTTAGTTGTGTGGTAGGAATCCCTCTTGAGAGCGAGACTTATAATGGCTTTCCTCTATTCGACCCTTTGCACCAATAGGTCTCTGGAGACACCCTTCTCAGCTTCTGCCGAAAAGTCTTAGGAGGGCGATGATGTTTTGTTTTGTATCACCGATTCAACCACTTTGCTGCACATTTTGGTGGAACCTGAACCATGGGTAGTTACAACATAAGGTAGTCGCTGAAGTCGAGGGGAAGGGGGTCAGGATTGAGGCAAAACGAAAGGAGTTTTATGATTGCCATCCTTTTTGTTTAGATTCATCGGAGTTGCGAATTGTGCTGGATAGACCGACTATGCCACAATGAATGATAAGACTCAGAATGATAAGAATCAGAACTTTAATTGAATTATTGGTGTTTTGTGAAAAAATATTTTGTTGGGTAGGTTTTTTAACCTTACTTAACCCTAAAGTTAAAAAAATGTGATCAGTTCAATTATTAAAACAAAAAATATCAAACAAAATATTTATTTCACAAAAACCAATAATTAAATTAAAGTTGAGATTCTGGAGGCCAGAACATCTTCAATGTTTTCCAAGTGATTCGAATACGTCGTCGTCTCCAAACTCCTTTAGTCTGAGAATTGGCTGTCGATAATTGGAAAATAGCTATTTTTCTAAAATAAAGCCCAAATCAACGAAGCTGCATATGGCTAAAGTGTTTGAAAAGAGGTTCAAAAAGACATGGAGGTTACGTAGAAATATCATGTGGATATGTAAGGCACACATTCAGAGTAGCATGATAGCACAGATGGACGCACAAATATTATGAAACTGTTCAGGTTTTGCTGTAGAGACAGGTGTTATAGCGGAGACAGAAATAAAGCCCACATACACGCACCCACACAAGCATATATTGAAAGAACGTGCCTTTATCCTTTCAAACACTTATTTAATAATGTTTTTCACGCTGTATGCTTAAATTTGGCCTGGTTTACTTCAGAATGTGAAAACGAACACAAATTAAAATTATGATTGGCCCCATTTTCATCGATTTTCAAGTTCATAAGAACAACCAATCAAGTTTTCCACTTCGACGCGCGACCACCAAAATTAATCCACTTGGAAGAATTTATTGATATTTTAAATTAATTTATATTTGCTATTCAAATTCTACGAAGAAAAATGGATCTATAGATAAGTGATTTGGTGTTAAGGAGGGTCCAAGGCCCATTTGACCTGCTTAATTAAAGTTAATTAGGATTGTATTTTACAGATAGACTTTAATAATAGCTTTATTTTGTTAGAAGTTAGGATTGGGAGGTTATAATTTGAATAGTTATTTGGGGTTAAGTAGTAACTTTGTATTTATGTTAAGATTTTGCGAGGGAAATAGAGTTCCATGATTTTAGTCAACATATTTAAATAAGCTACTAAGTGAATATGATATTTAATCTAATTATCTGTTTAGTTTGTGCGCTGACCAATTTTCTTGTAACTTTTGTTGCCTAACATATCGTATGTAAATGCAAATAGCTGAGTGTGGGCAAATGGCAGCAAGTGAAGTTAGGATTAGTGAATTTTGGGATAGGTGCCCATGGAGCAGACCGATTAAGCTAGAGGAGGGCCTCTTAAGAGGCGAATATATTGCTCTATATTTTTCTCTTTCGTTACTTATTCCTACTTAGCTCTAGAATTCTCGAAAACACTTACACTGGTTCTCGGTACTCCATCGATCGTCGCGGAATTTATATTATGTTAGACAATAGATAAATTATAGGGGAAAATACTCCAGCTGGAAGAGAGTCCGAATCCTTGGAAGATTTTTTTGTGCGTTTGGTGGAATGTGAATGGCATAAGCCATTTTGAACATATTAACACTAATCAGACACTCAACAAGGAGGTTTACTCTGCTCACATGACCATACACATGCAGCACCTGAGGGGAAAAGGCTAGCATTAATCACTAGAAGAAGAATGTTCTTTCATCAAGACAACGCGCGACCACATATCGCAAGAGATACCATACAAATACTTAACCATTTCGGTTGGGAGCTAATAAGTCATCCTCTATACTCACCCGACTTAGCCCGATCAGATTCATATCTTTTTAGGAACTTAGCGAATCACCTAAAGAGAATAAAGATTTCAATAAAAGACAAGGTAGAAAACTTTAAAGAAGTTGTTAAAATTAAACTCAAACTGTTTTTACAAACATGTTATTGAAAAGTTAGTAGGATGATGGAGATTGGTGGTAAAAACCTATGAAAAATATATTAATTATTTAATTAAAATTCAAGTACTTTTTACTCGTAAATATAGAAAATAAATGACGATAAGACTAAAGCGTATTGTAAGGTATGTAAATCCGAATTGAGACCGCATAAAAACTGACTTAGTTAAACACAAATCTTCAGTGAAACACACATAAAAAAATCTGAACTAATATTATCCTCGAAGGAAAGAAATATAACGAAGCTCTTTGAAAATCGTAATAGAATAAGTGTATTGGAAATAAAACTTATCTTGTTTGTCGTTTGTCATATACCGATCAGTTAAGTGAAAACTTTAAGAAGACTGATGCGGTAACCAGTTCGTCAGTTTCAGAGACCTTGCGTTTGCATAGAACTAAGTGCTTAGCATTAATAAAATAAGTGATCTCAACAGAATTGCTCAAAGAACAGGTAGCAGAACTAAACAAGTCTTCATTTTCCTTAATATTTGATGAATCTACAGATATTGCATGCTGTAAACATTTATGTTTGTGTGCCCGTTATTACAATGTAAAAAATAACAAAATATCCACAATTTTTAGGACTAATTGAAGTTGTGTAAACTACTGCCGACAAAAATTGTATAAGCATTTGAAAGACTTTTTTAATAAAGTAGGAAATTGCTTCGCTATTGGGATTGGTAGAGTTTCTAATATTTTTGTGAAAAAAATCATTCACTTTTTACCCTAATGAAGTAGAAGACAACCCAATCCTAATTTTAAATAAATGCATCTGTCATTCGCTTCACTTATTGTGTTCGCATACCTATGACCATCTACCATCTAGCTTAGATTATATGATTAGACAGTCATATAATTGGTTTCATTGGTCTCCCTTATAAAGAAAATCTGATATGGATTTATATAGGACAATGAATGATTGAAAGGACAGATTACAATTGATTCCATTCTCTTCAACTAGATGCCTGGCAAGAAGCCACTGCGTCAAGAGAATCTTTAATAATTGGGATTCTTTAAAATTTATGAAATTTTCAACTTGTTTCCTCAATCTGTGGTAAATTTCTTGCAAGAGAGCTCCAGAGAATGCACGCGAATCTAGTAAATCAGTTGTGACAAATCACATTTTCAATTAATTAAATAATTTATTATTATTTCTGCTTCATTAAGTGACTAATATTTGTGTCAACCAATAATTGCATCAACTAGTGTTATATTTATCCATATTTAAAGTACCCATAATTGATCCATATCTAAAGGTTCAATAGTTTTCAAACGATTTGTCAAAATTTCAATTAACTAAATAATTTATTTCTAATCCTTGTGTGCATTCTAATTTTAAACTTGTTCTTAATCTATTTTATAAACCAGAAGATGGGTAAGGTACCCGAAGCGTTGTATTTAATTAAATGAGAAATTTTACATGTCTCATTTTGGGATTTATCCTCAACCTGAAAATAGCCTTCTTAGAAGCAAACCTATAGAATATATATATATATATATATATATATATATATATATATATATATATATATATATATATATATATATATATATATATATATATATATATATCTCTCTCTCTCTCTCTATATATATATATATATATATATATATATATATATATATATATATATAGTAATCGTAACAAGTTTGTAAACGAAATTATTTTTAAATAAAATTAAACCCGTTGAAATTGGTAAAGATTCAAACATCTATTATCAAATGTTCTTCGTTCCTTAAGGCAACTCTTTGACACACTCGGTGATTGTCCTCGTTCTTCAAGGCAACACTTTGACATACTCGGTGATCGTCCTCGTTCATTATTGCAACACTTTGACACACTCGGTGATCGTCCTCGTTCTTCAAGGCGGACACTTTGGCACACTCGGTGATCGTTCTCGTTCTTCAAGGCAACACTTTGACATACTCGGTGATCGTCCTCGTTCATTATTGCAACACTTTGACACACTCGGTGATCGTCCTCGTTCTTCAAGGCGGACACTTTGGCACACTCGGTGATCGTCCTCGTTCTTCAAGGCAACACTTTGACATACTCGGTGATCGTCCTCGTTCTTCATTGCAACACTTTGACACACTCGGTGATCGTCCTCGTTCTTCAAGGCGGACACTTTGGCACACTCGGTGATCGTCCTCGTTCTTCAAGGCAACACTTTGGCACACTCGGTTATCGTAGATGCCTTCGCAGTCCCAGGGAGCAGGGTATGTGGATATTATCACCTTCATAGATGACATTGCTTCTCCACATCAGCGGTGTGTGGATGTCAGTGCCTCCTATGGGGTTTACTATTACTCTTTAAGCATGGTTCCGGGGTAGAGGATAGAGTTAGTATATTTTACAGTGAAGAGATGAAGAGAATGATAGTGGTGTGGGTATTGGCTATGGGTATGATGATGTGTGTGAAGTTACTTACACCTATGGGGATAATTTCCGCCCATCTGCCAATGAGCGGCCAGCTCGTGACACCACTAAACAAATATAGAAAGTCGTGAAATACGATATGCAACGATATGCGAAGAGTTGACGAAATAAAGAAAATACTTCAATTAAGGTTTATTACTCACATCAAATAAAGGCAAAATAATATAAAATATATATCGTTAATTTTAAAAATTTAAATATCATAGCACAGAGGATTAATATGATATAAAAATATAAAAGCCTCGATTGACTCGGTAATAAGGAATTAAGCGAAAGAAAAATCCAATTAGGAATAAATACAAAATGAAATAAATTATAATTACTAATGCGGAAAGAAATTTGAGTAGCAAGAAGGGCAATTAGCACTGCGCTATTCGGTGCAAATGATTCGATTTAATCCAACAGGAAATCACCTGACTCGTTTATACAAAGGAACTATAAATCAGAACATATAAAATTTATGCGGGAAAACGGCATTCAACTAAAACACAATTGTAAAATTATCAAATGTAATTTGGTGTTTCCACAGATCCAACCTGGAAACCAAAATTGAACTATAGAATACATATGAGGAAATGCGTTATTTAATTTAATCACTCAGCAAATATCAGAATAAAATTGACCTATCTCCTTCCAGAACACGAGCAGCACACAGACCAAAGAGAGGCTACACCGTTCTCACATCTGGAAAGCAGACAGAGGCTCAAACAATGAAGTTAACGTCACACCTTTGAAAACGTGTGAACTTTTCCACCTTCCGAGAGAAAACAACCTCAAAAGATAAATGCTCACTGACCAATGGATATTTGACTCCGGACACCCCATCGGAATCTTCAATCTCAACTACCTTTGTAATTTACTTAACTATAACTCCTGCCACGTCTAGTTCTCCCCAGTAACCCTATTTCTTCGTTCTCACTTGGGTTCTTAATTCTTCTATCTTCCCTTCCAACCAGGCATGCATTTTTCCAGACTCTGCTAGCAAAGAATTCCACCAAGAGATTTGATTTCCACCCCAAATCGGACTAGACTTTCACTCCGGAATATATCGATGAGTCTTTTCTCCATCCTTGCCCATGTTCGAAGTTCCTATCCCGCCTAAACAAACAAACAAAGGGGCTCGTGGGGCTCAATTTTAATGAATGTGGCTGTCTTGAAAGCCCCACACTCCCTATCTTGTTGTCGCAACCGGCTCCACCCTCATCCTCTTAAATCATCAATCCTACAACATATGGGGCTCTGACCACCGCATGATAATTATGTATCTACAAAGCCTCGGTTGAGTCTAATTTTAACTGGGTGTGTGGTATACGCCACTCTCCTGACCCTATGCTACATTGGGGAAATCTAGCTTCATGTATTTATCTTAGTTTATGGCCTTTTAGCTTCCCTCCTTCCACACTGTTCGCGTGAACGCTTATTTTGAGTGTTACCTTCTCATGTAAGAATATATGAGAAGAGCTCCTTCCGAGGGCTTTGGGGGAAGATTGTGTTTGCCAAAAATAGCCTTTTAACCGCATAATTAATTGCGTTACTGCAATAATTTTTCTTAATTTATAAGGCATGGTGAAAATGAGGAATAATAAATTTTTCATTATCTTCGACAGGCAGGGATGACACTTAAAAAGGCCAATCGAAAGAAGTTTTTGGCTATCTGAGAGAACGCTTATTTTGAGTGTTACCTTCTCGTGTATGTGAGAAGAGCGACTTTCGAGGGCTTTGAGGAAGATTGTGTTTGCCAAAAATAACCTTAACCACATATATACATATATATATATATATATATATATATATATATATATATATATATATATATATATATATATATATATAACACTTTAGAGTTCAGTACAATGAGTTTGTTAAATTATAGGACTAGTTTCGGTTCTCCTTCCATCTTCAACTGTACAATGAGAAGACTGGACACACAAATGCTTTATATATATATATGAGTGGGTAGGGGAAGGATCGCAAGGAAGGGACGAGAGAACAAACGAATTCATAGACTAGCAAACGGATAAATTTGAGAGGACTTTCGAAGCTAGTTTTGGGCCGAGAGAATTTTGAATGACTTTGTTAAATTAAAATGAACCCTCAGCCATATCGTAATTTGGAAATTGTTCAATCAATATTTGATCAATCAATTTGGTGATCACATTTACTAGTGTGGTTGAACAAACGAGAAGATAAACTTCCTCTTCTTGAGGGTGCGTTCTCCGGGAACCACATTTTTTAAGGCCGTTTTTTTCGACATAATATTCAGTTCCTTGGTGTATGATCCTGACTTCGCTATGATGATGCATTACGCATAGGGTGAGGTCTGGTTGAATGCTCCCTTCCATGTTCACTGTCGTAGTCAGTGGCGCAGGTATCTTCACTGGTCCTCCTGCTGTTGCCACGGCGTACATAGTATTTTCCCTTCTTTCCTTTTCTTCGTTTAATTCCGCTTTCTTTTGCCCGATCATCTACTTCTTCATTTAACATGATATAGCTAAGTTCCTATGTGCATTCCTGCAGTTGATGCATTTCTTTTCGTTGCTTTTTCATGCGTCCCACCTGTGTTTTTGACTTGCGCATTACGAAAAAGTATTCCCCTTATAAGTGCATCACTTGGTCGTGTGCTTCTCTAGGACGTAGCATATGGACAGAGACGAATGTTTCGCGTTCAATCTGATCGGGCGATATTTTTGTATAGAAAGCGAGTAAGCCGTTTTCCGATGGCCTTTTCGCCATTTTTGGCGTCCGGAAAATTACTTTGAAGACATGAGTATGTTCTTCACCGTTTTGGTTTTTGAACTTAATCACGTCTTCGATTATTGCCCACTTTTGTTCACTTTCCAATTCCTGTTTAATTTCAAATGCCGAGTGTACTCCTACCCAAAGTTCGAGGCGCATGCCTATCACGGATCTTTTTGTTGTGACATTGAAGGAGGGGGTGAGGCCGATCTGGCGAGTTTCCTCTTTGCCTCTGCGCTCAATAGCAGGTCTAAGTCCTTTGCGGTGTCGCAGAGTGTAACGTAGCCATTAAATTGTTCCTTGAGTCGTAATACAATGACGCTGATTTCCGAACATATCGTCTGTAGGGTTTGTTCGCGAGTTGGGTTTTCTTTGGCGAAGAGGATACTAAGAGGCACCCTCTTCCTACCATCGCTTTTTTCCATGGTAGCTCATACGGAGTCTATTTCCTGGTGGTGTATTTCCTTTTTCTTATACCTGTATTTTTCTTTTTCCTAGAAATAAGATTGAGTTAGTTTTATGAGAATTCCCCGCCCACAGCCTTGCGCATAGCTGGTATAACTGCCTGGATGAGGATGATGAATGGATGAGTGGGTAAACCCGAGGAGGGTCTCCTAAAGGATAACTCATGGCGGATTTGTGATGGAGGGTGATCGAATAAACCATCACTACACAAGAGTGCCGCCCCTTCTGTGGTTTGGATATCGAAGCTCCTTCTGACATGCACATAAACGGCTGTATCTCCCTCCCTGGTCCTGGCTGGGCCCTTACAGATAGGGTAAATTATTTGCCTCTTATTCAAGGTGTCTATGACGGAGGGTTCGTCAGTGGGCTATTACTCAAACCTGCTTTCCCAATGCCTCTAATTATGCCATATCACATTACGGTATAGTTCAAACTAGGTTCTGATTGGTAGTAGACTCAGCTACTCACGAGGAGGCAGGAGCGGAGCCTCTAATTATGCCATATCATATGACGGTATAGTTCGAACTAGGTTCTGATTGGTAGTAGACTCAGCTACTCACGAGGAGGCAGGAGCCGAGCGAGTAATGGGTTAAGGTTGTCATAATATTAATTATGGCAACCTGCGTAAAATTCTCTTTTTAAGTGACTCCTGAGTGAAAGATGAAAGGGTGAGGCGTAGGAGAGAAGAGGGAGTGCGATCGAATGGCTCGTAGTAGCACTAATTTTCACCTCCACGTAGCTGATCTAGGTTTTCTTCTTCCTCTATTTCCAAAAAGATCCAGCACCTATTCAAAAAGTATTGCGAGAGAATTCTTTCACCTTCGAGAGCTAAAATTTGTCGATGTTAGTCGGGCCGAAGCTGAGCAGTCAATTAGTCAATGTTTATAGAAAGAACAGAGCTGGATCACTGTCGAAGACTACAGATGATCATGTAGTCATAGGTGAAAGGGTTTGGAAAATAATTAAGAGGACATAGGGAAAGTTAACAGGTGGGTGGCTATACACCGATGCGAAGTGTTGTATTCTGGTACTAGTAGGACTGGGACAGCAGGAGAAAAGAGAAGGGATTATATAGACAGGTCTTTTCTGAAATTTCGTTCATGTTGCTGAAATTTTACCTATGTAGGTATAATGTGTATTAGTGTAGATGGAAAGTAGGCGTACATAGCGTCAAGGTGTTGTTAGATGTGACCCCAAGTATTTTGTGTGAGTCTACATGTAGGTCATGTGTTCTGGGTAGTCGTGTCTGTGCGTGTGTAAATTTTCAACTGTGCCGCACTCCACCAGCCTAAGGCTGGGAACGGAGTGCACGTACGGCAGTGTTGGACTTTGCAGTCTTTCGCTCCTTTATCTCCTGGCATTGCACCAAGAGAGTGGGTGGAGATGTGTTATCCTTCACATATGTAGGTGGAGAAGTCGAGAATGGTGCGTGTGCGGTAATATTCACCAGCTTTGGGGTAGTTTGAAAGGTCCAGTAGTGGGTTGGGATAAGAAAGCCCGAGTTTAGGTGGTGGGAGCGGTAGGAGAAAGGATAGGGACTGTGGAAGAAGAAGGAAAGGTGTGGGCAGTGGAAGCAGAGATGGAGACTACGGAAGGTAGGGTGGAGATAGTGAAAGGAAGTGTGAGAAAGGGAGGAAGGATATGGATTATGGGAGGAAGGATAGGGATTACGGGAGGAAGGGTGGAGACTGTGGTAAACGGGGTGAAGACGATGGCATAGGGGGTATGGGAAGGGGGTCAAACAACGCTTGTATTTATAGCCGGGCTACCGCTAAAAAAGTAGAGTCAAGCTAGCCAAGGAGGCAAATCATTGGTAAAGGTGGTAAGGATAGGTAAAGGTGGAATCGCCTCGGGAAAAGCAATAAATACACTTAAGGAGAACGCGGGATACGGTGTGTTAAGTACAGCAGGTAGTACAGGTTGGTGGGGGATAGCGGGAGACGGGGTACCAGTGAGTTATCATCGTGTGACTCGATCCAACGTGGGCGAGCCAGCGCCACCTCTTTATTTCGGGAGCGGTGGAAGGATTGAAGCCAAGTAACCGAGGTAAGGCTTAATACAGTGTGGTTTGATGAGAGATACTGTTTGTCTGATAGTTAATCATTGTGCATTAAGGATCTCCTTCATATATGGAAGGAAATGGATGAAAGGAAGGGGAGGCCGATCGAACAGTTTGATCAGCTACTTCCATGTCAGGCACCGCATCGAGCGAAAGCACCCAGCGGAAAGTGATAGGCTTATTATTGCGTGGGGTCAAAAGCTCCCACAAAAGATATCGAATCTCATTGAACAAGGTTTGGGGTAGGAGTAGTGGGACAGGGGCAAAATTATGCGTCGAAAGTGCTTAAACACCACGAATTTGGTAGAAGGGAGTATACATAGTATGGGACCTAGTCAACCGGGTGGTATATAGCTCTGGAGTGTGCGATGAGCACCTAGGGGAATGTGGAAAGAGGATGGTGTGAAATTCTACACCGACCTTACTATCAAAGTCTAGTTTGGACAAGAGCAAGGGACTTTAGAGTCTAATTAATGTGCGGCAGTCAGCTCACCGTGGGCTGTGGAATAGATGACTTAGAAGATTGAGTCGTAAAGGTATGTGCAAAAAAGGTGATAAACGTGTCTTGCATGAGAGCTTCTCATCGTAAATGCATAGAAACCTAACGGATTGCTTCGCTGGTTTTGAGTTTCCAGATATATTCGTAAATAAGGACGGAGATCAGTGCTTCGTATTTGGTGAGGACGGAATAGGGCACGAGTAAGACCTGAGAGGCGGGTAGAATCGCTGAGAAGCAGCCCATTCAACGGTCGGTGGGATGTTTTGTTAGACCGGTTAGATACCCGTGGGAAGAGGCCAACTGTTGTAATATATCAGTAGGTCGTAACCGAAGCAGTGCTATTAACTGGATGGAAAAGATAAGAAATGATATATTTTTTTTCACAAGAAGAAGAGGATGAAACCCTACACCCCTCAGGAAAGATTGGTAGAGCAAGCACTGGAAAATGAAACTGGATAGAAACCACGAGGTCTAAGGGAGAACAAACTATTCCTAACACAAAACAGCGGGTAGTGTTGTAGGTTTAGGGATCTCTGAAGAATAGAACCAACTTGGTACTACGGCGCGAAAATGCACCTGGAGGAAACCAGACTGACTGGTAGTCAGGGAACATGGAATGTGAATTTTCGTGGAAAGAGAAGCGCAAAACCACCATCCTCTCCGTGAATTTACATGAACAGCAGGTCATGGGTAGTGGATTGTAAGAAGAAACGTATAAGGGGTCAGAGTCAGGGTTAAGCACGGACACAATGATTACCTTACTCCAAGCCGAGGGTAACTGTCACCTAGTCAGATCCGGTTGTACATATCTAGCTGAAATCGTAGCAAGTAACATGAGCAAGTAAGATTTTTTTTAATGCCGTGGGCAGCAACTCGTCAGAATGAGACAGCATGTCGCATGTCTACTATAGAGAAGAGCTGGTTATTTTCCTGATCACTAGTAAGAGGAAATTTATGTGAAACTGGATTGTCTGATGAGAACTTTAAAATTAAAGCAAATTGTAGCGTCAATCTCTCAAGCAACTCTTCTTATTCGAAGAGGAATAAAGAGCAATTCGTTAGGACAGGTAGGCGGGTATTGATAAGATTCTCCGCCACGCCGGAAACTCTGCAGCAGACTTCCGTGCGTGAGGAGGATGTGGAAACCCCAGAGAGGTACACCCTCCATAAGGAGAGGTGAGTCTCTTTAAGAGAAAACTGTAGGACTGCTCTTGTCTAGTTCATCCGTATCATATGTTGAGGAAGACGGGGGCAGTAGTATCAACGTGTTGCATTATTCATAACGAGAACTGCCTTGCTACACTGAGAAAACCACCAAGAGATAGCTCGTGGATGGATTGTACTCGAGGATTGCGCGATAGAACAGTGGGTATATGGGAAAATTAGTGAGTTGAGTAAGGTTACGGCTTCATTAGCCGCGCAGAAATCAAACACCACATGGAAGCAAGCTGTACCGGAAGATAAGCCAAACCAGTTTGCTTTCCCGAATTGTCATCTCCGTCTCGCGACAGTTGGGATAGGGTGTAGTAGAGAGAGAGAAACTGGAAAGTCGTCGCTACCAAAATCCTCCTGGAAAACAACCAGGGAAGCCCAGCAGTGCTCCATTAGAGGCAAGGGAACTGTCATAATAGTAAAAGTGTTAGTGAAAGGATGGCGAGTGGGTGTTTATACATGAGATGGAAAGCTCATCCATTAATGATAGAAGAGTGGGGACGAGGAGAGTCGAACGGCAGTCGCTCCAAACGAGTTCCCTGCTGTGCCAGTATCCTAAAAAAATAAGGAGTTTAGGGAGTTGGAGGATAGGGTTAAGGATAGAGTTAGAGGGATGAAGGTCGTGATGAACGATGTAGACAGAGTATAAAGTGCACTGTCGTTCTAGGATGAGGCGTACAACCATAACTATGAAAAGATGGAGAGGATGAAGTGGAACCGATGTCATGACGAAGATAGCTTCTCCTCCCAGCCAAAATTTACTCCAAGCGTAGGAAATAAAAGGAAAGTATCTAGAAATCCTATAAACCTGACTGTCACCCAGTATATTTCCTGAAAATAGAGGTAACTAGCTTGAGAGGAAGAATGAATAAATCTAATGCTTTCCCAGTTAGCCGGTAAACCAATGGAAGACTGGGAGAGACTAAAGGAAAATTGGTGAATCAAAATCTAAGATTTAGTACTTGGCTCCTGGGACGTGGATAGGTTGCTTGAGAGGATCAGATGAGCCGGGGGCTTTAACTATCCGAGGATCACGGAAAAAGTGGTCTGGAGGTGTTGTGTTATGTAGGGTCTGGGGGCTATCTTGAGGTGTCATGTGAGAATGTAGTGGCAGTTTGGATGTGGAAAGGAAGGTGATGGATTTAAGTGATGAGGGGGAGTAGAAAAATCATGGTAAAGTCGTAGGGGAAAGGGGGGAAGCAGAGTGAGAGACGAACGCTAGATGGAGGAATTTTCTGGAATGTATGGTGTTTGGCAGAATAGCGTGTGATTCCTAATACATAAATGACTGAAAGAAATAGTAAGAGAATTTCAATGCATATCGGAAAGAGAAGCTTACGTAACCCTAATAGGATCTAAGAAAGTACAACCTCAAAATTGTCCGTATACGCACGGACATCTGCTAGTGCACAAAAGGAATTAGATTCTGACATCAGAACACGAATTAAAAAACTAAACCCATTTCAACATCGTTATGGGAGACTTTAGTGCAAAAGTTGGGCAAAGTAATAAATCATAAATGAAAAAAGTTCTCAATGAGAGAATGAAATCGTGCCAGGACAACTCATATCAGGACAACTGATAACCGGATAACTCATATCGGACAACTCGTACCTGGACAAGTTATATCTAGGACAACTCGTATCAAGGACTACTCCTCATACTAGGTTCAATTTTTTAGGGGTTATTCTGATAGGTTGTCATAGTTTACCTTAATCCTTAAGTAGATAAAGTCAAATTTAAGGTCAGTATTATGAACTTTATAATCAGCTAAGCTGCATCTTAAGCCTCAAGCAGAGTAAGTCTGACTTCCAGTGAAGAGTCACCACTCATCTGTGATTGTGTTTGTCAACGTTTCGGAACACTTAATATTTACTTTAGCCCTAATAATGCCATATTATATAAAGTCCCCGCGATGAGCTAATAAGCTTGTAGATAATAATACCTACGTATATAATTTTCACTGACAGAATGCAGACAAATCAAAAGAAAAGTTTGGCTATGTGAAGTAAAGGAATGCAATGCACGTGTTCAAATGGAGAACACTTTCATAGCACTGATGTAGCTAATGTGCAATCGAGAATTGTCCTTAGTGCTATAAAAGTCAAAGCCCGGTCACCACAAGAAACCGCAAGATCTGTGATTGCAACAGTATGTTCTTCTCTGCGCAGAAGAAGAAAATTGATTTTGACCGGGGAGGGAAATGCATCCAATACAGGTGTACAAAGAGTGAAACAAGCGACTAATAACTTCAATTGAAAATTATGATCCTTGCCACAAAATGCCTTCCTTAAAAGCTGTCGCATACAATCTCCAATAACTTTCAATTTTACTTGTAAAGGTAAAAATAAAGGTGTATTTACATTAAAATTTCCTTCTTTTTTTCTTTCCTTATTACAGCTGGTATAGGTTGTCCTTGATAAGAGATGTCCTAGATATCATTTACCAGGTACGAATTGTCTGATATGAGTTATCCTGATATCAGTTGTCCTGGTATAAGTTGTCCTAGAACCGAATAAAATGGAAAGGTAAACATCTAATTGATTTTACACTGGACTTCGGCAACCATGGAGTGCCACTTATTTCTTTGGCTTTCTCCCATGGTCACACTTGGATAGTAGGTAGTAAGGGTTCCAATCCTTTTCTACGGTGACTGGCCGATTACCTTCTATGTGCTAGGCTCGCCCTAGATGTGTCACCCATCTTGCTCTCACACCAAAGTTACTAAAGCCCTAAAATTTATGCTCATAGGCTCAGCTTGCTGCTTGAGACTTCATCTAGTAGAGTTGGCAAACTCCATACCATAGGAGCAATAGCCCCTATGGCTCCCCCGACTTGGATCAGCCTATCAGCCGAGATGGTTCCGGGGTGTGGCAGCTGCCCCGGACTAGCAGCTACTTGAAGCGACAAGTGAGAGTTGGGTGAATGGTGCTGCCTAGTTTCATTTAGCCATCATAGCTGGGCGCAACCTTAATTTTTTCAGGTGCGACTTTGCTACTCTATTTTTGACCCCCTTCCCTCCCCGTGCGACTTTGCGACTGCGACTTTTTTTGCCAAGTGCGACTCCGCTAAATTACAAAGTAAACCTTAGCGCGATAACAGAAACATGTTTTTATAAGGCAGAAAAACACATTTATTATTTTTTTTATTTTTTAGTTAAAACACAGCCTGAACTGATATCTACAGGTCATCATTCTCCTCCTCCTCCATGTCCTCCTGGCCCATTTTCTCCTCCAGAAGGTCCATATTTCCTTTGAGGAACACAAGCTTCTCAAAGTTAACCTCATCCAGGGAGGACCTCTTGGCCCTGAGGCCATCTCCGGCCGTGCTAAATAGCCTCTCCACAGCTGCAGAGGAGTTGGGCATGGGGGTATTGTACTTAATGAATAAGTCCACCCACACCTTCCTGTGCTTGTAGGGGAAGAGGGACCAGGCCAGCTCGCCTTTAGAGGGCACCCACTCCTCCATGAACTTCCTCAAGACCTCCCTTACATCCTGCTGCTCCTGAAGCTACTACTGGCTGCACTGTCGCCAGGAAAACTCCTGCTCCTATCCCCGCTCCTTGTCACAAACTTATCCATGTCGATGTCTCAGTTTTTCCAATCTGCAAAAGAACAAACACTTTAGAAAGAATTTTCAGGAACTAATAATAAATTAAGCTACAATAAAAGCCACAAGAAGAAAGTTAGTGAAAAACACCTATGCTACAACCAGTCGCCGCAGGGTGGCGTCGGAAAAGAAAGAAATGAAAAAAGCACATATTAAAATACGAGACAATGAGATTAATTCGCACGATGAACGCCACAGGGCATAACACGTTCTCGAACGTCTTTAACTAACAAGAAAGGTTTAAAACTTGATTCACGTCTGAAAAGTGTATGTAATTTTACTAATTTAAATAAAGTTAGTGACAAACTTTTTTTGGTACGTTTAGGTAGTTTCATGTAACGTCAGTCTCATATAATGTGAAGAATTTAATTTATCGTAAAAGAAAATTTAAAAATCAGATAAAAATAAAGTTAGCTGTTACCAACTCAAATTTGACTTTTTTTAGCCAAATCGGGCTTTAAAACTGGCGTAAAACAGCCGCGGCAATTTCTTTCAAAAAGGTTGTCTTTGTTCTTATTCAAAGTCGCGGCAAAGGTCGCGGAAAATTAGCGGTGCGACTTTGCTTAGTCCGACCATTTCAAAACGTTTGCGACTTCGAAATTCATAGTGCGGCAAAGTCGCAAAGTCGCAAAGTCGCAAAGTCGCAACTCATTGCCGCAACGTCCAGTTCTGGAATCCATCCTGTAGTATTTGTCTGCCCCATACTCAAGGTACTACAGCTCCCATTAATTGAGATTCGTGGTCATTCACCTTAATTCTAGCCTCAGATGGAACCATTTCTATTATCAGGTCATTGTCTTTCTGCCTTGATGGACAAACGTCAGATTTTCCAGGAAAATCTTCGTATTTCCTTATCTTGAGTTTTCTGGCGGAGCTACTGACATTTCTTTCTAAAATTGTCCATTTTCCTCTGAGTTTATCGTTCCTTCTGTGATGTTAAGGACTTCTGATTAATGCCAGAGTATTCAGCAGTGAATAAGGGCAAAGACCTTAAAGCAACGAACACCAATCAATAAATTGACTTTGTTGAACTTAACAAGCTCATTAAAAGGAAACAGAGAGCTGACATCAGAAAATATAATGTAAATTATAATACAATATGATATAAAGACGGAAAGGGGTATAAAATAGCTAAAATGAGAGTTCTAAAATAAAAATTCGACATTTTTGCTATCAAAAAAGAAGAAAGTACAATCACCAAAGATCGAGAAAGAATAGTTAAATGAGAAAATGAGCAACAACACCATCCTGAACCACAACCAACCAGCAACAACCAATAATGTCCCAGACGTTCTCAAATCATAAATTGAAATTTCAACAAACAAATAAAAAAAACACAAAGCACCAGGTCCGAATAACTTTACTTCGGACTTGGTGGAAAATGCTGGAGATAACATAGTGGGCAAACTATCTTACTTCTTTACTGACTGTCTCAAACAGGAAAAAATTCCGGAGTACTTGCAAAATGCGATACTAATCCCTCTACACAAAAAAAAGCGACCAAACGGACTTTACAAACTACGAACCATCATCCAAATATTTTAAAACCAGTTAGATTTTGAAAACACAGAGCACATTATCACTATATACTTGCCATGTTTAGACTGAAAAAAGCATTTGCTTCAGTAGAAACCCCAGTAACGATAACATCCTTTAAGAATCAAGTTATAGATCCAGTCTATGTACATGAACATCATAGAACAGATATACCAAAATTGCTGATCGTACATTCAATTGATAAGGCTTCAGATATCTTTCAATTACAAAAATGTGTAAGATAAAGAGATACTATTTCTCCGAAAATGAACACTTCCTGTCTAGAAGAAATCTTCAGGAGGCTAAACTAGCAAAGCAAATGAATACATACAAGGATGAGAGACAGGAGCCTTCCGCAGCTGGATCACGTTCATACATATTCCAACAGGTAATGCACGGGCTGGCATCCTCCCAACGCATTTTGTTCAGTTCAACGGTGACCTTTCCTGAGTGAGGATCGCGCCTTCTGGCAAATGAGTGAAGTTGAACAGCGGGCTGTGATAAAGTTTTCCGTGATTCAAGAAAAGGCGCCACAGTTGATTCCTGAGGAGTTGAAGACAACACTAGGGGACAGTGCCCTATCTTATTCCACTGTCAAACGTTGGGCTGCTCTCTTCAAGCAGGGCCGAGTGCGAGGATGACCCTCGAAGTGGTGGTCCGTCAAATGCAGTGACCAGGAAAACTGTAGCCATGGTAGAGAGCATGGATATGGTTAATAGACGAATCTCAATGCGATACATTGCTTCTCAACTAATGATAAGTAATGGATCCATTGTTACCATCTTACCCGATCACCTCAACCTTTCCAAGGTGGCTGCCCGATGGGTCCCAAGAATGCTGACGCCGGAGCAGAAGAATATCCTGATAATGACTTGAACGGAGATGTTGACCCTCATGAGAGTAGATCTGGAGGGATTCATGGCCCGAATCGTAACTTAGGATGAAACGTGGGTTCCTCATTTCAATCCAGAAACCAAAGCCGAAGCTAAGCAATGGAAGCATCCCTCCTCTCCAACATCACGAAAATTCAGGTCATGAAGTCATCCCGGAAGGTCATGGTGACAGTGTTCTGGAACCCGGAAGGGATCCTTCTCGTGGACTTCTTGGATCATGGCTACACCATTAACGGACCATATTATGCATACTACTGAACCAGATAGATATATTTGTCTACAATTTGCTGCTTGTAAAATTTAACGTTGAGCATTACGACCTCGGGTTGGTTTGGTATGGCTTTTATCTACTTCAGAAACGCCAGGAAAAGTGATCCGAGTTGTTCTTATCTTGCAGAAAAATGGTGGCCATGAACAAATTGGTGTCCTGCGGCTTCGAATTGATGCCCCATCCCCATTATTTCCCCGATCTGGCATCTCCAGACTTTCACCTTTTCCCACACATAAAGAAGCAGCTGAGAGGTATCTCTTTCGCTGATGACGAGGAGACCAAGGAGAAGTTCATAGAGGTTTTGGAGGGATTCAACCCATTATTCTTCAGGGACGGATTTTCTCAATTGAAGAAGAGATTAGAGAAGTGCATCAATATCAAAGGCGATTACGTTGAAAAATTTATAAAAGTAGTTGAGTGCACTTTTGATCAGTATTTGCTCCTTCTGGTTGAGGCCTAGAACTTATTGAACACCCCTCTATTGTACTCATAGCCGATAACCTAGAAGAGATTCAAACACTGTTGCTAAAAATAAATCTTGGAAGAATAAAAGCCATCGCAAACCAACCCGAGGTCGTAATGCTCAAAGTTAAATTTGACAAGCAGCAAATGGTAGACAAATATATCTATCTGGTTCAGTAGTTCACAATTTCACAGTGATAAGATCAAGAAGCCCAACGGGGGAAATCTTCAAGAGTAAAATGCTCTTGTGCCTGAAAAAGTATAACACTAATGCATAATCCCACCTATGACCTATAGAGCAGAAACTTGGAATATGACCCATAAAGCTACATTAAAACTTAGAGCAACACAAAAAGCCCTTTAAAGCATCATAACACCAGAAAATCAGCCATTTGGATACGTGAGCAAACCAAACTTCGGGATATAATGGAAGCTATAAGAAAGCTGAAATGAAGCTGGGCAGACCATATGACAAGATTAGATGGACCAGAAAAATTACCGATTGGACTCGATTTGATAAAAGACGACCGAAAAGAAGACTAAAAACAAGATGGATAGATGATCTTTAGAAATATGCTCCCAAATGACAACATATTGCACAAGATTGGCAAAAATTCAGAAAGATGAGAAAAGGTCTCTCTCGACAGTAGGAGGTAAATGACTGGATAATAACGATGATTATGATGATGGTGATGTCGATGATTGTGTTAAAGGAAAACACGTGATGCGTGAGATATGGGGTTTATGGGGAGCTTTGGACAGGGTATTCAGCGGGGGCATGGAGGATTGGAGATTTCGGGAGGGCATGGGAGGCGGGGCTCTTTATGAAGAGACTGGTTGACTATAGTTTAGGAAGTGACTGGGTGGTAAAGGTTTTTTCGGGAGGAGGGTGAAGAAGGGATTTCGGGAATAACGTGTAGGAAGGATATTTTGGGTTTTCCAGGAGGGCTAAATTTCGAAAGATGGCAAGTGTATCGGGAGTGGCCTGGAGCATAGGGATTTAGGGAAGGGGCTGAGGGATAAGGATTCTGGAGAGTCCTTGGCTACGGGATCTTTGGAGCTATATGTAATTTAGATTTGGAAAGGAGTCTGTTTGAGATAAAAAAAGGTGGAAGGTAGCATGGGGAACCTAACACGGTTTCTCATTGCTTCCTTCACTAAGAGGTGTGAGTAGCTTTGAGATGATGATCTAGACGGTGCATGCATTTTTGCCACAATAATGCTGTCCGTGGGTGGGTGGCAAGACTGCGTGTGCTGATACACCTACAACAGAGGAGGCGTTAGAGAGGTGCTACCACGCACATGTTGATTAGCCTGAGGAGTGACCTAGTAGGCAGGAAAATGGTCTCCGTGTCTGGAGGGCGAGCATATAGCTTCCACCCACGATTCGGGTTTCGACGGGAATTGCGGCTGGGTTTAGTTGACCCGGGGCAGCAGTAGCTGATGGTAACGGAACCAAGTGCTTCTCGGTACTTTTGGAAGAAGCAACTTAAAGGAGCCGTAAATGAGCAGGAGTTGGATGAGACCGTAGTGCTGACAGAGGGTTTTGCTGAATTTGTGGGGTTGACCGTTGCTTATTTGTATAAGTAATTAGCGTACAAGCCCGACGGACAATGACGGAAGCCTTTGTGTGCTCTTGATCACTTAAGAAGGTAGTGTACCAGAAGAAGTGAATATTCGAATTGTACTTAAGGGTCTGGCAGTTGCGTGAGAATGATGAGTGCTATTTTGAGCAGTTTGGGTTTGTTCGGCAAGGCGGGGGGGGGGGAATCAAGGACACAGTTTGGGCACAGCGCCACGATATCTTGACAGGTGGGCTTAATATGCCCAAATTTGTTGCATTTAAAGCACCCTGTGGGGGTAGGAATATATAAATTTGCAGTTGATGTGGTCTCCCATACCCAAGTATATGCTACGTGGGGGAAGGAGTAGGATTTTAAATGATCTCAACAGTCTAGAGGAGTAAACCCTTGTACTTCCGACCTTCTGGTTGGAAGCTGTAAACCTTCCTGACTTCTAGAAGAGATAAATCCTCGATGATAGCCTCCACTGGGTTTTTCCGAAGGTTATTGGCAGAGATGGTGCCTTGCCAGTAGTTAAGGCGCTGAAGTAGGTCCGTTCAACCAGCAGAACGAAACTATTGCTGTTTTGTCATGTATCGCCTGAAATACTTGCTCATGATTTGGGGATAAGGAGACCAAAAAAGGATATGGTGTCACGACCAAAAAGTGATTAATGGGGAAGATTGAGATGTCGGCTGTATCCGAGAAAATGCATTGAATGTTAAAAGGGCGCTTGTGGGTGCACTTTTGTTTCTGGGTAGTAGATAGAATTTGGGATATGAGGGGGTGGGCTGAGGATCGTTGGTCCTGCTTGTAAAAGACGAGGAGATGGAGAGTGTAGGGAAAGGCGGGAGGGGGTAATGGATTATTGAGAGATATCAATGAGAGTGGGGACGAGGGAAAATGGGGGGAGTAATGGAGGATGATTGTTCGCCTTGCAGAGGAAGGCGCCTTAGCAAAGGTTGAAGGGATCAGTGAGTACTTCATATTCGTTACCAGGTCATTTGCTGATTTATATCAGTTTTTATTAACTTCTCACGTACGATATTGATAATGCAAAAAGGGAGGACACCGGCGATGTTGGCACTCTTACAGCAGCACACCCGCCATGTAAGGCGCTTCACGCGGGGTAACGCGGAGTCAGGCATTTCGCACCCCGGGTTATTGAAAGGACACAAACAGAACGATCACTACTGCCCGGATATCCAACCATCCGTAGCGGTGCGGCTTGTTTGCGGTGAGACCCCGATGAGATCTCAAGATTGTCACAAGTCCTTATACTATCAAGTGAGAGGAAGGAAATCATAGAAGCTGTATGGAAAAGGAAGAGGAAAATAAAATAAATGAATAAATAAAAACTTTGGGCTTTGTAGGGCATGATAAAAGTCCGGTTGGTCACAAGCAAATTAATACCCCCTTCCCCACCTCCGCACACACACACACATCAAGAAGATGAGAGCCCATCCGCAGCCAGCGCAGGAAATATCGCGGACGAGGAGGAGGAGGAGGAGGAATGAAGATGCGTGTGGAACTACTTAGCCCCAGGTGGGGGAAAAGTATCAGCGTATCCGCCAATGGGTGGCCAACTCGTGATGCTCCTAAGATTATGTGTCCGTGTTCGACGATAGAAGTCAAATTCCGCATCCTCTAGGTTGGCAAAACTTCCTGAACATTTTATAACCATTGAGACTAAGTTCTCGAATAGAGACGCTATTCGCAGTCTCCTGCCAACTTTCAGTGATAGCGAATCCGTAAACGTTTGCTGAACGAACAATGGATTTCTAGCTCAAAATACATTTAATTTTCTTTTACCTAGCCTTCTATTATAACCGTCTCCCTTCCGTTATCTCGAAAAAAGATTCGGACATCTCAACACTTAATTTGAAATTGAGAACTCGTGCGGATCTTATGAATATGACTAAAATTCGAGTTCGGTGTCTGTCACCGCCTGTTTATAAGGTTTTGCTATTGTTTCAAGGTTCCGCGTCTAAACTCTGCGCAAATTATCATGGCATGTATCTCTTTTACTTCTTAACTCCTTCATTTTGTCTTTGGAGGCCATAAAATCCCGGAAAAGCATACCGTGTATTCGAAATTTTAAGGTAAATGCTTGATTGAGCAAACAAAAACGTCACATTCTGTTCTCATTGTCACTTGGCTGAATTTAAACTTCTTAGTTAATAAACGGCATGTTGTATACAATAGGGTAGAGTAGTTTTAAAACATATGAATCGATTTTAAGCTGATCCTCTAAAATTTCCTGGAAACACTTCATAAGAACACAAGACAAGGGACTTCGCCACTTCTTCTCACAGGAGGAGCTTGCGCTTCGCAGGCAAACCTTTGGTCTTTGGCCTTCGCTCTATCTGGCAATGGGCTTTTGGTTTCCCCCAAATCCAAAGGTTTCCATTAAATATGCTATAATAATTTACTTTTGTTCTATGCTTTTCAGATGGATGTATGAATTCTTTTGAAGTACCGTAAAAACAATCCTCACGACTCTTTTTTTTGTTTGTTCTCATCTGAATTTGCTGTAATAGTTTCATTTTGCTTTACTCGTTTGTAGGGACCAGTAGCTACTTCCTCCTGCTAAAGATTAAAATAGAAAATCTATTTTAGAAAGAACTTCAATAAAGCCTTCGAATATAAGAATTTTTTTCAAATCGATATGCCTTATTTTAATAAATTTTCTTATTTTTTTCTGAACTTCACCTGTTGTCCTAGGAGTTGATATTCGTGTCTTTGCAGAAATTATTCTCGTCGGAGAAGAACCACAGCATTTCTGGTTCCAACAGGTGTTTCAACTTGTTGCTCAGCTTCTTGGTGTGCCAGTGTCGCTTTTCCTGCATCGCCTTGGAAATAAATTATCCTTTCCTCCTCTTGTATGAAAAGTAACGAATGTCCTTATGCACCACCAGCCTGGTAAGCTTTTCATCTATATTTTTCTCCCTTGCAATGGCACACATCATCGACTTTCTGGGATCATTGTTGATGATCTCTTGAATTTCATTGACGAATTCCTACGTTCTGATAGCGTCGAGTATGAGGTTTCCTCTCTTAGCTTCTGACGTTGAAGAAGTCTGCAATCTCCTTGTTTGTCCTTCTGGTGCATATTCGAAGCAGGACTCCATACATCTTCCACAAATTGGGGGAGGTTCAAACTTTTCCATAATTACTATTTCTGCAAAAGAAAAATAAAGCAAAAATCGGTATTGTTTTTAAGAAGAGAAAGACTGACAACAAAGGTAAAAAATATACGTAAAATTAGCAGTTAAAAAAGGCGAACGAATACCGTCCACACTCTGTACAGTTTCAGAATAACATTCGCAGTCCTATTTCTCATGCTCCTCCCAACAAACAGTGTCGTAGGGTGACCGTGAAGAGGACACGCCAAAGAATCGTGGTACAAATCCCAGTGCCAGGGTTAAATAAACAAAGTCGAGTGCGGTTGGCCTAAATAATCAATTCTTAGAGGTTCTGGCATTAGAGAAACTAATGGTAGAAAAATATATAACTTTACTATATACAAATGAGACCCGGTACCAAACGTGGGGGAGAGGGAGATACAAATGATTCGACGGGTACGAGAGTCTGAGAAAGGATGTACGGAGATTGCTTCCAGAGAAAATGGGAGAGTGCAATTATCAGGGAACCTCACGTAAAGCCTAATTGACTGGAGGCTTGAATACGGCGAGTAAGTGTGTGTGTGTGTGGAGGGGGGAGGGGGGGCTGCAAAGTCCCTCTTGCAAGATTTCTTGTTCGTTAAACTTGCTAAGAAATGAGCGAGGGAGTACTCCAGTCGTTGAACGAAGTCGATAACCGAGTGATAGATGCCCGTCCATGTCTATCGTCTGTCGGCGGGAATTCTGGCCTTGGGTACGAGCAAGACCGGGTAGAGATGACGCGTCACGTTCGTAGCTGGAATCCGTTGGGAGGCGAAGCAGGGTGTACGAGACTGTACGTGGCTGCTTACCAAGGCGGGGCTGTATGGTACTGATTTCTCAAAGCTTTTCTAGAAGTATTTATACTGCCTCGGCCGAAGCGGGTCGCCGGGGTCACCAAAAGGGGGAAGGGGATCTCATTAGACTTGGCGCGCCAGGAGGGGGGGATAGTCTCGACGGCTTTACAGTTTTGCGCAAAGTTCCTTGGCGCCGTGAGTCTGGCGCCGATCAGATGGTACGACGGCGAGGAATGGAACTCAAACGGATTACGCAGTCCTGCAAAAATCTCGTCGCTTCCTTGGAGCTGTCTGGCCGTGCAAGTGTATCTTCTCAGGCGCCACAGGTAGACTTTGGGTTCTAAGGGGGGTGGAGGTAACTTTCTTTCTCTGACAAACAGTATTATGTATATTCCTAGCCTTTAAACACTGCTTTCATATTCGGTGTTCGGAACTTATAAGGATGCATATGTCGTCATTAATATAAATTTCGAACAACAACGACCCCTGAGGTATCCCAATGGCAACATTCTCCACTGAAATTCAATCCCACCTATACTAGCATTTTGTAGTCTGTGACTAAGACATAACTGAATCTCTCTAAAAATTCTTCCATCAATCCTATGCGCTTTAACTTTATTCCACCACTGATGTAAAATTCACTGTACGGTAATTAGCTATCAGGTGACCATGTTTCTCTTACGTGCGACATATGGTCAACTAATCTCTGCAGTTTTATGAGAGTCACTGCACAGTGGGAATGTTATGTTATTTATTAAGTGTATTAATTTTATATAATTTATAAATTGACCATTGTTGATAGACTGATAGTCTGATAGACTTATAGTATGATATTTTAAATTATTATACATGTGCTCTTCATTTTGCTCTTATGGGATGGGTCACTGATGTGGTGGTATGGTAGGAGACTGATCGCTGAATTGCCTCCTTTATATCACATAGTTCTTCTATGTAATGTTTTGTGGCGCAGTTTAGATGGTGAGTGTATATCCAATATTATTAAATTAAGCTTAAAACAATTTTTATACAAACAATGGTTTAATTTTCTTACATAAGAGATCAATGAGGACTTGTTGCGAAGTTAACTTGCACAGGATCAACTCGGAGCAGGGTTTATCTTATAGAAAAGTTGAAAAGTCACCGAAAATGAATCGAACATGGTGAAATGCTTTAATCCTTTAACACAGACTACTCTTCTCTATCATCCAACTTGGTTTGTTCTTATAGAACTTCACAATTTTAATCCTTAAACTGAGAATTATGCATGTTTTTTTTTTCAATTTTGCTCCTACAATAAGGAAATACGGCACGCCCATTTAAATGGTCTCTATGGACAACTCGTTCTTTGTGTGACTCTCAATTTTCATCACTGCGCATTGATATGATAAAATATATTGATGGATCTCGATTAAGTGAAACAACTATGTATTGAACCATCTCATTTAATATATATTTGTTTGGGAAAGAGTATTTTTAACAAATAATTGTATAGATAATTAAATTATTACAAGAATCTGCTCCATAAATAGTCAATATCCGTCTATAATAAGATTCATGCCAGTTAAAACATAATTCCAGGAAAGCTTATTCATATATATTTTGAAGGCCAAATTTATGAAACTGATAAATTATGACTGTATATTATATGCAGGCAATAATAAGAGTTTTGAAATAGGCTTTTACATCAGTTGACTGCAAAATGCACATTTTTATTTCTTTGTGTTCTACTCAACAAAGCACTGGATGTGCAGTGCCACATCACATTTGGAGCACTTAGGCTTCACATTCTTCTTACATACACAACACCGCCGTTGGGTATCTCCCATCCGTTAGCGGCATATAGCTCGATATGTTATTTACTACCGTGCAAAGTACGGCCTCCAGTTGCGCTTTGGGGTTGGCTTGTTGTTGGTTGGTATCAGGTTAGGTGATGGTGTCGGCGTGGGTGTAGGGACCGTGGGCGCTTGAGTGGGGATTTTGGTGGCCACCATGGCGCCAGCAGCGGCGGTAAATGTTTTTGTAAGAGGAGGGACGGGTGTGAGGGGGGGGGGGTCTGTGGTGTATTATGGTGCTGGCGTATCAGGGCCTTCTCAACTCTACAACAGCGTCCGTGGGAGACTTAGAAAGGCAAAGACACCTTAAACTAACAGCAACATGGGTGCCGCCGCAGTTAATGCAGATCGTGGTGTTTTGGTATTTGTGTAGTGGTGTCACACTAAACTGCACTTAGAGAAGTCGTGGTCTGTTTGGTACGTGTTCGTCTAGTGTTCCTTCTAATAGCAACAGAGACACTGATGTGGTCTTATGTTATGTTGTTATTCGATGTTCTAAGCGTTTGTCAGTGTGCCGCAGATCTTGATGCCTTGAGAAAACAGCGCGTTCTTGTGGTATTGTTCAGATATTGTAACAACCGCACTGCCGAAGGCAGCGTGAGAACAGATGAAAGGAGGGAGTGTGGAAGGCGAGATGAGGGTCGTGGAAGGGTGGTTGGGACAGTGAAAGGGGATGTAGGGGCAGAGGAGGTGGATAGGATCGGAAGCGAAGGAGTAGGGAAACGGGATAGGAAACAGGGTGAGTGGAGGAGGGGTAGGAGTAGGAAGGAGTAAGTTTGTACACTCCATTTGCTAAATAAAGCAGGTTTATGACGTTGGCATATAAGCGGGGATCACTCCCAGACATGTGTTTTGCCACCGCAGAAAGTATAGCGTCCGAGCTGCTTAAAAGCTTTGTTTGAATGAGGGTTTTTTTTAGACTCAGGGTGGCCGAGTGGATTCGCCGCTGGCTAACAGTGGTTCAGCGACGAGGCAAGCTGTTCGCAACTTGCATACACTATTATTTTTTCCAACGTTTCCTGAGAGTGATTTTTCATAATCACTTTATAGTCCGGTATCTTCAATTGACCATATATTGGTGTCAATACCTTGTTCCGTTATTAGGCTGATGTCTGGGACGAGCACACGGAATGTATCACCATAAGCCGTAGCTTCCCCCTCCCTTCCCATGCATTAACGTTTAGTGTCACGATCCTTAACCTTTTGTTGAGGTTTTCCATTCTGCAATACTCGCTTTCTTTCTCTGTTTTTTTTATTACTTCTTAGTCATCAATTCTCTCTTCCCGTTCCTTTTCTTCTTGAATTTGGCCGAGGTCAGCCGTTCACATGCATTTTCGTAGAGCAGTGGTTCCCAAACCTAGGGTCGCGACCTAAATAAGGGTCACAAGGGTTTTCCTGAAGGTCGCGGGATACTACAAAAATAAAAATAAATAAATAAAAGGTATATATATATATATGTGCAAATTTTGTTGAAGACCATTGTGTATTTTGCCTTACTTAATTTCCTTTGGTAACTTTCTCTTCTTCTAACTATCTTTTTTATTCCATCTTTTAGATGGTGGATCACTTGTCTAGTATTCATCTCTTTTTTTAAATTAATGTGTTTGGTAAAAACAAACTAAATTGCTGAGATTTCGATCTTATTCGATCATCTTCGGAGCGTTTTGAAATGTTCTTGCCTCCTTTACCGATGTAATGAGTGGAGTGAGGATCTGACAGAGTGAAAGAAAAACATTTTTAAGGGGTATTTATTCCGCCCTGGTTAAACGTAACGTTAGAGGAAATGGGCCACTCCTGTGAGTGGAATTTTAAAATAGTTTTAATGTGCGATTCCAGCTTGTCGCTTGACTGTTGATTCCTGGCTTATCTTCATTTATTAATATGACTTCTAAGATGTTCAGCCTCGCTTTATTAATCTCTTTTCTTTTAATAATGGTGTTATCGACGAGCATATCTTTCGTTAGGTTAATATTATGGACACTCTCTATATGGTTCTTAGGCCCTCCGCTTTGTAGATGCATGGTTTAACGACTCGAAAGTGTAGTGGTTGTCATGCCAATATATTTTGAGTTTTTTATAAAGCTTACGCTCTTTATCGGGGCAGATAAACTCGTAAACTATGTTGGTTGACTTGAAATTCGAGGAGTTTAGGCAGATGTTATTTTTCATCAGAAGATTGCTCGATTTTGTTGTTTTATAATAGACGATGCGTTTGATTTTATCCGTTTGATTTTTAACCTTGATGTTACGGTTAATAATCTCCTTGATGTTTTTTTTCATCCATTTTATAGGCCGTGGACATCTGGTTTCTGTAATACACTTTGATGTTGTTGACTTCTCCATGATTACTTTCAGTTTTATCCGCATGTTTGTAATGGTTTTTTAAAAATGATTGGAGTTGTTTGTCAATCATGCTGTTTGAGAAACCATTGTTTACGAGTATTTGCTTTACTCGTGCTATCTCTTGGTGGAAAAGTTCCCACGTAGAGCAGCATTATAAGCTCGGCGGATGTATGAGCCGATTACGCTTATTTTATACCTTTCGGGGCATTCACTCTCCGCATTGAGGCATCTTCCCATGTCCGTACTTTTTCTATGTACTTTAGTGATGTAGCTGTCATTGTTGTTTTGAACCTCAACGTCCAAGAAAGGGAGTTTATTGCCCGTGCTCAATTCATAAGTGAATTTTAGCACGGAGTTCTCCTCAAAATGCTGCTTGATGTTAACCAGATGTTCTTCGTTTTGGACGTTGATGTAGATGTCATCTACGTATCGGCAATATCTGTGTGGCTTATTTTCCATGATGCCCAATGATCTCTCCTCAAGTTGACCCATGTAATAGTTGGCAAAGGTCGGCCTTAAGGGTGACCCCATAGCCACTCCATCCACTCGCGTGTATAGATTACCGTCCGGTGTCATGAACGGCACCTCTGATGTGCATGAACGTAACATACTCCTTAAAGATGTTTTGGTCAAGATTTGGAGGAGATATTGTAGGATGGTGGTAGATAGAGATAGATAGAGAGAGAGAGAGAAAGAGAGAGAGAGAGAGACAGAGAGAGAGACAGAGACAGAGACAGAGAGAGATATTAGAAGTAAAAATAGTTCAAACATAATTATTAACATCATACTAGTCGTGTGCGAGTCTAGCCGCGGGCAACTCTACATCTCACTATGTCGGTCGGTCCCGTTTTCCTTTTTTTTCTTTTTGTAATAACATTGTAACTATTTGGCTGATTGTAACTAAATTTGAAATCATAATGTTGTTTTACATTCTCTTTCGAATGATATAATTGCCAAAGTTCTCTCAATGTTAGCCCGGGAATTATTTTGTTTTGGCAATAACATCATAACTATTCGGCCGAATCCAACGAAAATTGAAACCCTTATGTTGTTTTACATTCTCTTTTGAATCATACAATTGCCAAAGTAATCTCCGAAGGTTACTCGGGGAATTATATTATTTTTGAAATAACATCATTACTATTTGGCAGATTCTAACGAAATTTGAAACCAATATATTGTTTTACATTCTCTTTCGAATGATATAATTGCCAAGGTCCTCTTGGGAATTATTTTGTTTGGCAATAACATCCTAACTATTCTGCCGATTCTAACGAAATTCGAAAGCCTTATGTTGTTTTACATTCTCTTTTGAAATATATGATTAGTAAAGTCCTCCCAAGATTAGCCCGTGAATTATTCTGTTTTGGCAATAACATCATAACTTTTCGGCTGATTCTAACGAAATTTGAAAACCTTATGTTGTTTTACATTCTCTTTCGACGGATATAATTACCAAAGTCTTCCCAAGGTTACTCCGGAAAGTATTTTGTTTTCGCAATAACACCATAACTATTCAGCTGATTTTATCGAAATATTAAATCTTCATATTGTTTTATATTCTCTTACGAATATATAATTGGCGAAGTATTCCCAAGGTTAGCCCGTGAATTATTCTGTTTTGGCAATAACATCATAACTTTTCGACACATTCTAACGAAATTTGAAACCCTTACCTTGTTTTACATTCTCTTTCGAATGATAGAATTATCAATGTCCTCACAAGATTACTCCGGGAATTATTGAAAGTTTTGAAGTTTATAAGATCATAAATCAGAATAAGTGAGAGCACGCAACTTTTTGGTCAGCAGACCAGGTTATTTACTTCGATTGCCAGCCTAATTCAGGAGTAGAATATGCAATAATCTTATATCGAGGAAACAGCATAAACTTGGGAATTTTCACTCATAAAGGAAACTTGCTAAGGATAAGGTTATTATGATGACTGGTGTGATAAGGTTAGCATTCATACTTTTGTGTTTTAACATCGAGTATGATATATATATATATATATATATATATATATATATATATATATATATATATATATATATATATATATATATATATATATATATATATATATATATATATATATATATATATATATATATATATATATATATATATACAAAGAAGTATAGTAACATACATATAAATGCAGGGAAGAAAACAAGGCGTTAGGATCAATATATTCGTGAAAGGTTTCGACTGAGACCTCCGTCATCTTCAATCGCTGGCAGTGGCGGCTCGTGTATAGGCACTACGGAACTGCAGCACCCACTATTTGCACTAGATATTATCGATAACATTCAATATAATGAGTCCTTTTTTTCTTTAATTCACTCTTTATATTTGTACATTATATAATTCTTAAGTTCAATGTCAGTATCTATCACCTAGTTTATGATAAAAATACAAAAAAAAAATTATAGAACTGAGTGCTTCACAGTTCCAGCGACGCCACGTTTGGCTGTTGTGCGAGATAGGAAGATGCACACTAGCGAGAGAAAGCACTGTGGACCATGGTGTGCTGGTGGAAGGTAGCGTTTCTTTTTGACTCCGCGGATATTATATTCTTATGTGATAAAGTGTAACATTTAATTCACATTTTTTTGGTTCTTTTATTAATTAATAATTAAGCTGCTGAAATTTATCTAGGAAAATAATCTAGATGATGTTCTTAGGGAAATTACGAAACTGATAAAAATCCTCTTGACAATTCCCATGACTACATCATAGGCAGAACCCTGCTTTTCAACACTGAAAAGAATTAAAAAATTTCTAAGGAGCCCTATGAATTCTGGAAGACTAAATGCACACGAAGTGCTTTCAATGGAGAAAAGATTTCTTCCGTAGTCATCCGAAGATCAAGGAGAAAATAATTATCTTTTCGCGCAAATTAAAACAAGAGGAATTGATTTTATTTTTAATGAATGGATGAAGCTTGAACTGTAACAATTTAGGCTATTAGTAAGTAAAAAAATGTTTGATTTTGTTCTGTTTAAGATTTTATCAAGTTTACCTAGAAATTTTATTTTTATATGTGTATTTTCTTTTACACAATACTAAAACAATGCTAAAAAAATTCTAATGCAGCACCCACACTAATTTAAGTTACGAACTGCCACTGTCGCTGGTAAACTAATGAATACAGAGATGCTTAACTTAGGGGCACACAAATTTATAAATTGGAATGTAATTGAGAGGGGCGGTATGGAGAAGTAGTGGCATTTTTGAGTAGAGGGAGGACAAATCTTTTGCATATCAAGGGATTAGTGTTGAATTGCCCATAGGAACTATTAAAGTTTGGAATTTCCTTTATGAAAGCTAATTCTATTAGACCCCTATGCATATAATTGTGAGAATTATAAATAATTTTTGCATTATCAATTTCAATTGAATGGTCTTCATTTGACATGTCGAAAACAAACTAGAAGAAAGGCTTCCACGGCGCATGTTGCATTTGTGTTCCTTCATTCTCTTAGAGAATCTGCTGCTTTTGCCAATATATACTTGATTGCAAATTTTGCCTGGAATATAATAAACCCAGGATCTTTATTGGTGTATTTATTTTAGACAGACTATTTCGGATCGTTTTTTCGTATTGAAAGGCAACATTGATGCTTTGGGCCCGTGCCGACATTTTAAAATTAATTCATTGGGGCGAATATGAGAATGTAATATAATTATTATTACATACTTTTTCCGTAAGATTAGCTGGTGAGTAAAGATTGATTCTAGCTCTATAATGACATTTTTCTATGAACAAAAGGGGATAATGCGGCCCAATGAATGTTTGGACGATCGTGTTAATTTTATTCTGCAGGAAACAAGGATCACATATGCGATATGCTCTCAGGAACAGAGAAGAAACTACAGATCTTTTTACTGATTCGTCGTGGCACGAGAAATGTGAAAGTAGGCATTAGAGTTGGTTGGTTTCCTGTAAACAGAACAATGTGCTTTCTTGTTTACTTTAGATATTTTGACATCAAGAAATGGCAATGAGTTTTTTGTTCACATTCTACTTTAAAAAAAATGGTGGGGTGAATGTTGTTTAATTGTTCAAAGAATAAACCAAATCTTTAATAAACCATGTGTCACATACATCATTCACATAGCGGAACGAAGTTATGGGATTAGGTAAGATAGGGGATTGAAGATGACGGAGGTCTCCATTGAAACTAGGTTTCGCAAATGAATTAATTCTAACACTGTGGTTTCTTCGCTGCATAATATATATATATATATATATATATATATATATATATATATATATATATATATATATATATATATATATATATACAGATTGTGTACAAAATAATTGGAACAGTAGAAATTTAACACCAATATTTGAATGAGCCATTAAATTACGAATATCCATCTAAATTTCATTGAGAAAGTGTTTTGTTTTAATTGTAGATACAAAGTTTTATTTATCAACTTTAATCATTATTTGTATTTCTTTTTCAGATCGTGTAATAGATGCTACGTTGCGTGACCTCACTGAGTTGAAAAAAGGGCGAATTGCAGGAGCTTCGTCACCAGAACAGCTAAACTCTTTGGGTTTTCAATAGCTACTATATCAAGAACAATGACAGAATTCAAGAAGCAGGGCAAAACCTCCAGCAGGAGGAGTGATTCCGGCAGGACTTCGAAGCTCGCTGAAAGAGACCGACGTATTGTGATGAAATATGCCCGGACAACCGCCCCTAAAGTGACTGCAGAGTTGAATCAACATCTCACTAGCCCAGTTTCGACCTAAACTGTCCGCCGTGAGCTCAATAAAGCCGGATATATCATGAAGTGCCGCCATAAAACAAACTCTGCTTTCTCATCAAAACATCCAGAAAAGGCTGAACTCGTGTAGAGATCACAAGGACTGGTCGACAGACCAATGGAAGCAAGTAATATCTGAATATTTGGGAAGATCAAGTCTTTCCCATGGACCATACATTATTCACTGATGGTGAGGCCTTTTTTCAAGATAACAATGCCCCAATACGCACCACACATGTGGTTAAGAATTGGTATGAAGATCATAAGAGTGAGCTACAACATATGGAGTAGTCCTCACAATCTCCAGATCTTAAAATTATTGATCATTTGTGGTGCGTCTTGGAGCGACAAGTTAGAAGTCGTTACCCTCCACCGTTGTAGTTGAAACAGCTGGAGCAGGTATTGGAAGAAGAATTGTTCAAGATTCCTCTCAATGAAGTCATGAAGCTGTATGAATCAATTCCAAGACGCATCGACGCTGTTTAGAAAGCAAAAGGAGGACCAACTCCGTATTAAATAAATATTCATTGAATTTAACACGTGTTCCAATTATATATATATATATATATATATATATATATATATATATATATATATATATATATATATATATATATAATTGCAGTAGGAAGGATACGACCATCAGTGACATTCTTATTTATTCCAAGCAACGTTTCGGATTACCTAATCAATCATCAGGCTAAAGGAATAAATACAATTTGTGAGACAGATAATTAAGATAGTGAACCTATAAAATTAAAAGTATTAATAATTTCAAGTACAAATATAGATAAGCTCAAAACAAAGGAGAGGAAGAAATTCATATCTGCTGTCAGCGAGTCAGGGGAATAACTAAGGAACTTACCAAACCTGACACGATTATGGGTAGTTTGTTTTCGGTAGAATATTAACAGGTCTTAAGCTGGTTGGTTGTGGCTATTACTGATAATGGGTAGCATGTCGAGTCAGAATTAGAATTTAATTTACGAAATTTCATAAATTAAATTTTTGGCTCCTATGCAGTGGTTTCACTATCATATACCATAACTCACCATTGAGTTTTTTTACTTATATATATATATATATATATATATATATATAAGTAAAAAAACTCAATGGTGAGTTATGGTATATGATAGTGAAACATATATATATATATATATATATATATATATATATATATATATATATATATATATATATATATATATATATATATATACCCCTCTCAACCCTCCATAAATGTTCCTAAAATGCCCATATATTTACTAATTCCAGAGATGGTTTCTTTAAACGATACTTTTAAAAGAAAAATCCAATTGATTTTTGAAAAATATTTTCCCCAAATCAACCCCTAAATACTCGTAGTTTTTTTTTTTCAAAACAAATTTTCAATAGGAAGTTTTTTAGCAGTAAAGATCCTATCTCTTTGCAGTTCCACAGTAATAATGTTTATTTATTTAAATGTCCCAGTTGTACTGGAGCTTCTTACATTGGCAGCACTCTCAGGTCTCTTGGACTAGGTTCTCTGTTCATATGGGGATTAGTTGGCGCACAAGCAAAATCTTAACTAAAAAGGAGAAGTCTTATATTAGGGAACACACCAAAGGCTGTAAAACTGACATTTCTATTGATAATTTTAAAGTATCAGCCTTTAACAACAACCAACAGTACCTAAGAACCCTCGAATCTTTATACTTATAGTAAACATTACAAACTTACACTCAATGAAGATTTAAGTGCCTCTCTTCCTCCTCCCTGAGCTTGATGACGGCCCTTAGTTCCCTGGTGATCGTGTCCCTGATCTCCTCCACCTTGTCAGGGGCACGATCTCCAGGACATTGGTGGTGGGGGTGGGGTGGACGGCTGTGGCCATAAGGAGGTCGCCATCCTCAAAGAGATGACCAAACCTCTTTTCATAGCCCCTGAGGAGGGCCTGCACCAGGGGCCTGGCATACACCAGGTCGCCATTTTGGCTCTGCTTCTCCAGGCTGGCCTCCCATGTCTTCTCATTCTCCACGATCAGAGTCTCAGGTACAAAAAAAGTCATGTGGCTATCCCTGTCACTGCTCTCACTTAGCATAGGAGTGCTGCTCCTGAAGCTACTACTGGCTGCACTGTCGCCAGAAAAACTCCTGCTCCTATCCGCGTTCCTTGTCACAAACATATCCATGTCTATGTCTCAGTTTTTCCACTCTGCAAAAGAACAAAAACTTTACAAGAATTTTCAGTAACTAATAATAAATTAAGCTGCAATAAAAGCCACAAAGAAGAAAGTTAGTGAAAAACACCCATGCTACAACTACTCGCAGGGTGGTGTCGGAAAAAAAAGAAATGATGAAATAAGAGATTCAGATAGGCGAAGGACATCACTCTTAACCTTTACCGGTTTAAGTTACTAAACAATCGAGATTTTCTAAGTTCATAGGGTGGCATAATGGATTTAAAAAAAGATAAAATCATATGAGTTTAATAGGCTATATCAATATGATCTTTAAATTTAGAACCAAGGCCTAGTCTACGTACGATGCTCCAATTTTAATTTATATCGTTCAATTTTAGGCATGTTAAAGGTGAATGCTGTTAGATTTTAATTACTTCTTACATTTCACAGTAATTTTTTCGTCTTAGCCACAAGAAAAGTATAAACACATATTAAAATATGAGAAAATGAGATTAATTCGCACAATGAACGCCACAAGGCATAACACGTTCTCGAACGTTTTTAACTGACAAGACAAGTTTAAAACTTTCTTCACGCCTGGAAAGTGTATGTAATTTTACTAATTTATAATAAAATTGAGAGTGACAAACTTTTGAGGGTACTTTTAGGTAGTTTCATGTAACGTCAGTCTCATATAATGTAAATAATTGAATTTATCGTAAAAGGAAAGTTAAAAATCAGATAAAAATAAAGTTAGCTGTTACCAACTCAAATTTGACGTTTTTAGTCAACTCGGGCTTTAAAATTGGCTTAAAACAGCCGCGGCAATTTCTTTCAAAAAGGTTGTCTTTGTTCCTGTTCAAAGTCGCGGCCAAAGTTGCAGAAAATTAGTGGTGCGACTTCGCTTAGTCTGACTTTTTCAAAACGTTTGCCGTTTTCAACTTTGCGACTTCGAAATTCATAGTGCGGCAAAGTCGTAAAGTCGCCACTCGTTGCCGCAACGCCCAGTTCTGTATATTATACTCATTGCAGGCATAAATTCCAGAGGGAACGATGGCCCAGCCCAATCAACATTTTGCGTATAAACCTAATTTTCTGAAATACGGTTCGCACATCTGAGAGATAAATCAGGGAATATCCGCCCTCACTGTGTTCAGTTCCTGCAAGTCATTGCCAAAGAATCAATGAAGGAAAGAAAAACTGAAACATCGCTTGTGTTCAGTTCATTCAAACTTTATTGAAAAGCCACTAAATTACTGGACGAAAGAACGGTTATTTCTTTGGAGAAAGCTTCTTTGGCATCCTTTGAAGAGGCAAGGTATATTGCACGATTCTAAAGTTCTCACAACATTGGAGAGGAGCTGGTGAAACCAGCAGTAGTCGCTATGGTGAAAATTACTTGTGTAGCAGATGTAGCTAAGAAAAATTGAGTCTGTACCACTTTCTAACAACAGTATAAGCGTCGAATTGATCTCATATCATTAGATATTTTGGATCAATAAATTGTGGTTCTGAAAAAAGCTCCATGGTTTTTGTGAGTTACAGAGATGACAGAATTCTGGAAGAATTTCTGTTATGTAATGCCTTGTTAACAACTACCACAGGAGAAGATATCTTTGTTATGGTGGACATTCTTTTGTAAGAAACATAGCATAGACTGATTGAACTGTTTGGATGGACATTCTCGATGATGAGAAGTAGAGTAGGTTTTATCACTCGCGTTAAAGGAGAAAATCTTGATGTCATAATAATCCACCGTTTCTTACATTAGAAAAACTTGGGCTCTCAATGTCTCCAGCCAGATGTTATCCAAATTGTGACGTTTATAAAGGTCAGAGCTTTGAACTTGCGTACTTTTCCGTAAAATGTGTAAAGAGATGAAATCACATCACCAGGACTTACTTTTCTACTCTGATGTCCGTTGGCTGTTTCAAAGATGCTGCTTGGGTGGAAAAGCTAGCATATTTAGGCCACATCTTGAGGTACTTGAATGAATTGAACACATACATGCAAGGCCGAAATCAAACTATAGTAGACACCAGTGAAAAGGTTACATCATTCATAAAGAAACTTGCACTTTGGAAACAAAAATTAGCCACCAGGAAAATAGCTGCTTTTCTAGAGCTGAGTGCGATGCTAAAAGATTCATCAGAAATAGAACTTACTGACATTAAATTGATTTTCCAAGATCATTTGCTGAATCTTAGGGACGAAATGGAAAAATCTTGCCCAGAAAATGGTAATGTATCTCGAAACAGCTGGGTCAGGAACGTGTTCGGTGTGAACGTCAGTGATGTTGGAGAAGATATCCCAGGATTTCAAGAATAACTTTTAGATCTCCAGAAAAATCAGGTGCAGAAGCATACCCTGAATTCTGGGCTCAACTGAAGGATAAACCTATTTTGATTCATGAAGCTGAAAAAGCTCTTAATACATTTCCCACCACATACCTCTGGAAACAAGGATTTGCAGATCTTGTGACGATCAAAACTAAAACAAGGAGCCGCTGGATCCTCAACATGATTTTCCCTGTTCTCTTTCCATCAACATCAAGCCAAATGTGGAGAAATTTCTCCATAATATGAAAGAGCATCCCGGTAGTCACTAAAATACTTTATTCTCAATTTTTCAATGAACTCTACTTGAAAAGCAAGAAGAAGTTGCCAGCCAAAAGCTTATACGAAAATGTGCCTTTAATATCTTTTAATCAACATAGTAATACCAGGCAATGGCTTCGTCACTTCCCCCCTACGTGAGGAGCTTGCGCTTCGCTACTAAGATTAAAATTTAAAATCTAAAAAAAAGCAGCCATGGTTAAATTTTTATACATTTTCTGAACTTCGCTAATTATAATAATTTTAAAAAGGAACTCTAAACTAAATTTTTCCACTTTCAAAATATCACATTGCTAAAATATACATAGTTATAAAAGAAGACATATAAAAATAAATTTTCTAAACTTCACCATTTTGTTTTTTGATATTATAAAAGAATTATTAGAAATAACTTTGATAAAAAAACATAAGTCATAACCAAACTAAAATGAAATTATTATTCAAATACTAAAAAAAAATCTCCTTCTTAAATTAAAGAGTTAGTGATGATTATTTTTATTAAATAACAGTGAATTTCCGTAAAATATATTCGATAAAAGTAAATGTAGAAACACTGAAGAAATTATGTATTATATTTATAAGAAGTCAATAGTCAAATGGACTTATTTATGAAACAGTATTATAGTCAGTTGGTAGACAAAAGTTTGTTTATCTTTGCTTGAGTATGAATGTTGCTTCCAATTTTATTCAATCACTATTATATTAATTAATTATTCACTTATAGTAAAATTCAGTAAACTTTATTCATTTGGATAAAACTAAAATAATACTGAAATAATATTTCAGCCCTGAGGGTCGCCAGGCCAAAATCAATTTGTGTTCAAGTTTGGGAAACACTGTTGCAGAGGGTCACATTGTGATTACGAATCGCCTCCTCGACTGTTTCTTCGTCGTACTGTGCGTCAAACTCCGCTTGTAAATTTTCTTTCTGATGCCGATGAAGATTTTGGTAGTATCCATGTCTTTTGGGAATAGCGTAAGATTAATCTCATCTGCATCATAGACCTTTGGTTTCCCGCTTACGCTTATAGTGGCAGCCGTCCTTGGTAGTGATCTCTGAGTCTGAGGCGTCTGATAAATCCGTGGAGTCTGTTGCTTCTACTTTTTCCTTTTGAGTTTTATTTGGTTTCGGCGCTTTTTGCCTTTTTGTTTGCTGCCTCCTCTACCTTTCTTGCCTCAATCTTAGGATCAGGCTTTTTGATTTCCTCTTGCCGTTTGGGCTCCTCCTTTCTGGGTTCCTGACTATCCTCAATTCCCTGTGCACTTGTGTGTTAGTTAGGTACCATTTAGCTGTAGAACCTCCACTCATGGAGGGTTGTCCAGAAACCAAATTTGGTTCATGCGATTTTTAGCTAACATTTGATTTAGCTTTGTGGAAAACTTTAACTAGCTGGGTTAGGTTCCTAATGCGTGCATACAAAATGCACGTCAGGATTTTTGTTGTTTTCGTAGTGTACTTTTAAGTAGGTCTTTTTTTTTGCTTCCGTCTCCGTATAGGACTCTTTGCCACTTGTGCGTAGGCGGTGTTGCTCCTTTTTGCTTCCTCCAGTTGGTATTGCTTGTTTTTTTTCTTTATGAGTTCCTTCTTCATCGGGCAAGCCATGACCATTGTTTGATGACCTTGCCTGCAGTTTGCGCACTTCTAATGAGGGCTATTGCAGGCGTTCCAATGATGTCCGAATTCTCTGAACTTGGAGCATACCTCATTTGGAGCTTTGCACTCTTTGTGGCGAGCTACTCGATTACGTTACAACGGAAGCAGAATTGAATAGGGGTCAATTCTTCTCTTTCAATCTGCTTCTCGCTGATTTCTGCGTTAAAGAGCAGCAGCCTACATTCCTTTGCCTTCTTAGCCATGGAGGTATCCGAGAATACGACCTTAAAGACGTTGGAATAGTCGCAGTTGTCACGTTTATTCCTAAACTTTTAGACCTCTGCCATTTTTTTTTTGGCGATCTCTCCCCAGATCTTCTCTTTGGTGTGTTGGCTTATCCATGGATCCAACCACGCTCCTGTGTGTCAGGATTTGCGGGGAATGGCAGGACGTGTGTGCATCGCATGGAATGTCTCCACAGCCTCGTCTTGTTTTATTACTTCTACGTCTTTCTCATTGGTGTTAATTCCCTCTTTGGTCCAGTTAGACCCCCATGATAGATTACCCTCCCCGCCCCAGTCCGGAGGTTGCAATACCCCCACCCTTGTCCCGATGCCTCTTTTCCAGGTTCTACAGTGGGCTATTCCTCAAAACTACTTTCCACGGGCCCTCAAATTATGTTTTTCACATAAAATGCCATAGTGGAACGAAGAGAGATGTGTGGCACTCTTGTTTACTACATCATTATCATTCCATTGAGGAAGTTGTGAGGTTGCGATTAGGCTGACATAAAGACGTCTATGTGTATTTACAAAGTATTTTTTCTCATTTGTAAGTTTCCCGTAGAGAAAAGTTAAAAAATTACGTTTTCAGCTAACTTCAACTTTCCTTCGCCCAGACTTCCTTTATCTGGTAACAAATTTCTTCTTAGTTAGCGTAATTTATCCAATTGTGACTGAGCAAATTAGCGGAACAAATACTCTCGACTGTAGATGATAATATAGATATACGACAAAATAAACTGCATATCGTCATGAGAGGGCTCTATTCTCAAGCAGAATAAATTGCTCCCTGGAAGTTACGAACGAGATTTTTACATCCAAGATACTATCAGATTAGATGACAGGGAAAACAACAAAAGACCAAAGAAAAGAAGAAAAACAAGAGGAAATACCGGTAGATAACACAAAATCATGCAAGGAAGCTGAACATAACTGGAGAGACTGCAAGGAAACTGAAAAGAAATAGGATCACACAAAACCATGGTAATGGCGTGTCAAAAACGCAAAGAAATCATCAAAAGAAAATGAAAGGAAGTAAAAACAACAAAAGAAAAGAGAAACACCACCTCTGCAGTAGGTGCAAAAGCCACTGTCAATGAAATGAGGGATGCAAAAACGCACATGGAGTTACAAAATGGCGCAACGATGGAAGGACTGGCGTGCATCTATACGCTCGCCTTGAGAATATTCTCCACGGCAGACGGTAGCACGCTCCAAAACAAAAACAGCAACAGTGAGCAATACTGCCGAAGAAGGAACAAACACCGACGTAACTGTAGAAAATACAAGAAAAGAAAATGCAACCGAAGTAAATATAAGAAGACCAGGCAATGGCTTCGTCACTACCCCGTATGGGGGGAGCTTGCGCTTCGCTACTAAGATTAAAATTTAAAATCTAAAAGAAAAACAGCCATGGTTAATTTTTGAAAAAATTTCTGAAATTCGCCAATTATAATAATTTTAAAAAGGAACTCTAAACTAAATTTCTCCCCTTTCAAACTATCACATTGCTAAAATATACATAGTTATAGAAGAAGATATATAAAAATAAATTTTTTGAACTTCACTATTTTGTTTTTTGATATTATAAAAGAATTATTAGAAATAACTTTGATAAAAACATGAGTCATAACCAAACTAAGATGAAATTATTATTCAAATACTCAAAAAAATCCCCCTTCTTAAATTATAGAGTTAGTGATGATGATGAAAACAGAAATATTGTAACTCATAGGATTGAAGCCGCCGATATCGGCTTCAAAGTCTATATCGGCAGCGAGTGTTCCCCTCCAAGAGGGAAGAAACAAGCTGCCATAATAAAAGGATTAAAGGAAGACACATGCAAATGGGCACTGAGGGGTAAAACTGGCGACCTAGATGAGCGCGAGATGGGAGAGAGGCTCATGCAGGACAAAATCAGCGTTTACCCTTGTCGTAGAATGACCCTTGGTTTTGATCACTATACTCTTTGACACCCTTTTAGTAGCGGTATGCTTTAAGGGGCGTGAGTTACTTCTATGATGAAGTAGGCTTTGTTCTAAGAGTGCTAATTCAGTAGTTTTATTCTTAAGGAAGAGCTATTTTTAAACACATAAGGATAAGAGGAAACACCAGATATCTACCAAAATAAACATGTATTTTAAATGAAACACTTAACTATGACAAATCAACAGTTAATACATTTCTATCTTTGACATCTAAACCCTTCGCACGGTTACAACTGACAAAAATAAACAAATAGGCTTCCCGTAAACATACCAATTGCCAATTAGTACTTTTATCACGACTCTATTTGATTAGCGTTAAACATTAAATTAACGTACTCTCGTCTACAAACACATATGACCTAGGTTCAAGAACAATGGTTTCTACTCTCCTTTAAAACGTGGGACGTACTAAACTTCTACTATCGCAATAGAGATATAAATGTTATTTTTTACTTACAGGTAGGTATTAGGGATTGCCGGATGTCGCTGGAGGACTTATCTCTCGCATTGCAGTGTTGTGGCCGCTGGTTGAATTTTAGTGGAGGGATTGCTTGTCGCCTGTGACAGGGGCTGATTCTTCAGCGTAATTAAAGAACGGGAGCTCGTTGGGGCTGGGTTCTTCTCCTCTCACTCTTACGGAGCTTGAGACGTGAGAGTCACTCGAGTGTGAGCGGCTTTGCTTTTCTTCAGTCGGACTTCTTTGCAGACTGAAAAGGCTTCTTCGGTATGGCACGGATATAAAGCTTGACTATTTAGGTTAATACGGCCTTGAAAGGGGGGATCGATTTTCTCAATCTGATCCTCTCGTTTCTCATGGAAATAGTCTTGTATGGCTGAAGGATCGATCTTCACGAACTAACCCTTCTTCTGGCGTATCGACTTCTAATCTTCTTGTCTGGCTGAAAGATCGATATTCACGAACTAATCTTTCTTCTGGCGAATCGACTACTAATAATCTTCTTGTCTGGCCGATGGATCGATCTTCACGAACTAATCCTCCTCTGGCGTATCGACTTCTGATAATCTCTTTGTCTGGCCGATGGATCGATCTTCACGAACTAATCCTCCTCTGGCGTATCGACTTCTGATAATCTCCTTCTCTTTCTTTGCGGGGCTTATTTATAGGCGGATTGCCGCCCCATCTAAAGGGGGAAGTGACCAGGCCACAGAGGCAAAAGGAAGGGGGGGGGGGCGAATGGTGAGTTAGCATCTGGGAAGAGCGAGAATTCCTGGGGTGGCACTGGGGTGCCCAAGTCAGCTCGCAAATTAGACGCTCGCAACCGCACCGCTACTTGGCGTGCCTTCTGACTCGCACCGCTTTTTTTTCCATAACTACGGGTTTATGGGTCTCGTAGGTAATTGGATCGTTAGAGCGTCGTTTAGGGACCTTAGGTGGTCGCCTTAAAACAGATGTTAGCTCCAACTGCCCACAGCGGCGGGGAGATCACACATGGTAAGCAGTTTCGCTGGCTACCTTTCCCACGCTTCTCCTCATGAAGGGGGGGGGAGGGCTTTAATGTACCTATACTCCTCCAGGATGCTTAAGGTAGCCATTTCTCTACAACCCTAGAGACTGCGCGACTCAACCAAAACACTTCGACTGTTGTTCATCATGGAAAATCAGGGTTTACCCTAGAGACTGCGCGACTCAACCAAAACACCTCTACTGTTGTTCATCATGGAAAATTTGGAGGTGATGCCGGCACCTAGGCGAAACATTTGCCAGACCATCAGAACTGCATAAAGAAAAGAAAAACAAGTTAACAATGAAATACGCAAAGAGAATAAAACTCAGACTTCTGCAAATTAACATAAATTAACTTCAATCCAACAACAGAAGATATTGTTCAGGAAAATCTCCGTAACAAGTAACAACCAAGAAAAATCTCCCCCAAAACGCCCGTATAACAACAAAGAGAACAGAATCAGGGACCAAGAGCAGCAATTGCCAGCGGAGAACTAAAGAGCGCTAAAAGTTCTTTAAACAAAAAGCGTCAGGCCACTCGGGATTCACCAGATTTATACTTACCAAGGCACCGGACAACATCATTGAATCGATCAAGAACAGGACTACCGCATGCCAATTCGAGAATGCGAGAGCTCAGGAACAGTCAACAGCTAAAGAGATTGAGAACATCAACCAGTTCGAGAGGGACTGGACATTAAAAACGAATATAAGTAAATTCACCGTAGTCCCTATCTCAAGACGAAAGTTAGCGGATATCGAAGTACAGATATCATTCGGAAGGTAAAATACTAGGCTACAGATAACCTAAAGAGGCTAGATAAGGCATATAGCCTTAAGAAAAACAAGAGTAGTCCCTGTATTTAAATTCTTTTACTCATTATAGGATTAAACACTGGAAATAAAAAAAAAAAAAATATACGAGTATCATGCTCTGGGGAGTGAGGCGGTAATCTATCATCCCATCTATGTTAATACCCTATTTAAAGCAAAGAAAAGAGAGCTCCAAAAGATTAAAAACAAAGCCCTCTATCAGATCACGAACACCAGAAGGACATAAATGAGGACTCAGAAGTCGTACATCGATAGGCTAAGATCTAACTACTTAACATCGTTGTAAAAAACGAAACGGAAAAATATGGAGAAAAATTGACAACCTTCTTCCATTTTGGGGGGCAGAAAATACCATCACTAGAGTAAACAGTCCGTTCTACTACAGATTCCCAATGAAAGACCCCAACAGGAAATAGCGGAGGTACCATTGGACACATTACTTTGAAAATCACCAAATCAAAAAACCAGCTCCTTTGAAGCTCACCCGAACGAGACAAACAAGAAACCTAACAAGAAAAGTAAACACTTATATAAGTGAACCTAAAAGTGACTAACCAAATTTACATCCAAACTAAATAAATAAGAGTGAAAAGGTGAAAAAACAGTGAAGTGACAACTAAAAATGGTTAACTATACTGAATCGAGACAAAAGTGCTCAATCATAGTGAAGTGAAAAAAAAATTAAGCAAACAGGAAGTAAACAAGAAAAAAGAAAAGGGAGTACTCCAATGTACAACTTGAAAGCACCAGAAAAACATACAAAACAAAGTAGCAAAACAAAGTATAAATAACGGCGTGAAGGCTACATTACAAACTAGAATGAAAGAATGAATAAAAGCAAACAGAGATTGGTCTGCTCACCCAACAACTTTACAGAAGTTACAATTGCTTACTTGGTGAGCAACAGGTATAGGATGGAATAGAGAAAATAATACAGGTTGTGATTCGGATTCCACGTTAATCTGTAGACCCAAACATATGGAGCTATTCCATTCTTTCCTTCTCTCCCAGCTATCAGTAGTCGGTTACCTGAGATAAACTTTCATTCTCCTACTAAACTTTCTTTTCACCCTTTTCCATCTTCTTTCCCTATCCACCTTCCAAGGTCCCGCCGCTGCTTCTCCCTCTGCCCCAACCGAACGTGATGGAACCGAGGGAAGGAGGGAGCCGAGTAGTCTGAAAGGGTCGAACGGGCATGCTATCCCCTTCGGGCCCAGCAGGGGCAAGGGGGGGGAAGGGCCTGCGTCCGATACAGCTAACATCTGTGACAAAAAAAAACTGATCAGGAAATGTTAATTCAGGAGACGGCCCTTAGTCAGTCTACAAGAATAAGACTCCAAACGAAGAGCTGAGTGCCTGGGAGGATGCAAAGGCAATCACAAGATAGATCAATAGACGCTAAAATTTTCATCGGAAGTGAAGAAAGAAAATTACAAGAAAGAAGAAAGATATGTGTCCTCTGGACTGATTGGAGAGTCCTCCTGTTTTTAGTGGGCGGGTTAGAAACCCCTAAAGAGATCTATCCTTAAATTGCGCCTTTTTTCTGCCTAATCTTCTACATTTTTTTAAACGCCATAAGCAACCTAACTTGATAACCACACCGTTCAGAACCACTTTAAAGTAAGGCGTAGAGAACGCCGGAAAGAAGCTTTGTTAGTGGGCGCGAAGAAGGGAGGTTCTTAGGATCATGAGCCGAAAATTTTGCGGAGGCATGTAATAGCAGTAGGCCTATTTACGTAGGGTGTTCGAGGAGTGCTTCTATAAGTTAGGGGTAATTAGGGACTCATAGTTGGTGCGAAATAAATGAAAGAACTGTCCTGGCACAATCTCTTTTCAGATTGCACGGAAGAACGAACAACAAATATTGATTAAGGAAAGCTTAAAAACAACCCCGAGCGCAGCGCCCTGAGCGCTCGGCAAGGATAAAAAAAATGGCGGGAACGCCTCCCACCAAGGGAAAAGGGGGCAGACTCGAATGCCACAGTGTGCCTTTAATGACTCTCGAGAAAAGGAACAAACCCGAAAGAGGAAAGCTCATCGAAACGCTATATGGAAACCTAAAAGCTGCTCTGAATCCAATCCCTAGGACGGTGGCTCAGTCGATGAGCGTCGTGGCCCCAATAGCGATGAGCGCTTGAGGTCGAAGGTTTAAATCCTACTCCTTTATTTATTATTCATATAACGGCTAAAATTAGTTTTCACGATTTGCTCCGTCTCTACATCTCAAATTTTCTTTCTTAAGCTTTTAATGGTTACCTTCCTTAGTGTTGTTATGCTAATTTTCATTTTGGGGGGCCTATAAATGCATATATATATATATATATATATATATATATATATATATATATATATATATATATATATATATATATATATATATATATATATATATATATATATATATATATATATATTTTATATATATATATATATATATATATATATATATATATATATATATATATATATATATATATATATATATATATATATATATATATATCAAGTTATTAATTAGCCCAGTTATATTTATTCCGACGACTCAAAATCAAACATTATGAAATTGCATATATTTCAAAACAAGGCAACATTAGTTATCACATACAAGAAGAAGATAAATGAGAAGACAAAGCGACATTCACAGAGAAGGTGAAATGAAACCAATGAACAACAACACAAAAAAATTGGAAAGAGTAAAGAAATTAATAGAAAACCCAGGAGGAAATAAAAGAGTAGATCACAGCATTGATAGTCCAGAGGGAGGAGAGGAGATCATACCGCCTCTTCTCCAGCCATATATCAAAGATCAAGCAGGAAGAGGAAGAAATCTACACATGAAAGGTTTAGAAAGTAAGAAAAAAATGTGTAAGTTGACATAAAAAATTTTAACAGCTATTTAAATATATACAATTTACGACATTGCTTCACACATAAACTAGAAAAAAAAGAGTTACGAGAAAGCTAAACCAACAGTAGAAAAAAATTGAAACAACGGTCCGAACGCCTAAAAGCAACTTATATAATGTCAATATGAAATAGCGAACAAGGATAGCTTGAGACTCAGGCAACAACTCATGACACTATCTATTTTTAAACTATATATTACTACAAAATGGAAAGAGATTAGCATGGCTTCCATGCAACTCAGCATTTCCCTGCAAACCTACTACTTCTTTTCACCTAAGATGGCCAAAGGTGGGAGGGGTGGGGGGCTGGCGAAACTTTATCTGTCTCTCACCTCCCACGTTACATTCCATTTTATTGATTAGTAAATGAGGCAAGGTAACCAGAAGGTGGCTTGCTATGCAATGCATTTGATATTAAGAGTGCAAGTGGGGGGAAAGCTTGTTTCTGGCTAGAGCTGGATGTTTATTTGGGGTCTTTGTTTCCATTCTATGACAACTTCAGCCATGCGCAGTCATATTTGATAACCCTCCCGGAAAATGATGGTTGCTTTGCTATTTAGAATTTCTCGGGTTATGGTCGTCCGCTGCTTCGCAGTGTGGCGTTTACTGGCTCCGTCTTGGAAGTTTGCTCTTACTCGTCGTGAGAGATTGTTGATGTCTTCCCAATGCACAAAGAAATGCAATGCTCCCAGTCACCGATGCTGGATATATATTCGTGCAAAAGGCTACAATCATGCAAGTGGCCCGTTGCAGGAAGACAACTGTTCTCTATGTCAAAAACACGAGTTTTATTTGGCCTGTAATAAATTACTAATTTAATCTGGTTTGGTCGGTCGGTGGGGGTGACGTTATGGGAAATAATGGCTGTGAGAACTTTTACATCCTCCTTATTTCCTGTGTTTATGAATGCTTGAATCATATTGCCTTGCAGTCATGTGACCGCTTTGATTCTGCATATGACGACGGCGAAGATGCAACAACAACGAAGAGATGATTACGGCGAAGACACGATGTTGGCCCGACAACAGAGACACATGACTATACTCGAGCCCTCGAATGAAAAGATGACGACAAAATCATGAGCAACTCGACAACCACGATCACAGCAGCGACGCACACCTTTCCAACCTTTGACCGCGATTATCAGCTTGAGCAGAAGTATCGACAATAAGTAAGAACCGACGACGAGAAGCAGGTGCTGACCTCAATCAATGGCCGAACCAATGATGTGATCATTAGAAAAGCAATTAAGAGGTAAAATATTACTTATTTGCTTTAGTTTTTAGAAATCTATAAGAAATCAATATCTATTATTCTCACTGTAATTTTTTTATGTTGATTAGAATGAAATTAAGGCTTATACATCTTGAAGTTATTACCCCTTTATAGCAATGCCTCTGGGCATTCCTATAATAAAAACCTCCTGTGAAACTTAAATATATATATATATATATATATATATATATATATATATATATATATATATATATATATATATATATATATATATATATATATATATATATATATATATCATCATCATTTATTATGTATTTAAATTCAATTCTTTTGTCATTTAAATAATTCATGAAATCCTTTAACTTTGTTAATTTAATCATTCATTTATTTTGCTTTAACTTTGTCAATTTAATCTTTCCAATTAATTTACTTCAACTTTTGTAAATTAGATCATTTTATGTTAAACTTTATAATTAAATAATTCATTTATTTTCTTGTCAATTCAATTAACATATACTGTTCCAAATAACATCTCTTAAATTTCACACACAAAAAAACAAACACACGTTCCCAGATCGATCAAAAGAGCACGCTTACTGCCCACTCCACTCGCTGCTTTCTTCGTATAAAGGTCGGTAACCATTCCTTCTACAACTATTCATTTTTCCCCAAACAAATAATACTGAGGTATTATTGTTTCACCATATTATTCACCATATTTACTTAACCTACTTATATCATTGTACATTCGTTGATTTTTATGAATATATTTATATTTGTGTAGTTGTCTTTCTTAACGCCCAAGTCATTATTCCCAAAATTTATTTCGCTGTTGCTTTAGGCCTAAATCTAACGGCAGACACCTTCGATCAAACAAAATTTATGGTGATGGTTTTCGAAACGCTATCTAGGCTGATTTATTAACCGAAGATAAATCACATTGATAACCATACACTATATCTTGTACTTGAACTGCTTAAATTTAAATATATAATTTTCATCAATTAAATCTATTTAAGTCCATAATACCTGGGTTAGATGTGATGCTTATATTACCTCAGCCCTCAGTGGAGTTTTAGGAATGATTTACAAAATATTTTTTTTATGCTGACTATACGAGATAACTTTTTTTTCAATTTATATAGAAGTGATCACTATCTAGATCATTAAGATCACACTTTTCTGGTAATCTCAAATTTATCCTTAAAATGACTTTTATAGGTGATCTGATCTTGATCAGCTCCGGTAACCTCAGCCATTGACCCCCCATCCCCTATTACTCCAGGTCAACTAAGCCCAGCCGCAATCCCAGTCAAAATATAAATGACTAAAGGAAGCTATGCGCCTTTCCTCTATATATAAGGGCCATTTTAGCCGCTTCCCATGTCAACTCACCTGCTAAGCGACATTCATGTGATCACAACTCCTAGTTGCTCCCTCCACATTAATATGCCCAATATTATCATGGCAGAGGTGCATGCACCCTCTAGTCATCCCAAATTGTTGTTTACTTTTTTTCTCAAGGAAAGAAGCAATGAGAAGCCTATCTAGTTACTTGCCCCTACTTCTACCACTTAACACTTCCCTATCAAAATCTCTACCATTTAGACCAATTTCAAAATCCTATCCCCTCGCCTCCAGGCGCCCCCTGTATACCCCTTTCCAACCTAATAATCCCTTCTAAGACCCTCGCCTTCGAAGCTCCCCAAATCTCATATTTCACCAACAAACATTACTTCCCAGCAAATATCTCTTTCCAGCGGTCGTCCTTCACTGCTGCCCCTCCCACACCCCTTACATACGAGGGGGTTCAATAAGTTTTGCAATTCAGATATAAGGAAACGAGATATGAGGAAAAGTGTTTTATCATTTTTCAATATAACTACCCTCGACTTTAATGCACTTGCGCCACTTTTCCCTGAGGCTTCAAATTCCCGACAACCAGAAATCTCCCGACTGCTGTTCAATCCACTCCTGGACGGCGAGCTGGACATCTTCATCGTCCCCAAACCGGCGTCCACACAGTGCAGCCTGGAGCTGGCGGAATAAAAAGTAGTCACTAGGAGCCAGATCTGGACTGTAGGGGGGATGGTTGAGCTCATCGAATCCGCACTCGCGCAGGGCACCTTGTGCAACTCTGGATTGTGGACTTTGACGACGTTGAAGTCGATCATGGGGCGTGACGTTTCTAGGGACCCAACGGGCAGAGACCTTGGTCATGGCAAAAATATTCGTGGATGATGTTGATAACACTTCCATGTGATATTCCAAGTTGTCGCTCGATTTCTTCGACCTTCACCCGTCGATTTACGAGGATCATCCTCTCCACACGGGCCACATTGTCCTCGTTGGTCACGTCTGACGGGCGTCCTGGACGGGGGTCATCTTCAAGGGACGCACGACCATGGCGGAACTCCCTATTCCAGCGAGCAATGGATGCATTGAAAGGGGCGGTGTCGGTGTACACTGCAACCATGCGTTCATGGATCTCTTTTGCATTCTTGCCTTCCTTGGTCAAAAAATTGATCACTGCGCGGTGCTCAACCTTCTCCATTGTTGGAAAATTTGACTGACGATCTGCGATCAGCTACTGCTTCTTAAATATGCGAGGCGGGAGCGTGCGGTTGCAGGTCTTGACTTGTCATAACTTGTCCTAACACCCCCACAAACAGTCATCCCCTTTCCTCTGTTTTGCCCTACCGATTCACAAAACTTATTGACCGCCTCTCGTATTTCTCTACTTCCCCGTCCTCTACAAAATCTTCACCCTCTCCACCCAAACTGCCATTCCCTCTCATATGATACCACAAGATAGGGCCCAGCCCTATTAATACAACACCCACAAATCACGTTCGCCGTGATCCTAGACTCGTTAAAACTTCCGGTTCATTTGAACCTCCCGAGCAACCTATCACTGCCCTAGTGTCTAAGCGCTAAATCTTAGATTTCGATTTCCTACTTTTCTTTTCGTCGCCATTAAAATTGTTGTGGTTTGCTGGCTAATTGGGCGAGCGTTATATTTATTCTATCTTCCTATCAAATTAGCTGCCTGTCTCCAGGAAGCAATACAGGGGTCCGTTAGGTCCTTAGGATCTCCAGCTACTTTTCTTTCCTATTCTCCACTCGAGAAAATTCTGGTCGCGCCGGAACAACCATAATCGTTCGGGCATTAATCCTAGATCTTTTTACCAACATTAATGCGGTTGCTGTCCGCCTTTTACTAGAATGACAGTACACTTGGTTTACATCCCTCATGAAGACCGTCCTTTCGCGAGCTCTATGACCCATTTTCTTTTTATGAGATTTTAAGTGCAGGGAACTCTCCACTTACCTTGCGCCCACTCTTCTATCCCTTATGGACGCGCTGTCCTTTACATATATAAACGCTTACTCGCCCTCCTTTCTCTGGCACCCCTGCCTTGATCGTTGCCTCGTTTCTAATGAAACTGCGTAGAACTTCTCTTAGGTTGTGTCCCAAGAGGATTTTGGTAATGACCACGTTTGTTTCTCCCTTGCTACTGCAGGCTAACCCAACCATTTCTAGTTTCACTGCCAATTCAGCCTGCTCCCATAGACTGATTCAGCCCTAACCTTACTCAACTCACTAATTTTCACATATGCCGACTGATCGTTTTCTTAATTGATGGTATAGCAATGCCTCTGGGCATTCCTATAATAAAAATCTCCCGGTAAACTTAAATATATATATCATAATTTATTATGTATAAAATTCAATTCTTTTGTCATTTAAATAATTCATTATGCATTACTTTAACTTGTCAATTGAATCATTTAATTATTTTACTTTAACTGTTAATTTAATCATTTTACTTAACTTTGTCAATTTAAACTTTCAAATTAATTTACTTCAACTTTTGTAAATTAAATTATTTATGTTAAACTTAATAATTAATTAATTCATTTATTTTCTTATCAATTCAATTAACGTATACTGTTCCAAACAACATCTCTTAAATTTCACACACAAACAAACAAACACACGTTCCCAGCTCGACCAAATAAGCACGCTTACTGCCCACTCCACTCGCCGCTTTCTTCGTATAAAGGTCAGTAACCATTCCTTCTAAAACTATTCATTTACCTCCCAACAAATCATACCGAGTTAATTCCACTCTCACGTCCTTTAAACTAGCACCTCAAGGGATCAACAAACATTAACAATTGACAATAAATGCGTCAACATCTACCCCCTACATCTCACTTCACTTATTCAGGTAGGTACTCACTTTTATATTTTAACCCACACTCAATCTTCACTTCATATCGCCATTAATTTTCGCGCTCACATAGTGCTCTGGCAACACGCCATTACATTCAGTACTCAAATAGTGCTCTGGCAACACGCCATTACATTCAGTACTCATATAGTGTTCTGGCAACACGCCATAAACCCATTCAGCACTCACATAGTGCTCTGGCAACACGCCATTAATTCTCTTGCGCTCACATAGTGCTCTGGCAACACGTCATCAATCTTCGCACTCGCGTAGTGCTCTGGCAACACGTCATAAACCCATTCAGCACTCACATAGTGCTCTGGCAACACGCCATAAATCCTCTCGCACTCACATAGTGCTCTGACCTCTAAATATCATCTTCCTCGCTGGAGGAACACCTTTCTCACCTTCGCCAAGTTTTTTTCTTGTCTTCAGGAGTACAGTATCGTACTAAACACCTCCAAGTGCCTCTTTGGGGTCCCGCAACTCTCATTCTTGGGGCACCATGTCTCGAGTGCAGGGATTAGCCCACTCGAAGATAAAGTTAGCGCGATGCGAAACTTTTCTCGTCCTACATCACGCAAAAAACTCAGGAGTTTCTGTGGCATGGTCAAATTCTACCACAGATTCATTCCTAAATGTGCCTAGGTCATGCAACCTCTCAACTCTATGCTCACCAAGACCAAAAAGAACTCTCCTCTTGAATGGTCCGCTGAGGCGTGCGATTCATTCTCTCGCACCAAAGAGGCTATTGCCCGCGCTGTGGAATTGGCTCATCCTTCTCCAGGGGCCCCTATCAGTGTCGCCTCAGATGCATCCTCAACCCACGTAGGTGCAGCCTTGCAGCAAAAAGTTGTTGACCAATGGCAACCTCTTGCTTTCTCCTCTCGCGCTCTTACAAACCCTCAAACGAGATATTCAACGTTCTCTCGAGAACTCTTCAGAATATATCTCGCTGTCCGCCACTTCCGCCATCATTTGGAAGGGCGTGAATTTACCATTTTTACTGACCATAAGCCCTTGGTCGGTGTATGGTCATCTAGAACCCCAATCACCTCATTCTCCTCCTACTATGCCCCTTTTTTGGTACAGTAATATCCAAAAACAACCGAAATCTCACCTTTTTAACTACTGCCTCTCCAACTCCACCTTCCGTTTTGCTGCCTCCTCCTTCTTTGTTGCAGAAACCCCCGTCGGCAGAAGTGGTTAGTAAGGAGCAAATCTCTTCCCACTGGTCACTCCGTCAGCGGACAACGGGACTCAAGACTCCCACATCCCGCTTGACGCCATCTCGGAAGGAACCAGCAAGCGGATCACCTTCGCTCCATCGACCTTCTCTCGTGACAGTGCCTCGTGCAACGCTAATGCCACTGACACAGCAAATCTGTGTCCTCGTACCCGCAGCCAAACCAATGGCACTGTCACACACTCCGGTCGCGTTGTCAGGAGGCCTCGTCGGTACTCGGACTTAAAATCTCAAAATAGTAAAAAAAGGATGGGGAACCTTCTTAGGGGGGAGAGTGTTATAGCAATGCCTCTGGACATTCCTATAATAAAACCTCCTGGTAAACTTAAATATATATATCATAATTTATTATGTATAAAATTCAATTCTTTTGTCATTTAAATAATTCATTATGCATTACTTTAACTTGTCAATTAAATCATTTAATTATTTTACTTTAACTGTTAATTTAATCATTTTACTTAACTTTGTCAATTTAAACTTTAAAATTAATTTACTTCAACTTTTGTAAATTAAATCATTTATGTTAACTTAATAATTAATTAATTCATTATTTTCTTGTCAATTCAATTTACGTATACAACATCATCTCTTAAATTTCACACACAAACAAACAAACACACGTTCCCAGCTCGACCAAATAAGCACGCTTACTGCCCACTCCACTCGCCGCTTTCTTCGTATAAAGGTCAGTAACCATTCCTTCTAAAACTATTCATTTACCCCCCAACAAATCATACCGAGTTAATTCCACTCTCACATTCTTTGCAAACGACAATACAAGAGTAAGTCCTAATTATTTTTACTTCTCATTGCAGCCCTAATTTACAGTCCATTACAGATACTTTAAAATACTATAAATTACGACACTATATTACTTACAACTCAATATTATTTACTATATCAAAGATACTCTATTATACTCTATATTGTTTCACCATATTATTCACCTTATTTACTTAACCTACTTTATCTCTGTACATTCGTTGATTTTTATGAATATATTTATATTTGTGTAATTGTCTTTCTTAAAGCCAAAGTCATTATTCCAAAATTTACTTCGCTGTCGCATTAGGCCTAAAGCTAACGGCAGACATCTTCGATCAAACAAAATTTATTGGTATGGTTTTCGAAACGCTATCTAGGCTGATTTATTAACGGAAGATAAATCACATTGATAACCATACACTATAACGAGTCTTTCCCTGGTGGTCTACCCAGTGTAATGAGGCAGTTAGCGATAAGAAGAGCGCAACTCAGCCATAATATTGTTCCCTTCCCCTCAAAAAACAAAAAAGAGAGATGAAACAGGCTGTCTTAAAGATGTTCGCTTCTTCTTTTCCTCTTCTTGCATTTCCACGGCCAACTCACCCGACGACCTCTGGCGCAGAGTTCGTGGCATGGAGAGGGAACCCGTTACATCCACTTAACTTTTTTAAAAGACGCCACTTTATTCCAATTAGGAGGGGTTGGCCCTCCAGATCGCTTCAATTACAATCATCAACAGATTATAGAGGGGGGGGGAGGGTTACCACTTTATATGGTGTGTCGTCAGGTTTAGAGGTTGCCTAGGGATCGGCTTATGGATGGTGAAAGGTGGTTTACATAATAGGGAAGTTGTGGTAAAAGTAACCCGGCTAGTGGGAGCTTGGTTGTTAGTCACAATGGCGAGTATATAGAAGAGTCCTCGATGCTATTGAGCACGAGGGGTAGCGAGGACCTTTAACAACTGGACTTACTTTATACCTCCGTCGAATTGTTCTTGACTCCTTAATAATTCTTCACGAGGGATATGATTTAGGCTGGGCTTACCGAAGGTTTCCCGATAATCGGGGTAAATAAGTAGTTCGAAAAAGACGTAGCAACAATATAATTTTATTCTTCTATTGGCCTATTAAAGGGGCAAGCGGCACGTCATGGGTACTTTGCGGTCAATAAGTAGGCTTTATATTCTAAGTGAAGTATTGGGTTCAAATGCGACAGGACCTAGGCGAATTAAATGGGTTCCGTAAGGCTACCAAGGAAGTAAACGGTGTTACGAATAATGATTCTCTTTCTCTGACTTTTTGAAATAATAAATGTCTGGCTATATGTGTGTTCGTTTCCTAAGGGGCGTAACCTAGACTTGTCCGTGGGGGCGGACCCCAGTATAGCGTACGAGAAGTGCAGGCGGGCGGCTTAAAAGATTCGTTTGAATGAGTCCTTTTCGAGGCGCAGGATGGCCGAATGGATTCGCCGCTGGCTAACAGTGGTCCAGCGACACGGGAAGCTGTTCGCAACTCGCCTACGCTATTATTTTTTCTTTGCCCCCTTTCCTACTCTCCTCTATCTACAATGGTGCCCATACCCGGGATAAACATTTCCAAACGGGCTCTCTTCATTTCTTCTAGGAGGGGGTTGTATAGCGTTCGAGAAGTGCAGGCGAGTGGCTTAAAAACTTCGTTTGTATGAGTCTTTTTTGAGACTCAGGATGGCCGAGTTGAATCGGCGCTGGCTACCAGTGGTCCAGCGACGCGGGAAGCTGTTCGCGATTCACCTACGCTATTATTTTTTCTTCGCCCCCCTTCCTCTATCTACACCAGTGGTCTGGTTCGTTAATTTACACCCTTAGGGCGGAGCTACCGAACAGCTGTGTTTAAGCCGTTTTGTACAACCTGATCTTGTTCAGGGCAGTTCCCCCTCACCCTGGCGTAGAGCAATCGTTGTACCACTACTCAAATTAGACTACAATCCCTCGGAATTTTCATCCTACCTCCCATAGTCATGACCTGCTGATGATGAAAAATTATCGAGAGGATGGTGGCTTTGCTCCTTTTCTTTCATTCAGTCCCACTCCGCTTCCCGACTCAGGATGATTTCTGCCAATTTCGCGTTGTTCTGGATCTCCTTCGATTCAGCTACCAAGTCAAAAGGGCATTTTCGCGCTTAAGTACAAAGCTGTGTTTTCATTAACATTCCGTAAAGCTTACCATACTACTTGCCCCATCTCTATTAATCAATAATCTGTTCTCCCTTGGACTTTCTTGTTTACTACTTACCTTTATTTCCAAGTTCTTGCGTACCCTTTCTTTCGAGGTATATGGAGGTTCCTCTTACTCAAGCCTTTTATCACAGGAGGGCGCTCCCCAGGCTTCATTCATAAGCGGCCCCCTCTTCTCCTTTGTGTGTGCACGATCACTTCCTCTGTTTTCCTTCCAATTATCCGCATACTACATTGACGCCCTAGTAATTTACTAGAGCGGTAGGGCTCTTCCCGGTCATCGGACAGATCTAACTCACCATCACTGGTCGTTAAATGGGCTGTTTTCAACGAACCTCACGTCTTCCTGTGTCATCGCGGAACACGACAATTAAACTCTGCTCCTTTTAAATCTCGGTAACTCAAACTGGCAAAGCAATCAGTCAGGTTTCTAGACATCTTCGATGAAAAGCTCTCATGCAAGAATCAAGTCTACTCCCTAATTGCTGCTACCCAGTCCACTCTAAATATTTATCATGTTCCATAGTACAGGTGGTGCTGACTGCCGCACCTTACTTAGACTCGACAAAGCCATGGCCCAGTCCAAACTCGACATTGGCTCTGCAAAAACTTTTCCCCGTCTTGATCGAATTGTGAAGTCTTTGACTGCTTATAGGTAGTTTTAGCTCATCGCTAGGTTCCGCGTAGAATGCATTCTCATACCTATCGGACAGACGCACCTTACGGTCTAAAGACTCATTCTGCTGGTGTCCATTGCAGACTCCACTGAAGACCACTAGCCCCTTCCTCTTTCCATTCACAGTTTAAGATCTACTTTTTTTTAACGGGGTCCTGGATGATTTTCTGAGCAAGAATGTACAGGTCTCTTGCGAGCTAATACTGTAAAACAGGCTAGGGTTCTCCTATCGGAGTTTATCAGCCATGCGTCCACCCACTTTCAGAGTAGACATCTTTAAGGATGGCTCGCATTCACTCCATAAGTCGTCAGCTGACGTTGTGCTAATCATGCAAGGAAGAGCTGGCATCGGGAGGACCTCCGTAATATCTGCCTATTCCCTCCTACGGAATTTGTTGGTTAGAGATTCCCCGACACAAAATTTGTGCATTGTCTCACTACTCAAATTTCAATACGCGCCCTGTTACAGTGCTCGTTGGGTGCCCGGTGTACTCCATCCCTAATCTTCCATCCCTTCATTTTCCCAACTCAGAACACTTGCATTTAATGCTGGTCGATTCTTCCTGTCATAAAATTGCGCATTCGTTTCCTCCCATTTTTCGGGGGCAATGAAAAGCCTCGCCGACTAGGATGTATAAGTGTGAACCGGCGCTGAAAGCAAGTTCCATAAAAAAATCTATACTCTATAACGAATAAATGTCTAGATTCGAATTTAGGTCAGTGTATCACAACTCAGAAGTTTTGTTAGAAGCAGGAAGGGCGTGGAATGAGCAAACGGATGAAGAAAAAATGGTAGGTGTTTTACCCCCGATCTTCACTTAAGTTGCCATTTACTTACTTCTGGCACCCTACATCTCTTCTGCGAGGTGGGTAGCGCCTATGAAACTCAGCAAGTTTGCTGGGTGGGTCTACTGGTCCCAGGGAGAAGGGATATTGTGTAGTGCGTGCTTGTGCGAGGTTTGGGCAGTCTATGAGTTGTCTGGGCTTTGGTTGCATCTGGTGAATGTTGGTGGCGATTGAGTTTAACATGGGATCCCGAATCAGGTTCCAACAGGTAACGCATCAGACTCAATGCGGATAAGCTTGGCTGTAATCGGAAGTGGTGTTTCCACTCGGCTAGGCCTTCAAAGCGTGTATTTTGATCTCTAGAGGGACTATATTTTTAAAAGATGAGTCGATGAATATATATTTTTAAAGAAATTTTAAAGTAAATAGACAAATTTTATTTTTTGTAACTAAGAAAAAACACAGTCCACAAATGTAATGAATTTCACTTGACAAAGAACAGGCAATATTACCAAATGCCAGATATTCCCCCCCCCCCAAATCTTGATCCATTGTACTAATTCAAAACTACGAATCCAAAGCTAAATTGAGTGTAAATATAAAAATACATACTTCTATATATTTATAAATGTTCAATATGAAAACAAATACTCCTTAGAGATGTCTAATAAATTTAAGAAAATAAAGAAAGAATATATGAATACCACGAACCACAATTTTATATATTATACACATCACAATTTTACAAATGATCTTCAAATTCATCAAATATGACTCAGTTAATAACTTTTTTTTTAAATATTTTTCTGTAGGATTTTCTGAGGCCAGAATAGAGGTATTTAATTAAGTATGGGAATAAAGCCCTCATTGGTTGAAAATTGTGATCCATTCTTAAATGCGACTTGAGTCAGTTCCGTAATAGCTTCGGGGATTAAAACAACGCCAGAACAAATAAGCAATGAGGGGGACGGGATAATTAATCTGGTTGGCGCCCTTCAGCACCCCAAGGAAAGCCACCGGGTCTCTCTTCCTCTGGAACAAAAACAGGTTCTTCCGTTCTCGGCTCGAAAATTTGTTTTCTAAATAAAAAAAAGGCAAATATAAAGATTAAAAAATGCCTATTTTGCCTAGGAGCATTTAAAAAAATTACCTGAATTAAGTTCTGAGTCTAAAAGATGCGCTATCAAATGAGCATTAATGAAAGACAAATCGAGAAACTAATTTAAGGAAAACTTAATTATTGTTGAGTAAAAGAACATGCACTTCAGATTCTCTCATCTCAATGAAATGAGGGCGTTTTATTCAGCATATATAATACTTTTCTCGCCCATCTGGCGACTGCCTTCAAGGGCATAAATCAGCGTAATTAAAATTATAGCATACTAATTGTCAGATAGTCTACAAGTCTATGTACACGAACCAGTCCCGAGTACAAGGGACAGGTAACGTAAGCGAAGATAACCAGACTGGGACATTCAACAAGAATATGCCAAACAGTCTGGGGGCAAAACAGTCATCGCAATAAAGTGCAGGCGAGCGCTCCATCAAATATCAAGCGAGTTTGCCCAATGCGAAGATGGCAGAAAGCAACCTGAAGCCGCCGCGGCATTCGGGGGTAGGTCTATTGGAACAGTCAGGGCATGCAACTTTAAGTTTCCAGCGGCGCCTCCCATTTTCTTTGCCAAGCATCAAGAAAGGATGCCCTGATTCCTGTCATGTAGTTGGTGTGAGGAAGATCTAAACAGTGGTCTGGTCGCCCAGTCGTGGCGGACTCTTTGGCGCCTTCATCAGCGCGCTCAGTTCCCGCAATTCCCACATGTCCAGGAAAGGGCAGAAGATAATCTCAATATCCACCCAGCTCGCGGCGAACGTGGCGAAACGGTTAGCGCGAACCAGGGTGTGCTGAGATTCCAATTCCCTGAGGGCACTCAGGGCGCTTTGTGAGTAGCTAAAGATCACAATCCGGTCCCCGAAACGGGCACGACGCGTTATATCTCGTACCGAATGGTGTAATCCCACCAGCTCGGCCGTGAAGCGAGACGCAGCGTTTGGTAGAGCCCCGCTGACTTAAAACAGAGGGGATACGGCGCAGAAACCGCCCACCCCCCCTGGGAATTGGAGCCATCTGTATATAGTCGCACAGATCCAGAGTGACACAAAGTGTGCTCCAAAAAGACCGAACGCAATACTTCCGGCGATGTGGAAGCTTTGGGAGCAGAAGCGTGGCGACAAATAGCAAATAGTCAAAGATGGAACCCTCCAGGGTGGCGTCCCGGGCAGAACCAGAAGTGCCACCGACTAGAAAGTTACACCGGGCATTCGAAGGAGTTTTCTAGCGCTAAACCCAAAGGGCTTAGGGTACGATGACGTCTTTTGGCGACATAGCCACCGTCGAGATCGACTGAGGGAGGCTCACGTACCGGAGCATAATGCACTGTGCAGAGCGAGTGGCATCTCTCCAACATCGATAAGTACTCTCAATGGGGGACGTGCGGAAGGAACCAGGCGGAGACCGGTGTGGTGGATAGAGTCCATCTTTCGAAATACACACTCGGATGCGGATGCATAAAATGGCATCCGTAGTCAAGTTTCGAACGAACAAAGGATCGATAGAAAAGTAAGGCAGACCGCAGGTGTTGAACGTTACAGAGCGAGGAATGTAAAAGGCGCGGGTACATGAGACCCTAAGGCTACGAATACGAGCTTCGCAGGTGAGGCGTCGGTCAAAACAGAACCATTGAAACGGTGCGAATCCACCACTTCCAGGCAAACCCAGTTTAGGAACAAGTCCAGGTCGGTGTGGAGCCGTGGATGGCGGCCGAAATGCACCACCTTAGTCTTAGCCAAGGAAAACCCAAACTTGTGCGCTTAGGTATAGCGAAATATGCGGTTCAATGCTTATTGGAGTCGACGCCCCAATGTTGGCATCTGGGCAGCACCATAAGAGATAGATAGGTCGTCTACGTAGAGTGTAGCGAGAACATTTTCTGGTAGCACCGAGGTAAGACCGTTGATATTCAGGGTAAAGAGTGTGGCAGTGAAGGCAATTCCCTGAGGAACACCCTACTCCTACTCCATTGTGCTGGAGAGGTAGGTCTTCCCCCGACCCGAACACAGAATCGACGAACAGAGCCTCCGATGTGGAGTGGAACTTGCAGAAGCCCCACTGGCAGAATACAGCTGGCCTCCGCTGTCCAGGAAAAACGCTAGTCTAACATTTACCAATTAATTTCTCCATCAACTTGCACACGCAGGAGGTTAGAGAGATTGGACAGAAACCGGCCGGGGTAGAGTGATTTCTTATAGGTTTGCGAAAAGCGAGCATAGTAGCAATTCGCCAAGAGTGCGGGAGAATACCGTCTGTCCAGATCTTGTTAAACAAAATTAACAGAAAGGCTATCGCGCGGTCACCTAGGTATCGAAGCATGGCATACAGGATATCGGCCGGACCAGGGTCGGTGTCCGCGCACGAAGCGAGAGAAGAAGGCAACTCACTAAATGTAAACTGTTGGTTGAATGGTTCTCCACCTCTGGAACTCCAGTCTGCGGCCTTCAGCGACATCACAACCTGCAGTGAATGCTGGTGGAGCAACATCCCGGCTAGAGAATGCGGTCACGGACTACTCCACGCACGTAGGTTCCGAGATTGCGGTCCCATTCTCCTGGAAAACAGGCATGGATTCTACGAGAACTTGCCACGAATCCTTTTGACTCCATTCCATACCTCGGCTCGAGACGTTTTCCCATCAAGTGAGGGCACGTATGACCGCGGTGGGCGTGCTTCGAAACATACCGGAACCTAGCACTATATCAACATAAATAATCCACAGTGAAATCGTTCGGGTGGAGCTTAAAGGCATTTAGGTTAAGTTAGCTTAGCTTAGGCGCTGTTAAAGGCACAACACTTCTGTTTGAGAGCCGTATCACACTCGGCTGACCGCCACGGAAAGGGTCGGCGTGCAGAACGGCAAGATGTTCTAGGAATAGTAGTTAGGCCTACGGCGATGAGCTTGCCAGAGAACTCGACGGCTCCACCCATTAACATAAATTCCTCGACTGGGACAGTGAAATCAGTCATTTCCTGAAATGAGGACCACCCCAGCCGCAACACGCACTAGCGGGACTTCTCTCAGGCGGCAGCGGTCGGGAAAATAATATTTGAATGGGAATGTGATCACTACCATGGAGGTCACCTCCCACCTCCCACCCAATATCAGACTGAGCATCCGGAGAGCACCAGGTTAGATCAAGACACGAAAATGAAGCGGTTCTCGGGCAGTGATGCGTACTCATCCACATTTAAGACACCTATCTCCAGCTCGTCAACGACTTGACCACTGGAATTAATCGAGTAGTCCCACCAGATGAGGTGTCTACCGTTCAGATCCGTGAGCAAGATAGTGCCTCGGCAACCGTGCCACGGCGCGACGGAAGTCCCCCGTGACGAACTCGACTGACGGTGGAATGCACGCGGAAATAACGGGATACCTCCTATCCAGGTGCAGCTGCACAGCTAATGCCTAAAAGGAGGTATCTAGAGCAAAGAGAAGAACGGAGACATCATACCGGGTGTAAATCGCGCATCCTCCTTCCCGGCCCCCATCCCGTGATGGTTGGGTGGTAAAACACTTATACCCCGTGAGGGTAGGCAGGAAGCACGCGCCCAGCATGGTCTCCTGCAAAAAGATAGCAAACGCGGAACGGGACGAGACAAGCCTCCGCAGCTCTTCTCAGTTGGCCCGGAGTCCGCGGCAATTCCCTTGAAGAAATATGCCCTCAAGACCTAGCTCGGAGGATATGCGGGGCCCTCTTCGAAGAGAAGACCCTCACGGGAATGGCCGTACGCTTCCCGGAGGTAGAATTCCGGGCGCTGTAGGGACTGTCGCCTTCTAGGACTTCTCGGGGAAGGTTGGGCTCGCTATGAGTCTTTTCTTCCCTCCGCCTCGAAACCTTTGGCGGGCAAAGCGGCTTCGGAGGCAAGGGTCCCTACTTTGGAGGGTCCACAGTCTCCAAGGAACCCAGTCCAGCCTTGGGTGGAGTGTACGAGCATAAGTTCCTTTGGTGCTACCTCCTGTGAGTCTAACGACTCGGTCGAGGCGCGCAACCGTTTCGCCTTACGGGAAACTGTCACGCTGGGGGAAGAGGGGTGGGGAGCCCTGGTTTTAGCCGGGGTTGGGTGTGAACCCTTTGTGCTGCTAGCTCTACGTGGAGAGTAGATCCCGCAGAAGGGTTCTGAATGGGCAAAAAACGCGCTCGTAGGCTTGGAATGGCCAGGAGTAGAGCGTGCCTTTTTAAAATTGAGATATAAGAGGACCCAGTCAGCGCAGGGCGCACCAAGACCAAGCCCTTAGCCTCGCGAAATGAGAGACGATCTGTAGCGTGAACTGCCAGGATTTCCTTCTTGAGATACGGCCCGCATTGCTTCAAAGATGCAAGGTGCGGTTCTCCGCAATTGACAACTTGGCCATACACGATAGGGACTTATTATGTACGGCCTTGGAGCAACTTACACAGACTTCGGGTAAACCCGACTTTGCACGTCTACATGAACGATTCGTATGGCCGAAGTGATGCATTAGTAGCAACTCTGCGGCAGTGACACAAATGCCTTCACACAGTAGCGCTAGCAACTGGCAAGCACCGACTCAAGGAGCCTTTCATGGTGAAACCTGATAAAGTGTTGGGGTGGCTCTTGAGGTCCCTAACTCTCTTCTCATCACACGGTAAATCGTGACCCCCAATGGTCGGCCAGCTCTAAGTTGATGTCTTCTAATGAGAAGTTTACGAGTTCCCTAACATAAACGACGCCTTTCACAAAATTCCTGGTAGAGTGCGGCGTCACACTTTCCGGCGAGGCAGTGTGTCCTAAGGGTACTAATACGGGCTGCCTCGGAGGATCCCGTCTGAGAAACGGGTCACCTTCGGTTCTCTACCAACCATGCTGGCTAACGCTCACCTCTGATTTATTATGTTGCCCTTGGCCAACATGCTGCCTTCAGTAAATCGAACAACCAGAAAGCGTGGAAAAACGGCGGGCTCGAAAACGCCAGGTAGTCTCTCAATGAGAGGCCGCTACGTAATCGAGGCTCAGTTCAGCGCACTTGCGACTTTGGTGAGTGTTTGGGCCCCCCTTCCCTAAAGCGCCTCGGGGCAGGACGTGCCAATCTTAGCCTACTCGCTAGCCAAAACAGCAGCGGACCCGTCCATCAAAGAAGCCCCGACAGAGTGAGAGGAACATTTAGTTCTCTGTCTTCACAGCCTGCACAGGAAAGGATCTAGGTTCGGTGTTTGGTACCGAGCCCAGGTTCAAGCCCCAAGGGTGATACTACCATACGCGGCTGTCACCATGTCCATCTCATGGAGGGCTTACATGTGGCAGCCATCCCTCTCCAAAAGCATCACAGATCCTAAGAGAGGTCTTCTATTTTATAAGGGGCACAGACCAACAGGCGTTGCTCTCCTAGCACCCTCCCCCCTAAAGAGGTTGGCCCTATCGAGCCTCTCGTGGTCTTCTTAGCAGGCTCCTGAGAAAGCAACGGGGAACCTGCTGTAATTTGAGAATCACCAGGAGGCAATTCTGCAAAAGTGAGTAAGGGGGGAAACCCCTGAACCCTGCAAAAAAAGAGAGGGAGAAGCACCCTCTTCACTGTAAGTCTTGGAGGAGCCCCTGAGAAAGCACGGGGGATGGGGGGCACCTCCAAAGATGACAAAGGGAAAACAGAGTGGTGCTGTATTTTAGCTTGTAGTCTGCCCCAAAACAGAGGACAGGAGAGGATTTAGAGGAACATAGTCCAAAATGTTGAAAACTTTGGAGAACCAGCCAACAATCGAAAATTCCTAGACTTGAGAACACTAAAGAAATAAGATGGGTGGGGTGGGAAGGCTGATGGGCTATATCGCGTGAAAGAGGAACTCCTGCAAAGTCTGAAAACCCAAGACAGCCTATCCTGTCTTGGGTTTTTGGACTTTTCAGGAGTCCACCTTGGGTACAATCAAGAATGCTGTTTGCAACATAGGACAGTGGCTCACACTGAGTACAAGTTTACCAGTGGTAGGTCGTTTCCCAAAGGTCACAGCTCCCAACTGGACAGCCAGAGGCAGGGGGACATAGCAGATAGTCATAGAGGAAAAGGAATGCTGAGAGGGAGCGATGAAGAAGCTCACCAACAGCTTACCCAGGGCCCATCAAAGAGGATGTCCCTAAATTGTACTCTGTCCAGGTGAGAAAAGTTCCCCCTGGTACCAAGTGCAGGTAGACAAAAGGTTGAGGTGATAGTCATAAGAGTAAAATACAAATAAAGTAGCACTGAGAGGAAGCATACCAAAAACTTTCCCAGGCCCAATCAGAATTCAGGTCAACCCAATGAGTGGCTCCCCTACAGGTACCAAGTGTAACAGGGTACACAGGTCAGCAAGGAAGATGAGAAGAATTGGCACAGAAAGGCAGAAAGTATATTTTAGTGGAAGAAGGAGAGGCTAAGCTGTGGCTGGATGGGGCATTGAGTCCCATCAACACAGTGACCAGGAAAACACATTGCCATGCCCCTTACTGGGTTCTAGCTGGGGGTTAGAAGAAAGAACCTCATTTTACTTACAAAAACCTTGGCGTCCTCAAAACCCTAATGCCACCTGATTTCTGGGGAAAGATGTCTTCAAGGAAGAAATAGAAATGACCAACTGCTATACCAATCAAGTCCACAAATATTGAATTTCCGAGCAGTATTCCAAAACCAAGGATTGTCCAAGGGAGATACGGTGCCTGGTAGAAAAAAGAGTATACAAGTAAATATTAGGGATTTTAAAAAATCCTGGTTTTAGTTCTGGTAATACTTCAGTTTCTGGGCTACACTCTAGGCCTTATGAGGTCAGACAGTAACTTCAAAGGGGACCAATCATGGTGTTGTATTGTTTTGTTATTTTGTTTTTCCATTTCTTCTTTATCATTTAGTAAATGCCTGCACTTCTATTTAATTATATTATTGAGTAATGCATTGTTTTTTTTATAATTAATAATGTATTAAACTTTGTATGTTTCCTTTAACTATTTTTGTTGACACACTGGCAACCCTTAATTCAACCTTATTTCAAACATTGGCAACCCTGAAACAGAGCAGTTAAAAGAGCGTGATTCCTATGAATACGGTTTGTTTGACTTCAATACGACTTGTGTTAATTCCTCAGTCAATTTAATAGACTTTTCTATAGATCGTGGTTTCATTTAAAAGAAGCGCGGCTCAATTATAGTAGTGAAAAGTGGAGATAGGGTAAATCGGAACATCTGTGTCACATGCTCACCTCCGCTGTTCCCCGGTCCTGGCCACATAATATTTTGTCCATGTTCCAATATGTTTCACCTTTTTTGAGTAAATTCAAGGGGATTGCTCGTGGGGGAGATATCACTGCGATGGGCCCCCTCCTATGATGATCCTGAGTTTCAATCAATTGGGGGGGGTCTGGGGGGGCACATCCTCCCCCACTATATACTCCTATACTAAAAATTTTTTAAATTTTTGGCGGCAATAGACTAAATTAGGTGGCACTATTGTCTTTGTTATTTTGATGAACGTGCGATTGATGCTAAAAATTATCATTTTTAGTTACTTTTGAAATAAGGGGCTTCGTCTTATGAGGTCTGATGCCTAAATTATAGCCCAAAATTGTAGCCCAGAAACAGCACCCCCACTATCGTGCACCCCTAAACTGAAGTACTACCTTTGTTCTTTTATAACTTCTATTCTAATTTCTAAAAATACATTTCTGTCTTGTATACATTTTACTGTCCATCATAATTGATAGCCAATGCATATCTCAATTGAAACCAAAATTTTAGTGTGTTTAGAACTAGGGGCACTATAACAAGGCAATGTTGACAAAATTGACCAGTGCTAAACCAACTGAAACAGCCCAACATGAGTAGGTTCACTGATCTTATGTAAAATTTTATCCATGGATATTTTGGAGGGTGAACCTCCAAACTGAATGAATACTGGTACTCAATTGACTGTGCCACTTTCTACCATGACTGGCAACTATTTATAATCCATTTCTTTTCTCCTTCCTTTTCATATGAAGTCCAAACCCCATCAGGGTTTTCATCTTACCTGTAAATTTAAAAGGCCAAAGAAGTTGATTCTGAGGAGCGGGTTGCGCCTAGCCCAAATGTATACAATCATAATGGTGAAAGCTTGGCCCAAAAACAGCAAGGAGCAAAACATTCCACAGATGATCATCCACACAGCTCCAAATAGCTGCACAAAGGAAAAACATTAAACTAGATTCCTAAGGAAAATAGCCATGTCCATGTTGGGCAGCAACATTTCCTCATAATAATTCCTAACTTTAAAATGTTTCCTTGAGTGAGTGAAAAGGAAAAAGGAAACCTGGGTGATACATGCGGAGAAAGTGCACAGGGTCAAAATACAAAAAAAAACAACTAAATGAATACTGATCTCAGAAATAAAATGAAGACAACATTCAGTAAAAATGAGAAAAAAACAGCGAAAATGAATTTAATTGAATAGAAATGCTAAATAAAATCAAGGATGACAACAAAACTGAAATTAATGGTTGAGGATGGATGAAAAATAGTTCAAACTTTGCAGAAGAAACTTAAGAAGTACAAACTTAATCCCCCACCTCAATGGAAATTTGGAATGATCACAGGACAAGAAAAATAAAGAACCAAACAATGACAAAAGATGAGGCAGCCAGAGGAAATTCCCCTCCTCAAATTTGAAAGGCAATAGCAATGAGGCCATATCAGGGACAAAGTTTTAAGAAGAGATCTGTAAAGTAAAGATAAAGCAAGTGAAAATATATGGAAGATAAATAGTCACAGATCATCCTGCAGCTATTGGCAGCAGGAGGGCATAAAAGCCTACAAATGTCACCTGACATCCTCTTTCAGATCCAGGCAGGGCAAAAGAATAAAGAAGAAAGTGCCTAGAAAGGACAAGCAAACATGATGAAAAAAAACAAGGCACACATAAAACTAGTTTAAATCCTACCATAGGAAATTTGATGGCAGAATGCCAGAGAGCATGAGAAAATACATTTAGAATCTTACCATCATAAGAACAAAATCAGCAGTTCGGCCCCTAAATGATCCTTCCTCCAACATACGGCAGTAGCGATATGTAAAAATAATGTTGAATAAGAAATTAAATCCCAGAGTACCAAAGTAAAGGAATGTAGTAATTAGCCTCCAAAACTGAAAAAGAAAGAAAAGGCAATGGTCACTATCTTTTCCCATGTTGCCACCATTAAGTCCACAAGTAAAACTATTGCATCTTATTTGATCTCTGCTTTTAAAAAAAGGGAGTAGTAAGTTGCACCATCCATTCCTCACATCATGGCTGAGAACCAACAATTAGATAATAAAATACACAAAGATCAAAATGACAAGTCTGAAGGCTTGTTGGGTAGTATTCTGTTTTGACAACCAGCGGGGCTCTAGCTAGCCTAGTGGAGACAACGTTGCTATCCACCAACCAGAGTTTAATCCCAAGTATGAGTGGGTAAAAATATCAGCACATGTAGAGGTTTGGCCACTGATTATTGGATATGGGTTAGTTACATCTTACAGAAAGCCAGTGACAACAACACCGTCTTTTCTAACCTGCCTTCACACCACAGCATACCAGGGTGGCAAATCAAAAAAACCCAGCTCTAAAAAACCTGGTTTTATTCTCAGGTTTTGGGGGGCTTTTACAAGTGAAATTTGAAAAAACCTGGGTTTGTTTTGTTTTTTTTCAAAATTACATTTTTTTTCAAGAAATAAATGCCTTTTATCATTATTTTATTCAAAATTCATATTTGAGTTTATAATCTCAACAAATATGTATCAAATTAAGGTTATTTCTCTGATACTGACATAATAATTCATCTCTCTTTCTATAGGTTATGGCTATCATGGGTACCCACAATTCTCAATCAGTGATCTGTTCTTACCTTAATATAATTATTAAACTAATTAATTATTATTATAAAAATAGAGATAGCTATTCTTTTTCTATGCTATTCTACTAATTCTTATAGCATTTGTTTTTTGAAAAAACCCAAAATAAAACCCGGGTTTGTTTTTTTTTCTTCAAAATTACACTTTTCTTTTCAAGAAATGAATGCTACTTATCATTATTTTATTAAAAATTCATATTTATGTTTATAATCTCAACAAATATGTATCAAATTAAGGTTATTTCTCTGATACTGACTCATAATAATTCATATCTCCTTCTACAGGTTATGGCTATCATGGGTACCCATAATTCTCAATCAATGATCTGTTCTTACCTTAATATAATTATTAAACTAATTAATTATTATTATAAAAATAGAGATAGCTAGTCTTTTTTTATGCTATTCTAATAATGCTTGTAGCATTTGTTTTTTGAAAAAACCCAGAATAAAACCTGGGTTTTATTGGGCTTTTTCAAAATTTGGGTTTTTTTGCCAACCCTGCAGCATACCGACTCTCTCCTCTATCCTGAAACCAGATCGAGTAAGGGTATTCCATATGGGGGCAATCATTTCCTCATACCCAGACAAAGAGCATGTGTACTCTATAGGGGTAGCAATATTTACATGCTCTTACCACAGAGCAATGAATGGCTTTATGGTCGCTAGTTGGAGTGAAAATACAATGCTACCAGTCCCTGGTGCATCCGAGCTGGCCAGAAATTGTCACACTGATTTTTAAGTATATTTCTTTATCTGGTGGGGAATCTGGTCCAAAATGAGAGGGACAGATATCACAACTTACTTTACACCAACCAGAACCCTTTGTGCTTCTGCATCATGAGAATATGGATTAAAGTAGTCCTATAAGGGATATATTCCTCATCAGCCTATGTGATGGTATGGAGCTATTACCCCTACAGGAGCAAGTTTCAGCAGATATGCCAATGGGCAGCCATCTCGATGTCACTGAAAAGTTTTGTATGCGCACTTACAAGGAGCAAACCCAACACTGAAAATTCAAAGCTATATCCACTAGAAGAGCAAGAACTCCGGTAGATTGCTATCAGTGTCTGCATAAGTCATGGCCACAAGAAACTTAAAAATCATCGTCATACAAATCTTGGTAAAAAGATAACAAAACCTAGTTATTAAAACTATTAGCTTCAGGAACTTATTATATCTAATGTGGGAAGGAAAGATTTAAGGAAGAAACAAGTTGGGCAGCTGCCCAATCCAAGTGGATTCTAAATGGCAGCATGAACAAACAGGGGAAAATTAATTATAAAAGAGGGAGAAGACCACTATGAGATAAAAAAAAAAAAACAATTTAAATGAAGGTTTAAAAGATTCCTCTGTCAGAAGGAATTGAAGGCGGGACAGGTGAGGGATAGTTGAAAGCGTCGGGAAAGAGGATGACTGGAGAATGCCGAAATGCGGGCATCCCGGTAGAAGATGGGAGACCAATTGGTCACAACCACAAAAACGGTAGCAAGGGCTCATTGAGTGCCAGCCGAAACAAGATAGCAGTGCGTAAGTCTCATATGGCCAATGCAACACAGCAAAGGCCCACCTCTAGGGCCAAGAATGAACAGACTTTTTCTAAATAATTTAAAGGATGAACACCCATCACATTCGTCCTGTGACAACTGAAAGAAATCTTGAAAAGGCAATGCAGAGTTATCCAGACCCAGAATAGGCTTAACGGGCCAGCTGATCAGCTCTCTCATTGCCAAGGACCCTTATATGCCAGGGAGGCCAACAAAATAGAACTTGATAATCGGACGCATTCTGGACCAACCAGTTGCAAATTTCTGTGACTAAGGGATGGGAAGCACTAAAAGGAATGACAAAGTTCAGCGGTAAAAATAGAAGCTGCCAGCAGCAAAGACAAAGTTTAAAATTCTGTGTTTATCGGATGGGGATATTTGTGAATGTGAGGTCACATGCTCAAGGAAGAGGCTCTTAAAGGGGCAAGGGTCCAAGGATGCCTTGTCCAGGCTCCACATGCTGGTGCAAAATGTGGGAGGTGGAACATGCCAACTAGGGATCAGTGATGACATAAGGGCAAGGACCCTTAGAGCACCAAGGTTGGAGACAGAACCTATCAAATGGCCCTATTAACTCAGCAGCAAAAAGGCATCTGTGAACATCTGATAGAGCAGCCTGCCACACACAACAGAGGTATCACATACAGATCTGGAGTCGATGATAGGACAAGGGGAGCACTCGAATCTCACAGTAAAGACTGTTGATGGGAGAGGTATGGAATGCTCCACTTGAAAGATGAATTCCAAGGTTGTGAGTGGGGTTCAGCATTGTAAGGGCTGAGGGTGAAGCCAAGGAGTAAATTTAGCACCCATAGTCCAATTTGGATTGAGTGAAGAGTGTATAGGGACTACAGTGTTCAACGATGACTGCCCCACAATGCGTGGGAGAGGACCTTCAAAATGTCTAGAGCCTGCAGACAGCCCATTCCAAGACTTTTTTTTTAAAAGGGGCTATCTGGCGACTGCCCACTTGGGCATAAGTTGCCGCAAACAAACAGCCCAGTTCTAGGCTACTTTAAAATAAAAATTTTAACAGAAACAACAATAAGAAGGGATAACAATCAGGAAGCAAGCTCCGGCGTCAGGAGGAGGTCCCCCTCCCCCCGGTGCAGGAGCCTGCGACCTACAAAAACAAAACAAAAACAACAATAACAAAAAAACAAGTTAAATACAAGGGAGAAGGCCGGCCTCCCCCCAAAAGTCTATCAGTCCACCAGTCATGGTGCACACAATCAACCCGAGTACAAGGGACAGGCGGTGGCGACAACGCCTATCCCGGTACCGGGACAGGTAACGTGCGTGAAGATCACCCAGACTGGGACATTCAACAAGAATGTGCCGAGCAGTCTTGGGGACGACGCAGTCGTCGCAATAGGGCGCAGGCGAGCGCTCCATCAAATAGCGATGCGTCACACGAGTGTGTCCGATTCGGAGACGACAGAAAGCGACCTGAAGCCGTCGCGGCATTGGGGGATAGGTCCATGGGAACAATCGCGGCGCAATGGCACGCAACTTTAAGTTCCCTTCGACCGTCTCCCATCTTCTTTGCCAAGCAGTCCGAAGAGCTGCCCGTATTCCTGCCATGTAGTCGGTGTGAGGAAGAGCGAAATGCTGGTCCGGTTGCAGAGTCCTCGCAGACTCTTTAGCACCCTCATCGGCACACTCATATCCCCGCAATTCCTACATGTCCAGGAACCCAGCAGAAGATAATCTCGACATCTGTCCGGCTCGCCATAACCGTGGCGTCACGGATATCGCGAACCAGGGGATGCGGAGATTCCAATGCCCCGAGAGCACTCAGGGCGATATGTGAGTCGCTATAGATCACAATCCGGTCTTCGAACCGTACACGTCGCGTAATCTCCCGTACCGAGTGGTGTATTGCCACCAGCTCGGCCGTGAAGAAAGACGCAGCGCCTGGCAGAGCCCCGCTGACTTCAAACAGAGGGGATACAGCGTGGAAGACGACCCCCTCTTGGGACTTGGAGCCATCCGTATACACTGACACGGTTCCAGCGTGACACGAGGTGTGCTCCAGAAAGGTCGAACGCAATACTCCTGGCGCCGTACAAGCTTTGGGAGCAGAGGCGTGGCGACAAATAGCCAAATGTGGTACCCTCCAGGGTGGCGTCCTGGGCAGAACCAGGGGCGCCACCGGCCCGAGAGCTATATCTACCTCTCGAAGGAGTTTCCTGGCCCTAAACCCAAAGAGCTTAGAGTATGACTGGCGTCTCTCGGCGGCATAGGCACCATCGAGATCAGCTGCGGATGCAGTGAGAGCTGTTGGCGACTGAGGGAGGCGCCGGGCTCGCGCGAACAGGCGAGTGATGCACTGCACGCGGCGCAGAGCGAGTGGCATTTCACCAGCATCGACCAAAAGGCTCTCAATGGGAGAGTGCGGAAAGCACCGTTCGCAAGGCGAAGGCCGGTGTGGGTGATCGAATCCACCTTCCGCAATAAACGCTCGGCTGCGGATGCATAAAACTCGCATCCGTAGTCGAGCTTCGAACGAACAAAGGATCGATAAAAAAGTAGGGCAGTAGCCCTATCAGCGCCCCAAGCGCTGAACGTCACGGAACGGCGAATTTCCATGGCGCGGGTACAAGAGACCCTAAGGTTGCGAATATGAGCCTCCCAGGTGAGGCGTCGGTCGAATACAAGACCGAGGAAATGGTGCGATTCCACCACATCCAGGCGCACCCCATTAAGAAACAAATCTGGGTCGGGGTGAAGCCGTGGATGGCGGCAGAAGTGCACCACCTTAGTCTTGGCCAAAGAAAACCGAAACCTGTGCGCTTCGTCATAGCGAGAGACGCGGTTCAATGCCTGTTGGAGTCGATGCTCCAGAGTTGGCATCTGGGCAGCACCAAAAGAGATCGAAAGGTCGTCCACCTAGAGCGTAGCAAGAACATCTTTCGGCAGCACCGAGGTGATGCCGTTGATGCTCAGGGCAAAGAGTGTGACACTGAGGACACTTCCCTGCGGGACACCCTCTCCCTGCTCCTTTGGGCCGGAGAGGGCTCCCCCCACCCGTACGCAGAATCGACGATCTCGCAAAAATTCCCGTTATGTGAAGACACGTATGCCCGCCGAAATTCAGCGACAGTGAAATCGTTCGGGCGGCGCTTATAGCGCATGTAGGCATAACGCTTCTGTTTGAGGGCCGTCTCACACTCGGCCGACCACCATGGGAGTGGTCGGCGTTCAAAACGGCCAGACGTCCTAGGAATAGTAGTCAGGCCTGCGGCGATGAGGTTGCCGGAGAAGAACTCAACGGCCTCATCTACCGACCTAAACTCCTTGACTGAGATAGAAAATTCAGTCATTTCCTGAAATGCAGGCCACTGTGCCCGCGCTAGGCACCACCGAGGTAGGCTCTCAGGCGGCAGTTGCCCTGAAAATGATATTTGAATGGGAAAGTGATCATTGCCATGGAGGTCATCGACCACCCCCCAATCAAAATCAGGCTGTGCATTAGAAGAGCACAGAGATAGGTCAAGGCAAGAAAATGAAGCGATTCTCGGACAGTGATGCGTAAACTCATCCACGTTTAGGACACCCATCTCAAGCTCCTCGATCAGATCGGCAAGGACTTGTCCCCTGGGATTTATGGAGTAATCTCCCCAGAGAGGATGCCTGCCGTTCAGATCTCCAAGCAAGAGATAGGGCCTCAGCACCCGTGCATGACGCGGCGTAAGTCCCCTGTGTCAAAGTCAGCTGATGATGGAATGTACACAGAAATGATAGTATACCTCCTATCCAGGTGCAGCTGCACAGCCACTGCCTGAAAGGACAGAGTAGGTGTGCTAACCAAGATAAGCTAGAATCAAGAGTTACACCCAGAACCGAAACTCACAGACAAACTTCATCTCTAGACCTTGTAGGGAGATAGGTCGCAGAACAAGAGCCCCTCTACCCCAGTGGAAATACATTGCCTCCATTTCGCTTGTGGAAAAGGAAAATCCACCAAGTTGTGCAGTTTTTGAAACTGCATCAACAGCCAGCAGCAGATGCTGCACTGCTGATCGAAGTAACAGTATAATGCCAAGTCTTTGAGAAACAGAGTCACTGATACACCCTCTGGGAGAGAGAAAATGACCCTTGCGAAAAGTGCACTGAAATGGCGACACTAAGTGATTGGTTTCTAGGAACCAATTCAGGTGCACCAACACCATCTTCTCTAGCAACTTCCTCATACAGATAGCTGGTAAGAGTTATAGGGCAGTAGTGATCTGCGTCCAACCCATCCCTCCCAGTTTGAGAAAGGGAATTACAATCCCAACATGCCATGATGATGGGTAAGAACCCTTCACCCATATGTGTATAGAGGTGCCAAATCATATCAAAATGGATCCAGTCAAGGCCTGGAGAAGTAGACCCACAAAGGGACAATGCAGCACGCAACTCATAGATGGAGAAGGCATTATACGAAAGGCTGGAGTTTGTCATAAAATTGAGAGGATCAGACTCTGCATTTGATTTATAGGCTAGAAAAGCTTTATTGAAAAGAAAATGGTTAGCCAAGGAGTTACTGACCATCAGGCTGTCATTCGCTAAGGATCCCTGCAAATTGAGTGTGGGGGTATTATGGCTGGCATAACAACCCCAGATCTTGTTAATCCTCTTCTAGATCTTTGCAATAGGGGTCATAGAGGAATTAATGAAACATAGCGGCACCATGAAGTTAGAAGAGCCTGATGAAAGGTTCTCTGACAACCCACCACAAGACAAGCCCACAAAAGAGGCCATAAGAGTTGAAAATATGAAAACCAGCCGAGCGGTGGTGCTGACTAAGAGGGGCGCAACATTAGGTATCTTGGTGTGAAAGCGATGCTTTGACAGTATATTGGGAATACTTCTGACAGCGATAGATAGGCGATGCGATGCTTCATGTGTGTCGGAACTCAAATCTGATGGCTGGTTTCATCCAGCATCATGTAAAACATTTGAGAAGAGATGGCCAAAAGGTAAGTTTTGTGCTCAAGCACATTGGCAAGCATCTCTCACATACAGGCACAGAGAGTCACGCAAGTGAAGACCTCCTTTTCATTTAAGAATATTGGGCAGGTTTTTGATGCAGCACTGTGGGCACCATCACAGTTGGCACAGCACAGTGTTTTGGAGCATTCGAGGCCATGGTAATCTATACGACAATTAACACAGGAACAGGAGAGCTGACAGGTGTGACCAACATGTAGAAATAACATGGGTTATTTAATGTAGGAGCTTAGTGGAACACGAAGGTACCTATCTTTAATAAACTGGGGCAGTTCCTAATGTTCAAATATTAAAATCAATGTGGAGGTTGAAGGTCAAGCAGAGCCAACAGTTTTATTCACCCTATATACATGTGTAACATGTTGGGTACTAAGCTTACTTTGGAGACAAGTGAGGTTGTAGTTCCTTAATTCGTTTGAACACACTAAACCTTTGACAAAATTCAGACAGGGGTAGGGCGAAACAGTTAGAGGGATTTGGGCAATTGAAGACAGATTTTGGACAAGGTTGTGTTGAGAGCAAGATGACACCTCAACCATGATATCACAACTACCACTTGACCATATCCAGCAGGGTTCACCATAGCAGGACTCAAATGATTCATTAACATCAAACACATCCACTTTTGCAAGTGGGGTTTCAGATGAGGAACTAAAGACCAGAAAGCGGGAATAATCTAAATCTGGGTTCACATCATTGGCATAGGGATCCAATGAGCGAGGGAAGGCTGAAAGGGAAAGTGAAGAACATTTAACACAAGAACCCTTATGAGAAGGAAAAGTTTCAAGTTTATGACAAACCATTGCAAATAGAATTGACTTTACATTCTCCCTCGGAACTCTCCACCACAGAGACCAACAAGGGACCGGCGCTACTGAAATTCTCAATTCAGTTGTCCAGTATGTCCTCTTGGAGAATGGTTATGGATCCACCACACCATCTTTATAGGTTGAAGAGGTTGCCCATGTTTTCTTATGCGCAGAAAAAAAGGGCCAATGATGGCTTTCTCCTTAGGCATTGGCAAACAAAGATGATGGAGATGTCCAACCTCCGAACTTCATACAGAAAAGAAGAATTCAGAGTCAGTCCGAAAAAACAAAAACAGATGTAAGGTAAATGTCAGGGCCACTAGATAGGAGAAAGAGGAGGGGGAAATAAAGGGCAGTAAAAGAAAATAATGGGTGGGTGGGGGTAAAGAGGGGTGTATTAAGTCTGTTCACACCATCAAGGTACCCCTAAAGACCATAGGACTGACCCTCCCTTAGCACAACAGGGCTAGAGCCTCTTTTGGACCAACCCCTGAAACCAAGAGAAGGAGGGGGTGGGAAGGAAATAGGGAGAATATAAAAGTATGAATGATCTGTGTCTACTAAGAAAGAATGTGCAGCAGAATGTTTGATATGAAAGCTGCAGATGATTGTGTTGTTTAAGGTTAAATTGGTACATGGATGTGATGAAGGTGGAAAGGAAAAAGAGAATCAAAAGTGAATAGCTGTTGAATCAGAGAGAACAAGGATGGTGAGAATGTTTGAGAGTAGCAGGAGAGAGAAAGTGGGGATAGAGAAATGTGGACTAAATTTAATCAAATGATGGAGGATAGAGCAAAGGTTGTATTTGGCTGTGCTAAAACTGGAAGAGGAAAACAATATACTGATAATGTGAAACAGGCAGTGGAGAGCACAATGGAAGCATTTACAAATGCGTAATAGTGCAGATGAGAATGACAATAATATAAATGAATGCATAGGATGAAGCAAAAGGAAAATTGAAATGTGTGAGTAACCAGAGTAACAAAGCAGCAAATGAAGCATTTGGATGGAAGACTTATAAGGGTCAAGATGGGAACAGGAAATTATTCCAGAAGGAAGTCAAATGTGCAAAAATCAAGAGAAGAATAGTTCTGTGAATATCAAAGATAAGAATGGAAAGGTACTTTTGAGGAATGAAGTCAAATGTTGATGGTGTGAGTACGTTAACAAATTGTATAATATGAGTATGGAAGATGAAGTGAATGGAAATATAATAGGCTCTATGGGTGTAAACTATGTCAGACTATGGAAGGGATGAGCATGCAAGGAGTTGTTAGTGCTATGATATATGAAAAACGGAAGGCAGATGAGATAGATAATATAGTCACTTAGATGCTAAAAGGTGGCAGTGGTGATTCTGTTATAGAATGGGTTTGGAGGTTGTATTTTAAGGATTGGAAGGTGGAAGAGTGCCTGTGGATGAGAAGAATGCTGTAATAGTACTGTTGTATATGGAGAAAGATGAATGCAAGAACTACAAAGGAATATGTCTGTTGTGTGTTATGGGCAAGGTATATGAAAAAATTGTGATTGGGCATAAGAGAAAGATAACAAAGGGATTGATAGGGGATGAGCAAGGTCGGTTTAGAGCTGGTTGAGACACCTGGATAAAAAAACCTGGAATAAGAGATGTTAAGTGTATGCTAGGATCAGGGATCTAAAAGATTAGAATTGTCTAAATAGGGCTGCAATATATAAAGTCCTAACATGAATTAGTATTAAATTGTTGGATGGTATTGAAAAGTATTTAGGCTATATTGGGTGAGGCAATTAGAACCTCCTCAATTTCCTTTTATTGCCATTCCCAATTGGGGAGGTCTTATTGCCCCATCTGTATTACAAGTAAGACATGAATGCAGATGAAAGACGGAGTGGTTTGACAGATATGATATGAGGAAATAAGACTTCACTCACATACATTAAAGTAAGAATGATGAAATACTTTGGTAACATGATATTGGTGTGACTTATCTAAGATAGATAGAACTGTATCAATTACTGCAATGTACATGTCTATCAGTTCATCAACCATCAATAATTCTCTATCGATACCTTTATTAGAAGTAAGTTTCACCTCAAACCATAAATTCCAATCAGCATTAGCTACATGATTCTATTTAGGATAATTTCAGATATTTACTATTTTTCACTACAAACCAGTGAATCGATTAAAAATTCATTGCATATTATAATACCCCGTTTTTTCTGTGTTTATGATTTTATTGGTTTATATCTGGTTGATATATTACAAAAAAAATCATCTACAGACCAACAATTTGTTTTTTCACAGCCATAATTCAAAAAGAAGGCTTATAAATATATACCCATATTATTTTGAAAAAATAACATGCTGAGACAAATAAATTTAATCAAATTAATTATACACTAACCTGATAATGTTTAAATATTAATATTGGATTGAAGTATAACTGGAATGGTGAAAGTAAATCCAGTTGCTGAAAAAAAGAAGATTAATATCATCCACTATGGTTCATCACATCATTAATACCTATAATGTTTTAATAAAGATATTGCAAAATTCTGTTAAAATAGAGATGCAATTTTACTTACCACCAGGATTGTTGTAATGATACATGCTGTTGTATATGTTCTGGTAACTGGAGGCAACTCCATGTACTCTTGTCGGAGTGTAAGGGGTGGCATGATTATAATATTGCCTTGACCTTACTTAAAAATCTTTTAATTTTAAGGCAAGATTTTTGAAAGTGAGGAGTAAAATTAGACTAAATTTAATAACCTAAATCTTTTTAATAATTATAAGTATTTCTCAAATGGGAAGCTCTCAATTATTATTAGGTTTACACAAAATGTAAAAAGGAATAGTAACTAGCCTCAAATGAAGCATTATTTAGATAGTTACAGCATACTACTTAATAGCCGTGGGAATTTCCCATTTTGGTTTTAAATGCTCATTTTGTTTAACTTCAAAATGTTTTCTGATAATACAAAAAGCTAGAAGAGAAAATTAAATTAATTAATTTGATTGGTAATCTAAATACAGATAAAACTAATATGCACTTTTGATTCTACTTCAACTTATTTGTTGCTGAAAACAAAAATAAGTATAACTTAATTCAGTTCAAACTGTTATTTATTCTGGGATTGGGAGTTAAATCTGATACCATTAAAAAATACCAATGAATGAATGTGATTTGGTTGCAAAGAAGTTACTTTGTAACCATCTCCAGGTTATCTTCAAACAAAAACCTGGCAACACTTGGGAAGTGTTAGTGTTCTGAGGGTGGTGAGTTCGGATATGGTTTTTGAGGTGATGTTTTGCCTTTGTTAATAGATCATGTGAGGTTCTTTTTTGAGTGGGGGAAAGGGGGGGGGGAGGTTCCAGCACCAATCTGGTGAGTGACTACTAGGAAATAAGCCACTGAAATCCACTTATAGCATAATACTAGGCTAGATTAAAAAACAAAATGAGCAAAACACAGAATTCAAACAGGTGGGGCGAAACGGTTACAGGAAGTTGGGCAATTGAAGACAGATTTTGGACAAGGTTGTGTTGAGAGCAAGATGACACCTCAACCATGATATCACCACTACCAGTTGACCACATCCAACAGGGTTCACCACAACAGGGCTCAAATGATTCATTAACATCAAACGCATCCACTTTTGCAAGTGGGATTTCCGATGAGGAACTCAAGACCAGAAAGCGGGAATAATCTAAATCTGGGTTCACATCGTTGGCATAGGGATCCAATGAGCGAGGGAAGGCTGAAAGGGAAAGTGAAGAACATTTAACCCAAGAACCCTTATGAGAAGGGAAAGTTTCAAGTTTATGACAAACCATTGCAAACAGAATTGACTTTACATTCTCCCTCGGAACTCTCCACCACGGAGACCTACAAGGGACCGGCGCTACTGAAATTCTCAATTCGGTTGTCCAGTATGTCCTCTTGGAGAATGGTTACGGATCCACCACACCATCTTTATAGGTTGAAGAGGTTGCCCATGTTTTCCTATGCGCATAAAAAGGGCCAATGATGGCTTTCTCCTTAGGCATTGGCAAATGAAGATGATGGAGATGTCCAACCTCCGAACTTCATACAGAAAAGAAGAATTCAGAGTCAGTCCGAAAAAACAAAAACAGATGTAAGGTAAATGTCAGGGCCACTAGATAGGAGAAAGAGGATGAGGCAATAAAGGGCAATAAAAGAAAATAATGAGGGGGGGGGGAGTAAAGAGGGGTGTAATAAGTCTGTTCACACCATCAGGGTACCCCTAAAGGCCATAGGGCTGACCCTCCCTCAGCAAAACAGGGCCAGAGCCTCTTTGGGACCAACCCCTGAAACCAAGAGAAGGAGGGGGTGGGAAGGAAATAGGGTGAATATAAAAGTATGAATGATCTGTGTCTAGTAAGAAAGAATGTGCAGCAGAATTTTTGATATGAAAGCTGCACATGATTGTGTTGTTTAAGGTTAAATTGGTATATGGATGTGAAGATGTGATGAAGGTGGAAAGGAAAAAAAAGAAGAGAATCAAAAGTGAAAAGCTGTTGAATCAGAGAGGGCAGAGAATGTGAGAATGCTTGAAAGTAGCATGAGAGAGAAAGTGTAAACAACAAAAAAAAAAAACAAATCAAGAAGAAGGAAGCACACTCCAGTGGCAGCGGAAGGCTCACCTCACCCAAATAAAATGGCAGCCTCTTCCAAACGTCAAATAGTCCACAGTATCTGTGCATAAACCCATCCCAATTATAAGGGAAAAGCCAGTAGGAACCCCACTCATCCTGGTACTGGAACAGGTAGCCTGGACAAAGATTCTTGACTGGAACATTCAACAAGAATGTGCCAAAGTCTGGGGAGCAACACAGTATTCACAGTAAGGTGCCGGGGAGCGTTCCATCAAGTGACAGTGAATCCTGTGAATGTGACCAATTCAAAGATGATAAAGTGACCTGAAGCCATTGTGGCATTGGAGGTAGGTCCATGGGAACAGTCATAGCGCAATGGCGCACAACTTTAAATTCTGCTCCCCTATCTTCTTTGCCAGGCAGCTCTGAGGGCTGTCTTAATTCCTGCCATGTAGCCAGTGTGAGGAAAAGTGATATGCTGATCTGGTCACTCAGTCTTCAGACTATCAGGCATCCTCAATGATGCACTCATTTCCTGCAACTCCCACATGCCGAGGAACTCAGCAGAAGATAATTTCAACATCCTATTTGGAAAATAATTGTATTGAATTATTAATTTTGGAAAAATTTGTGAAAATATTAAAGGCTGTTAGCTTTAATTCTTTTTAAAGCATGGTAGGGTTTCAAGAATGTTTCAGAATTTGTAGAACACACCCCTGGAAATTTCTAGAATATTACTTCAGAAATATGTATACGAGGGATTCACAGACTTGCTTATCATTTCAGTGCTAACTACCATATTGAACACAGAAGAGAAATGGCCTCAAGAGGCTGAAATCATTCTCCAGATGCATTCTGTTATATCTATGGACATTTCATCAGAACAAGAGCAAAATGTTTGCTGTGATATCATCTACCAATATGTGTGAAGCTTACAAAGTATACTTTGGCATGTCAGTTGGGGACCAAGACAAACCCCAGGCACCTCATTTTGCTTGAACACTGCAAGAAAACTTTGGAAAGTAAGAAAATTGTTAGTTTATTGTAAAGAGTAAAAGATTAAATATCAAATATTTAGGCTATTATGTTTGTTTGTAAGCCAAAAGAGTAATAAAGTATATATTTTTACCTTTACAGGATGGTATAGAGAGGAAAGAAGAGCCCTGAAGTTGGCTATTTCCAGGATTTCATGTAAACCCACTGACCACTCAAGAGACTGATATTTCTGCATGGTGGATCTTTCCAAAGGTCAAAGTGCTAAAAATACACCTGCTATTTCCTATCCCGATCTTCCATCCTCTATTGCACCAGTACCACACAGTGCTGATGTTCCTGTACCTATCCCTCCAGAAAGGAATAGGCCACACTCAGAAGAAAACAATAATTTGGAAGCTCTAAAGATCAGTTAAGATATAGACTACAGTGTCAGAGATATTGGCTGTTGAGAGAAATCCATACTATCCAAACCAAAGAGACCTCAATGACCTTGTCAGAGATTTTGGATTATTAAAATCAAATGCTGAGCTTTTGATTTCCAGGCTCAAAGACTAGGATTGGTTGGATAAAAATGTGCGAGTGACAAGCCAAAGAAAATGTCATAAATATTTCTCAAGATTCTTTACTGATCAAGCTGAAATGGGCAAATGTATTTTTTATTTTACCTAAAATGTCTACCTCTCTCCTTCAATTTTTCATGACACATTATGCTTTGCATGGCTTGTTTTTTTATTGTTGTTTATCTTTATATTATTCATTATATCGTTTAGTTTATGTAAAGATAAAAGCAAATTATTTTTAATTCCTTTTTTTAGGGCAATGAAAGTTTAGCCCAAGGAAACTTGAATGACACTCATCACTTTCACTGATTTCCCATTTTGAAAATTGCACCAATGTGCTATCTCTTGTCACAGTTGTAATGTGTGTAAGGAAACTGTGTAGTGGCAATTTTCTTTATATAAAATTGGTTCTGGTTGAGGAAAGTGCCCTGGATTTTGGCAAGTGACCTCAATTAGAAACTGACTTTATTTGCATGCAGATCTTATCCCTGAAACTAGTCTTATGACTATATTCATGTTTTTCTAAATAATTCTACTGCAAAAAAAAAAAAACATCAGTATATAAATTGCCTTTACTGTACCATTGTGTGAGACTAACGTGAAATCTTAATGTTTGTATTGAAGGGGAGAATTTTGAAGTAGTTATGGTGTTTCTTTTGCATTTATTAAGAGAAATGTTCACTGTCTAGGTTTTGATCACACACACTTGCCTGACTCTTTTCTCTACATGATTAGTAGTTAGTAACCAGTTGTAATCCCTCCTGACTTTCACTTTTGTCTATTCTGGTTCCTAGTGTGTGGATCAAAATTGAAATATATGAAATATACATAAATATATATATATTATTGTTATGGTTCCTAAATGTAAATCGTTGTAAATAATTGGAATTGTATATATGTATTAGGGTAAATAAGTTTTTTTCTCATTAAATTTAATCTTAAGGATCCCTACTTTTTCTCTATTTAATGTTAGGAATCTGGAAGAAAATAGGGACTTAAGGATTGCTCGATTTGGTTGCCTTCATGCCAGAATATGAAGGTGGTGCTCAGAGGATAAGTGGCAGATTGACCAAGCAAAGTTTTTGGATCATGTTGTGGCTTATGTAGAGGGTTGTGCTGACTAACCAGCAGAATTCGCTACAAAGCTGGGCTATGCTACGACAATGCTGTTTTATGGTCTGTTTGATGCAATTGAATTACATGTAATCCAGATGAGTGGAGGCTTAAAGCATTAAAGCTGCACTTCTCCACAATTGGATTAAGCATCCATCCCTTCCAACCAACATATAGTTTGTATAATTTTGAGCCGGGTCTAATAAGCTAGCAAGCCTCTACCCGAGAATCTTCTGTAAATATCTGTGAGTATTTATACCTGGAAAAAATAAACACTTATGATTGCTCAATACGGGTGAATGATGCTCATCACTGAGTGGCTAGTGGGCAAGGTGAAAAACACTAAGAAAATAGCAAATTGTAACAAAAATCATGCGCCACTAATCTTAAAAATTACCCCTATTATCCATTCCCATATTAATAAATTGCATTTTGGGGGGTTAAAATTCATCTGCCACTTCTGAACCCTGCACTTTAAAGCTGCCCTCAGCTTCTTTGAATACAGCTGCCAACTTAGTGTCATCAGCAAAAATTGACAGGGATAATATTCATTTTAAGACATTAACAATTTTTAAATTTTCAAAGACAAATTTTTCTTAATTCTTAAACTGATGTCACTTTCACCTTCCGAAACTTGAAAATTGTTTCACTGTAAGGCAAATTCCAGTTAGTGCATTTAAGGGCAGTGGCTTTCTAATGCCTGTATTCAGCCTCTTGTTTATAAGCTGTTTTTTTGCATAAAACTTTGTTTCAGTGAAAAGCTAAGAAAAATATCGTTAGGGTAGGGTAAGATAAGGTCTGGTTCCAATTCTTGATCTTTTAAATGAATTTGTAAATGTTTTTTTTATCATTTTATGTGTACTCTTCAGATCTGAAACTCATTTTCACTGGAAATCTATACTTTTCCTATTATGGACCTTCAGTCAATTATGGAAAAAGTATGCATTTCTGAGAAAAATGAGTGTCAGATCTGAAAAGTACACAGAAAATGGGGTAAAAATTCAGAAGACAGACACTGTTTTAGTATTAAAAACAGTACTAATGGTGTTTTTAAGTATTGTAGTAATCATATATAGATTTGGTTTGGCACACAAAGTACATATTTTTAAGATGCTCCACCTTGATAGGGTAAAAATAAAATTAAAATAACTCCACCTTGCCTTCTCTTGATGTGTAAAGAAACCCTGATTTCAAATATTGGCAACATTAAATTCAACCTTACTTCAAACATTGGCAAAATTAAATTCAACCTTACTTCAAACATTGGCAACCCTGGTTTCACACTTAAAACAATGCTGATTTCAAAATTAACACCAAAACTGATTGGAAACTGTTAGTGAATGATGCTGGATTGTGATTGTTGCAAACTCCTTGGACAATTTAATTAACTTTTATATATGTAGCTCATGGCCTCATTTTAAAAGTGAAGCATTGTGACATGTGGGAATGAGGCGTAGATCGATTATAATGTTGAAAGGTGAAGATGTGATGGGTATGTTTCTGTGAGTAAGAAAAAACAGCAAAAGTGTGGTTGATCGCAAACTATTTTTAAAAATAAAGATCTACTGTGTTGATACCATGTAGAATCTTAAAGGTTTGGATCGTGTCTTCCCTTAGTATTCTCTCTTCAAGTGTGGTGAAGCCAAACCAGTATAACCTTTGATGATAGGACAAATCGGATAAGCCTGGAACCAATTTGGTGGCTCCCCGTTGGACCTGTTCCAGTTTACTTATGTCTCTACTGGTTTAGGGCAACCATACTTGGATACAGTATTCTAAACTCAGTCTTATCAGTGATTTATATAAGGGTAGAAACATTACATCATCCAAATAGGTGTAGGTCCTTCTCAGCAGTCCCACAATAGAGTTGGCACTGGCCGTGGCCCTGCAACTTGTACCGTTGTCTTCAAATTGGGAGTGACAACTACCCCAAGATCCTTTTCCTCCTGTGTAGTGGTAAGCAGGGTGGTGTTCATGTGATAGGGGTACTATGGGTTACCTATCCCCAGGTGAATAACCTTGCACTTATCCTTGTTAAGCTTAATCAACCAGTTTCTACTACATATTACAGTAAAGATTTGTTTTAACACAAATAGGCAGTTATTTAAAAATGTGTTTTTCCTATGCAGTTTTATATGTACTGTTCAGATCTAACTCATTTTGAATGGAAATGCATACTTTGGGCATAATCAACCAAAGGTCCATAATAGGAAAAGTATGAATTTCCAAAGAAAATGAGTTTCAAATATGGAAAAATACACATAAAACTGCATAAGAAAAACACTATCAAAATCATTAAAAAGATCCAGAACCAGACCAGACCTAACCTAACCTGGTAATTTAAGAAGACTATAACGCTGCCTAGATTAGGCTATTTCCACCAAAAATTAGAAATAATTTAGGTACTTTTGAAATTGGGGGCTTTGATCCCCCCACCATACCCTGCAACTTTTAAAAAAACTCATAATATTCCTAATTTGAAAGCCTACCATCAGAAAAAAAGGGCATACAAAAGTACTTTGAACAATTTAAATCATTATAGGTCGACCAGAAATGAGCTAAATAAGAATAAGAAGAGCAAAAGGGTGGCAGAAATCAATTTAGTTCAAAATAATAAAAAAGATCCTAGAAAATTCTTTAGCTATTCTAGAATTAATAACAAATAGAACAGTGATAAAATAGGGCCTATTAGATATGAAGGGGTTTGGAAAGAATCTGATGAGGAAATAGCAAAAGTTCTTAATGATCATTTTCTTCAGTATTTACACAAGAGAATCCAGATAGATTAATTGATGATAATTCTCTGTCAAAGGAAGTAGTGTTGAGCACCATTAATGTAAACAGGGAAATAATTAAAGGGCTTATATTGGAGTCAAATACAGTAAACCTTCGATATAACAAACCTCAATATAACAAATTTTGGATATAACGAACCAAATTTCCTGGCCGAATCCATCAAGTTTAACGAACCAAAGTTCGTTAAATCTGATGTAGTCTACTTAACTTTATTAGTAATATTAGTAATTACATACGTATTACATATCCATGCAATACAGTCTTTATATACATATACAGATTAATGAATGAACCATCATTATTTCCATCGCTTTCAATGACCACCAGGTTTAATGAATGACTCCCCGTCCCATATAGTTCGTTATTTCAAGGGTTTACTCTACTAGTAAGTCATCTGGCCCAGACAACATTCATTCTAGATAACTCAAAGAAGGTGTAGATATTATTGCAGTAGCTCTTGAGGAGATATATACTAAATCACTAGAGTTTGGAGAAATACCTAATGATTGGAAATTAGCAAATGTAGTGCCAATTTTTAAAAAGGGAAGTAAAGACAACCTGAATAACTTTAGACCAGTAAGCTTAACTTCTATAGTTTGTTAAATTCTTTAGAAGATAGTTAAGAAGGAGATTTCTGACCATCTAGAGAGTTTAACAAATTTACTGGATTTTATGGATTATGCAACTAAACAATTAGATAAGGGAGAGAATGTTGATGTAATTTACTTAGATTTTAACAAAGCTTTTGATAAGGTTCCACATAAGAGACTAGTTCACAAATTAAAAATCCATGGGATATGTGGAAAAGTTTTGAATTGGATAGCTGAAAGACAGGAAACAGAGTTGTGCTGAATGGGGTGAGGTCACATTGGAGGGATGTTATCATTGGTGTACCTCAGGGATCTGTTCCAGGCCCTTTATTATTCATAGTTTATATAAATGATCTTAGGAAGGCTGTAAATAGCAAAATGTCAATTTTTGCTGATGACACTAAATTGGCAGCTGTAGTCAAAGAAGTTGAGGGTAGCTTTAAAGTGCAGAGTGACTTAAATAAGTTATTAGCTTGGGCTCAGAAGTGGCAGATGAGATTTAACCTTAAAAATGCAAAGTTCTTAACATGGAAAGGGATAATAGGGAATTGAGCTATGAAATGGATGGACATTGGCTGAATTCAGTTGAAGATGAGAAGGACCTAGGGGTAGTAGTAGATAGGTCACTGAAATTTTCAAAGAAGTGTATTGAGGCAACAAATAGAGCAAATAGGGTGCTAGGATACATTAAGAGGAATGTTAGCTACAAGAGTTAAGAGGTTATCCTTAAACTCTACAACTCTTAGGTCAGGCCAGATTTAGAGTAGTGTATACAAGCATGGTCACCACAATTTAGACATGACATCAACCTGCTAGAGTCAGTACAAAGGAAGGCAACAAAAATAATACCTTCCCTGAAGTACCTTGAATATGAAGATAGATTGAGGGTATTAAATATGTTCTAATTTGAAAGAAGATATATGAGAGGAGATATGATTGAGCTATTTAAAATCTGTTCTGGGATGGATAAGTTGGAAGGTAGTAATAGGACTAGGGGTCACCACTTAAAAAATAAAAAAAGAGAGGTGCAGGTTCAATGTTAGAAAATATTTTTTCACCAATAGAGTGGTAGATGACTAGAATAGTAGACAGTCCAAACTTGAATGTTTTCAAATGCAGATTAGATGATTATATGGGGAGGGAGGGTTAGTTGGGGGAGAGGGCATATTCTGGATTCATTCCTGTGGCTGCAGTTTTTTTATTATTGTATATATGATTGATTTGGATTTTGGCAAGTCTTGAAGATGATGCTTTTTGCAGGTTTGTGTTGCCAAAATCCAACAAGTAGTATAAATGGGTTAAAGGGTTTTGAAAAGTTTTCTCAGTATGGCTGTTGTTTTGGATGAAGTAAATATACCCATTGATGTAAGTAGTGTGTATGTAGTTGGTGATTTTTGTGATATTGAAAGAAAAAAAAATGTGTTTCTTATGCAAGTGTTGTTTTGGTAGAGGAGGTCAGTCGGTTGCATGATGAGTGCAAGAGATTAAGTGAGTTAGTGCATGAAGTGAGAAGGGATGCGAGTGTACACATGAAGAATGTGGCTGGGACCAGGAGTTTGGAAGATAGGCCTAGACTAGGAACTGGAGAGAAAGAAGTGACTGATGTAAGTGAAGATGAATGGTGGGTAAATATGGATAGAATGGATAGGTTACGACAGGTTAGGTCTGTGAGTAAGAGGGACATGGAACCTGTTAGGTTGACTAACAAATGTAATGCCCTTTGAGAGGAAGAGGTTGAAAGTGATTTGTCTGATGTGTGGGGCAGAAAGTGGAATAAGTGGGAGTTTGAATGAGAACAAGAGGGAAGGTGAAGCTACACCTAGGGGGACTAGGAGGATGACTGAGGTGCTTGTGATGGGTGACTCTCAGATTAGATATTTAGATAGGAAGTTAAGTGTGAGCAAATGGAAGGGAGTGAGAGTTTGTTTGCCAGGTGCTGGTGTAAATGATGTGTCTGAGAGGTATGATAGTCATAACATAACATAAGATAATTTCACGGATGAAAAAAGCCACCAGGGCCTATCAAAGGTCATCCGCCTCTGTCAAAACCCACCCACAAAAAGCACCATCACCAGGGGAAGACAAAATCAAAGTCCCCCACAATATAATATAACAGATGACAAAAGCCACAAGGGCTCATCATAGGTCATCCGAGTCAAACAGCCTCTTTTTTAAGGCACTTAAACTCCCAGGAAAACTACATCCAGAAGATTGCGTCCAGAAACAAGGGTATCGCCAATCAAGGCTTGTCAAGAAATAAATCATGCAACTATAGATATATACAAACAATATTAATATATACAAAACTTAGGAAGCATCACAACCTTCCCTCCCCATAAACTCATCCAACCTACTCTTAAATACATTTAGATCTGGACTACCTACTACCCTCGGCTGCAATTTGTTCCAGAAATCTACCACTCTATCGGTGAAAAAATATTTTCTTAAATCCAACCTACACCCTGGTGTCTGGTGTCTGAGTGTGAGAGAGATGCAGTTGTGATTACGCATGTGGGAGTAAATGATGTAAAGAAGGTGGGTTCATGTGAGTTACAAGAGAGGTACAAAAGGTTAGTTGAAAAGATGAGTGAAAGTAGAGTGAAAGGTGTGCTTCTGAGATTGGATGTGGGGATGGAATGGTTGTTTCGTGCTATTGGACTGAATGAGTATGTGAAAGGCATGTGTGAGGAGTCTGGATTAGGAGATGTGTGAGGGAATTCCACATGGAATTTCTTTTCCAGCCCGGAAGTTCCATGTGCTGGAGAAGATTCTGTTAGGCTTAAATTGGTAAGCCTACCCCCCCCCCCCTCCCCTTCCACAAGCAGGAGCTTCAAACCGCATCCACCACGATTCACCTTTACACGGGCTAGAATAGCCTCGGCAAGAAAATTTGAGGGCATTCAAGAGTAGAGCTGTTTCCCGCTAACCTCCCACGGGGAGAACCTCGGACATAAATAGTGCTCAACTCCCATGAGGCAGTCACAGAGTTGAGAAGTCTCGCCCGGACCCCAAGAAAATTCCCCTAGTTCCAAGTCAGGTACTAACAACAAAGCAAAGTACTAGCTGAACTATTTTTGTGTATTGGAATTAGCCCCAGCCAGTGAGGTAATTCCATTTAACGATTGCTACCGAGTGATTTTTCGGACTTCTAGTCAACTCCTGTCGAAGCCCTCCTCATTTTGGGGTGCCAGAAATACCCCCCCCTTTTTTTTTAAACCGTCATCACTTTAACATCCCACTCAGAAGCTTTGAGAGGCCTTGCCACACGTGCAGAAGACATCCGTGAAGCCTTACCCTGATGTATCACCCGGAATACTCAGTAAGCCAACCCCTATCCCCCTTCAGTAACCCATTTACGTTCATTCCCCCATTTGAATAATCTCCTCCCATAACACATTAATTTTAACTTCATAGTCTGATTCATAACTACAATCACCCCCCTCGTTCATCTGATATAATTTTGCCCGCCAATTCTCTCATTTTTATGTAAATAAAATTATATTTTTAATAACCTTGAGCTTTGCCATTGCCCATAATTTACCTGACCTCGTTGCACTCTTTCTCGCTACTCAGCCTGTCTAAACTAGTGGTGTTCCGTCCCTTTTCGGTTCGCCTTTAAGTTATTGGTCCCTCCCCCATAGATATAATATGGTATTGATGTAATATAATGTCATACCACCACACACATATTTCCTTACAACGTCAAACAAAAAAGTTGACCTTTAACCTTGAAAAGGTCACTTGACCTAGAAATTGATTTTTTTGTAACTTTCCCTAAAAATTTATACATATATATAGCAAAGTGTTCATAAAGAATTTTCTTTGAGAAATGTTTATTTTAGGAGCTACAGATTTTTATGTGAGCAGAACTTAGCCGAAAAAGTGATGATTTTGGTGCTTGACATGTACTGTATATTGTAATTACCATGGGCATAGCCAGCCCTCCAGTTTTTTGGGGGGGAGGAAAGTGCAGTCACGGTGAAGTCCTAAATGAGTGCCTGCAAGACAAAGTATGATTTTAAAGCTGAAAGACAAAATATAAAATGTTAAATTTTACAGACATTCACACAAAGAAAATATAAGGAAAGGGTAACAAATCTTTGTTCTGTTTTTTTTTACTTTCAAATATAAAATATTCTCTATGAACAAGATGGAGGGGGGGTCTCCCACAAACAGTACCCTCCCCCATCTAAGCCTAGCTATGGTAATTACCATAGACCTATACAAGTGACCTCTATTTTAAGTTTTATTCACATGAATGATAACTTTATTAATCACATTGATGTTTAGTAAAATTTTAATCTAAATACAAAGAAAGTTATATTATTAGGAAAAAAATAATATATAATTTATAACATTCACCATATTTTTATAGGAATTATTAATATAATATATAAAACAAAATTGAATGAACAAGACAAAATATAGATAAGTTCAGTAATTGTTGTGCTCCAATAATACCAGTTGAAACATGAATTGACTTGTCAATGGGATACTCAGGATAGTAAACTTTAGTCTACAGCTCTACTCTGTCTCAGTCAATGTGAGAGTACAACCTAATAATAATGTTATTTATATAGCGCATTTAATACTAGTTGCCGATGTGGCTAAGTTTCAAAGGCGCTGGGTATAGTACATCATAACATAACATAACATAATTTCCCATAACATAACATAATTACACGGATGACAAAAGCCACAAGGGCCTATCAAAGGTCATCCGCCTCCGTCAAAACCCACCCACAAAAAGCACCATCACCAGGGGAAGACAAAATCAAAGTCCCCCACAATATAATATAACGGATGACAAAAGCCACAAGGGCTCATCATAGGTCATCCGAGTCAAGCGGCCTCTTTTTCAAGGCACCCAAACTCCCAGGAAAACTACATCCAGAGGATTGCATCCAGAAACAAGGGTATCACCAATCAAGGCTTGTCAAGAACTAAATCATGCAGCTATAGATATATACAAACAATATTAATATATACAAAACTTAGGAACCATCACAACCTTCCCTTCCCATAAACTCATCCAACCTACTCTTAAATACATTTAGATTTGGACTACCTACTACCCTCCACGGCAATTTGTTCCAGAAGTCTACCACTCTATTGGTGAAAAAATATTTTCTTAAATCCAACCTACACCCTTGCTTTTTAATTTTCAAGTGGTGACCTCTAGTCCTATTTCCATCATCTAACTCAAAAAACTTGCTAACATCCAATTTATCTATCCCTGAAAAAATTTTAAAAAGCTCAATCATATCCCCTCTCACACACCTCCTTTCGAACGAGAACATATTTAATACCCTCAGTCTATCTTCATATTCAAGGTGCCTCAGGGAAGGAATAATCTTTGTTGCCCTCCGTTGCACTGACTCAAGAAGGTTAATATCGTGTCTAAAATGTGGGGACCATGCCTGTATACAGTACTCTAGATGTGGCCTAACATAAGAGTTATAGAGTTTAAGAATAACCTCCTTACTTTTGTAACTGACATTTCTCTTAATAAAACCCAGCACTCTATTTGCCCTATTTCTTGCTTCAATACACTGCTTAGAAAACCTTAATGACTTATCTATTACTACTCCTAGATCTTTCTCATCCTCTACTGAGCTCAGCCAATGCCCATCCATTTCATAGTTAAATTCTCTATTATCTTTTCCCATGTTAATAACTTTGCACTTATCAAGGTTGAAAGTCATTTGCCACTTATGTGCCCAGGATAACAATTTATTTAAGTCCCCCTGCACTTTAAAATTATCATCAATATCTTTAACTACAGCTGCTAATTTGGTATCATCCGCAAAAATTGACACTTTATTATTAACTGCATCCCCAAGATCGTTTATATAGATGACAAATAATAATGGACCGAGAACTGATCCCTGAGGAACCCCACTGATAACATCCCTCCACTCTGACTTTACACCATTTAGCACTACCCTTTGCTTCCTGTCTTTCAGCCACTCAGCTATCCAATTTGAAACACCCCCACATATCCCAATCATTTTTAATTTATGAACTAGTCTCCTGTGTGGTACCTTATCAAATGCTTTACTAAAATCTAAGTAAATTATATCTACATTCTCTCCCTTATCTACTTGATCTGTTACAAACTCAAGAAAGTCTAGTAAGTTAGTCAAACATGATCTACCTGATCTAAACCCATGCTGAGCATCGCTGATTAACCCCTCCCTCTCTAGATGTTGGCAAATCCCTTTTTTAACTATTTTCTCAAGAATTTTACAGACTACAGGAGTTAGGCTAACCGGTCTAAAGTTATTTGGATCCTCTTTACTACCCTTCTTGAAAATGGGGACTACATTCGCTCTCTTCCAATCATCGGGTATTTCTCCATATTCCAATGACCTAGTATATAACTTGTCCAGAGCTATTGAGATACTTTCTACCCCTTCTTTAAGTATCCTAGAATGAATATTATCAGGGCCGGAGGCCTTGGTAGTATCTAAATCACCTATTAGTCCTTTTATCATCCTCCGATCCACACAAATGTTAGTAAACACCTCTTTTCCTGACCTATGAGTACTATACATAGGACTATTTAGTTTCTCTTTTGTAAATACTGATGCAAAATGACCATTTAGTACCTCAACTATTTCCTCATCAGTTTCTCTCACAAACCCTTCATATTTGATAGGTCCTATTTTAACTCTGCCACACTTGTTATTAATTTTATAGTAACTAAAGAACTTTCTAGGATCTTTGTTGCTATCCTGAGCTAATTTAATTTCTGACACCCTTTTGTTCTTCTTTATAATCTTATTTAACTCATTCCTAGCCATTCTATAATCACTTAAATTTTGAATATTATTTTCTACCTGTAATTTTTTATATGCCCTTTTCTTCTCTGAAATTTTTCTAGCTATCTCCTGATTCCACCATAATGGTTTCCTACTTTTGTTCCTAATGGCCTTCATTGGGATACATTGTTCTTGGACTACATTTATTATATGCTTGAAAGTATCCCACATCCCATAAGCATTTTTACCTCTGAATTCTATATCCCAGTCTACCAAATTTAGCAAGCTTCGAAGTTTTACATAATCTCCCTTATGAAAATTTGGAACTTTTTCAGCATTCTCAGTTATTTTACCCTTCTCAATTCCCAAGTTAAAACGAACTATCTGATGGTCACTATTTCCCAATGCTTCCCCAACAGTCAATTCTTGAACTAAATGATCACTGTTAGAAAGTACTAAATCTAATATATTGTCCCCCCTCGTTGAATCGTTAACAAATTGATTCAAAAAATTATCCTCAAAGCATTCTATGAACCTGCCACTTGTTCTATCCCTACCTATCATATTTTCCCAGTCCACAGAGTTTAAGTTGAAGTCCCCAATAATAACTGCATCTGTTTCACATCCCTTACTTATTTCCTTTATCATTAGTTCATCTATATCATCAGTCTGCCCAGGTGGCCTGTAAAAAGCTCCCAAATGCACCATTCTATTTTTACTGAACCTAATATCTATCCAAAGTGACTCAACTCCATCCTGCTTTATTGAAGTATTTAAACTTGAAACAATGTTGTTTTTTATATAGATAATTATTCCTCCACCAATCCTACCTGTCCTTTGACTAATGTACATATTATAGCCCTGAAAATCAAATTCACTTATAGTGTCACTAAATTCTATTTCATTAACCCATGATTCAGTAACGCATAATATATCTATATCCTCATTGCTAATATAACTAAATAGCTCATCCTTCTTGTTTCTAAGACTACGAGCATTTGTATAGAAACAATTTAACCCCCCTATCCCTGAAGCACCTCTTGAAACTTGAATGACCTCACCTCTATCGCCTTGGAACCTATTTCTGTTATCTGCCAAGTCCATTCTACTTTCAGTACTATAATGTCCTCTCATAATTCCCTGACCACTATTAGTATCTAGTTTCCCGCCCGCAAAGACCTAATAACACGATCATACTCCTCCCACAACACATCTACCCCCCTCCTACTCAAATGCAGTCCATCCATCGCATACATTTCTTTCATTCCAACAAACCTATCCCACACATCCACAAACATGACACCTTCCATCTCACACATCCTCCTCACATAATCATTCAGCCCAATTGCACGAGACATCCATTCTACCCCAACATCCATTCTTGGAAGCACACCTGTCACAACACCTTTCATTCTACTTTCTTTCACCTTTTCAATCAACCTCTTGTACCTCTCACGTAACTCACATGCACCCACTTTCTTCACATCATTCACTCCTACATGTGTAATCACAACCGCATCCCTTGCACAGCCAGACACCAGTTCCTCATACCTATCAGACAGATCTCTCACTCCAGCACCCGGCAAACACACCCTCAAACCATTCAATCTACTTGCATTCAACTTCCTATCTAAATATCTAACTCGCGAATCACCCATCACAAGCACTTCAGTCAGACTCCTATTCCTAATCCCCACAGACCTAACTCCATCCCCACTCCTATTCTCATTCAAACTACCAGTCACTCGAACTCCACCCCCACCCCCATCAGTCATTTCACTTCCAGTTACTTCCTCTCTTAGGGCACTGAATCTATTAGTCAAGCTAATAGGTTCTGTGTCCCTCTGACTCACACACCTATTCTCCCCCTGGCTAACCACCTCAAAAGAGGCAACCCTATTCTCACAAAGAACAGGAGAAGCCTCCCTAGCTTCATGTTTCCTAACCACTCTCCACTGTCCCCCATCCTCACTAGGCCTATTTCTAACTAATCTAAGGGGGCTAACTTCACTATCACTAGAACTATCACATCCTACCTCCTCCACTGGCCCTCTACCTTCACCTGAAACATCTAACTGGCCTACCTCACCACCTAACCTATTCCCAGCTCTAGGCCTAACACTAAGTTCCCTCCTGAGCTCAGCAACTAACCCCTCCAGCCTACATATCCTGTCTAAATCCTGCCTTCTCATCCCCTCTAAATCTACAATGCATTCACGCAGCCCACATACAACACATGTATACCCCTCACCTAATACACCACAACCAATGCATACATTCCGACACTCATGCTCACTTTCATCCCCAAAGTCCATCACTTATTCAAACAAAGAAAGAATTTAAGTAGCAATAAGAAATAAAAAAAGAAGAGCAACTTAGCTTTCGCTGATTGTGGTGAGAAAAAAAACAAAAAAAAACAAACAAACTATAGAAAAATCTGAAAAATAGATCAACAGACTGAGAGCTCTATAAAACACGTGCTACCTGTTCGAAGGTCAGTTCGAAGGTCAGATGACAAAAGCCACAAGGGCCTATCAAAGGTCATCCGCATCCGTCAAAACCTACCCACAAAAAGCACCATTGCCAGGGGAAGACAAAATCAAAGTCCCATATAATATAATAGATGACAAAAGCCACAAGGGCTTATCATAGGTCATCCGAGTCAAACGGCCTCTTTTTTAAGGCACCCAAACTCCCAGGAAAACTACATCCAGAGGATGTAGTGAAACAAGGGTATCACCAATCAAGGCTTACATAAGAACATAAGAAAAGAAGGAGACTGCAAAAGACCATTCATGGCCTACACTTGGCAGCTCCTGTTCCATTCAACACACAAAGGCTTGTCAAGAACTAAATTATGCAGCTATAGATATATACAAACAATATTAATATATACAAAACTTAGGAACCATCACAACCTTCCCTCCCCATAAACTCATCCAACCTACTCTTAAATACATTTAAATTTGGACTACCTACTACCCTCTGCGGCAATTCGTTCCAGAAGTCTACCACTCTATTGGTGAAAAATATTTTCTTAAATCCAACCTACACCCTTGCTTTTTAATCCTAATTGTTTATAGAATAATGTTCTAATGTTTACAGAAGTGAATGATTTAACCAAATCATTTCTGCGCCTTTAATCGTTTTGCAAATTATAATGTGGGTGGGGCCTGACATCAGAAATGACTGAATTAAATTTGTATTTTGTTTTTCACTTAATATCTTTTTATTATCCTCATTTGGAGTCCTTTTTAGGTAAATATGTAGATTAGCAGCTCGGGCTGAAAAAGTGGATTTTTGTGTATTTACCTTTCGTTCACCCCTGCCAGAATATTCATGCGCATTTGAGTCGTCTGACATCAGACCCCACCCCCATTATAATTTGCAAAACGATTAGGGGCGCTGACATGATTTGGTTAAATCATTCGGTAAATATGTAGATTAGCGACTCGGCCAAAAAAGTGTTTTTTTGGTAAATATTTTCATTCAACCATGCAGAAATATTCATCCAGGTTTGAGTCGTCTGACGTCAGATCCCACCCCCATTATAATTTGCAAAACGATTAAAGGCGCTGACATGATTTGGTTAAATCATTCACCTATATAAACGTTAGGACATTAGTCTATAAACAATTAGGATTATATACTGGGGGCTGTGCCCCCAGAACCCCCAAATTTAATGAAACTTAGGATCATTGTAGTGTTGTCCCCCCATTGTGTTTACCCCCACACGAGCCGTCCCCTTAAATGTACTCCAAAACCTGAAACATTTTGGAACACGAATGAAATAGTCTGTCCCATCGTTCGAGCCACTAATCTACATATTTACCAATCATTCACCTCTGTAAACGTTAGGGGTAAATATGTAGATTATCGGCGCGAACGATGGGACGTACTATTTCGTCTGTGTTCCAAAATGTTTCACGTTTTTGGAGTACATTTAAGTTGACGGCTCGTGTGGGGGTAAACACAATGGGGGGACTACACTACGATGATCCTGAGTTTCATTAAATTTGCGGGGGTCTGGGGGGCACAGCCCCCCAGTATATAATCCTAATTGCTTAAAGAATAATAATTCGAAAAGGACTCAAACCCGCATGAATATTCCGGCACGAGTGAACGATAATATTTACACCCAAAAAAATTTCTGGCCGGGCCGCTAAACTACATATTTACCACGTTAGGACATTAGTCTATAAACAATTACGATTATATACTGAGGGGCTGTGCTCCCCAGACCCCCCAATTTATTGAAACTCAGGATCATCATAGTGTGGTCTCTCCATTATATTTACCCCCACATGAGCCATCCCCTTAAATGTACTCCAAAACATTAAACATTTTGAAACACAAATGAAATAGTACGCCCCATCGTTCGAGCCGCTAATATAAATATTTACCCATTTTTATTTGTCAATATATTTGTCCCCATTTTACTATTTTTATTAGCTTTTTTTTATACATTTAAATATACTTAGCTAGATCATTTAAAGGAACTACTTTTTGTTGAGTGTATGAATATTCAGGCAGGGGTGAATGAAATATAAACAAACAAAAATCCACTTTTTCAGCCGAGCCACCAATCTACATGTTTACCAAGAAACCTAACGCGGTGATTGGTCACATCTGAAGCAGACTAAGACAAAAAGGAAACCAAGGATTCCTGACTTATACAAGGGCACTGCTGAAGATGGAAAAACTGAAAGTGATCTGGAAAAAGTTGAAGTTTTAGCAAAGCAATTTTCGAAGGTGTTTGTCATGGAGCCAGAAGATGAGGTACCATATTGTGTGATGAAAAATGTACCAACACTGAATCACCTGGAAATTAATAAGGAAAAAATTAAGAAGATCATTAAAAATCTAAAGAGGCATAAATCCCCAGGACCTGACGGAATCCACTCTAGGATTATAAAAGAAGCTATGGAACAATTAGTAGTGCCTTTAGAAATACTTTATCAGTACTCCTTTAAACATAAGGAACTCCCTCAAGATTGGCTAATTGCTCATATTACTCCTATATTTAAAAAGGGTTCCAAGTGTGATCCAAAAAATTATAGGCCAGTTAGTTTAACAAGTATAATCTGTAAGATATTTGAGACAATGATAAGGGAGGAGATAATGGCACACATGAGAACCAATAGTTTATTTACTGACAAGCAATATGGCTTTATCTCAGGACGATCAACGGTGCTACAGCTCATAAAGGTTCTGGACAGATGGACTGAAATTATTGATGATGGACATGCAGTGGATGTAATATATTGTGATTTTATGAAGGCTTTCGATAGAGTTGCACATAGAAGACTATTCAGTAAAATTAGTAGTTATGGAATTGGAAAGGAGTACCAAGAATGGATTGCAGCATTCCTAACACAAAGACAACAAAGAGTGGTGGTGAAGGGGGAAATGTCAAGATGGAAGCCAGTGACAAGTGGAGTGCCGCAGGGCACTGTTCTTGGACCATTGTTGTTTGTTTTGTTTATCAATGACCTCCCTGATAGTATAGTAAATGACAGCGAAGTATACCTGTATGCAGACGACACAAAGATATTTAGATGCATAAAATATCTAGAGGATTGTCAAAAGCTGCAGCAGGATGTGCAGGAGGTATACTCATGGAGTAAAAAATGGTTGTTGAGTTTTCATCCAGATAAATGTAGTTATATGAGAATAGGAAGAACGACTATTGAAGATCAAGGCTACCAAATGGAGAAGCAGCTGAAAAAGATTACTTCTGAGAAGGATGTGGGAGTAATAATCAATGATAAATTAAGTTGTGTAGATCACCTGGCAGAGAAAGTAAATAAAGCCAACAAATTAGTGGGAATAATTAGAAGGACCTTTGTTACATTGGATGCAACGATATTTAAAGCTTTGTTTGTAGCTTTAGTAAGACCACATATAGAGTATGCTAATCAGGTATGGAGTCCTCACCTGGTTAAAGACATTGAGATGGTAGAGAACGTGCAACGAAGGGCTACAAGGATGGTGCCGGAACATAAAGGACTTAATTATGAAGAGAGACTAAGGAAGCTGAACCTACCAACACTGGCATACAGAAGAGCACGGGGAGACTTAATAGAGACCTACAAGATACTCACTGGAAAATATGATGGGGAATGTAGTCAAGGCATATTGAAACTTTGAGAAGAAAACATCAGCAGGGAAAATTCACTGAAGCTTTTTAAGACAAGGAACACGGCTGGATATAAGGAAGTATGCTTTCCCGTGTAGGGTGATAAATAACTGGAATCAGTTGCCTGAGTGGGTGATTGCAGCAACATCGGTCAACCAGTTTGAGGTCAGACTTGATAAATTTTGGTTTAATCAAGAATTGAAATACAATTACAAGGCAAAGATAATCCACCACACGCTGCCGCAGGTTGATAATATAGATCTGGAGTCACAGGCATAAGCCTCTTCCATGAAGTCTTCTGTAAGTATCTGTAAGTATCATAAGACATATATTGTAGCCAAAAATTGTAGCCTATAAACAGCGCCACCTACCGTCCGCCCCTAAACTGAAGTATTACCCAAGCTAGAATCGCATCCGCCCATACTCGCAGCATTTACCTTAACTTTCCAGAGCCGCTTTGGCCCTTTATCCTATCTTTACAGTTGACCTGCTCCACTTGCATTAGTGCCCAAGTCCACCTCTTTATTTATCTGACTAGTCCCAGTACCGAGGAGGTGGACTCCATATCTCTTTAACCAGTACTCCCATTTCTTCTCCCAATTCAATAGTATTTCTTCCTTCCTCAATTGACATCATGTTATTGTTCGAAGGTCAGTCTTCGACTGACCTTCGAACAGGTAGCACGTGTTTGGTAGAGCTCTCAGAATATTTTGATTATTTGATATACTTTGGTGTGTGACATAAACATAAATATTAAGTTATAAAATCATATATTTGGTTAATATAACAAAGTTAAATTGTGGTTATTTTGTATAAATTGTGGTTATTTTGTTTTGGTGAGAAAGTGACTTTTGTTTACTTCGGGGCCATCTTGATTAGCAGGTTTTAAACTTGCGCGCACAAATTGGGGTCAAATTCTTGTTGTTTGTAAGTTTTTGTTTCTATTATTGTTCTTGTTTAAGTATGGCTGACTGTTTGGATGTAGAGAGTATGCCTTTTGAAAGTAGTGTGTATGTAGTGTGCGATGTCTGTGGTGTAGAGAGGAGAGTGAATGTGTCTGAGTGCCGTGTATGTGCTTTGACTGAGGAGGTGAGTCGATTACGTGCGGAATGCTTGAGACTGAACGATTTAGTGTCTGAAGTGAGAAGAGATGCAAGTGTACGTTTGAAGAGTCAGATTGGGACCAGGAGGGAGGAAGTTAGGCCTAGAACAGGGACTGGAGAGAAAGCAGTAAGTGAAGTAAGTGATGATGAGTGGTGGGTGAAAGTGAACAGAATAGATAAGTTAGGACAGGTTAGGTGTGTGAATGAGAGGGACATGGAACCTGTTAGGCTAACTAACAGATTTGATGCCCTGAGAGAGAAAGAATTTGAAAGAGATTTGCCTGGTGTGGCCGTGCCTGAAAGTAGAATAGGAGGTCGAATGAGTGAGAGCAGGAGGGAGGGTAATACTAGGCCTAGAGAGAATAGGAGAATGACTGAGGTGATTGTGATGGGTGACTCTCAGATTAGGTATTTAGATAGGAAGTTGAATGAAAGTAAATGGAAGGGAGTGAGAGTTTGTCTGCCGGGTGCTGGTGTAAATGATGTGTGTGAGAGGTATGATAGGTTGGTGTCTGGGTGTGAGAGGGAAGCAGTTGTGATTACACATGTCGGAGTAAACGATGTAAAGAAGGTGGGTACTTGTGAGTTACGACAGCGGTATAAAAGGCTGATTGAAAGGATGTGTGAAAGTAGAGTAAAAGGCGTTGTTTCAGGTGTGCTTCCCAGAATGGATGTGGGGATGGAATGGTTGTCTCGTGCAATGGGGTTGAATGAATATGTGAAAGGTTTGTGCGAGGAGTCAGGATTGGTATTTGTAGATGTTTGGAGTGGGTTTTATGGGAATAAGGGTTTGTATGCGATGGATGGACTCCATCTGAGCCGAGATGGGGTTGAGGTTTTGTGGCGGGAATTAGATAGTGTTATTAGGTCTTTAGAGGCGGGAAACTAGGTTTTGATAGTGGTCAGGGAAATTTAATGGCTCAAAGTGAGGCAGGGAAAGGAAGCAAACACAGATTTGTAGAAGGTAGGCAGGCTAATGGAAGTGCTTTAGGGTTAAACTACTTGAGTAGTGAAAGTGGTCAGGGAAATACAAGAGTACAGGGTCGGGGAAAGAGAGAAAGGAGATGCAGAGGAGATAGGCCCTCAGGTGCTTCAGGGATAGGTGGGCTGAGTTGTCTTTACACAAATGCTCGTAGTCTTAGAAATAAGAAGGATGAATTATTTAGTTATATCATTCATGAAGATATAGATATAATATGTATAGTTGAATCATGGGTTAATGAAAATATATTTAATGATAATGTCAGTGAATTTGAACTAGAGGGTTATACTATGTACATTAGTCAAAGGAGAGATAGGACTGGTGGTGGGTTGATTATTTATATCAGAAATAGCATTTCTTCAAATCTAAATAACTCTATAAAGCAAGGAGAAGGTGAATCATTATGGATAGATATTAAGGTTGGTAAAAATAGGAAAATACACTTGGGAGCTTTTTATAGACCACCAGGACAGACTGATTGTATCGATGAGTTAATGATTAGGGAAATAAGTGAAGGATGCAAAGAAGATACAGTTATTCTTGGTGACTTTAATTTAACTTCTGTAGACTGGGAAAATATGATAGGAAGAGATAGAGCAAGTTGTAAGTTTATGGAGTGTTTTGAGGATAACTTTTTGATCCAATTTGTTAATAAGCCAACAAGGGGTGCCAATATATTAGATCTAATTCTTTCAAATGATGATCACTTAGTTCAAGGATTGAGTGTAGGGGAATCATTGGGAAACAGTGATCATCAGATGGTTCGGTTTAATTTGCAAATAGTTAAGGGTAGAACAACGACAAACTCCACGAAAATTCCAAATTTTTATAGGGGAGATTACGATAAATTACGCAGCATGCTAAATCAGATTAGGTGGGATATAGAATTCCATGGAAAGAATACTTATGAGATGTGGGATATTTTTAAGACTATATTAAACATGGTTCAGGAACAGTGTATTCCGATGAAGTCTATTAGGAAGAAATGTAGGAAACCATTATGGTGGAACCAAGAAATAGCTAATAAAGTTTCAGAGAAAAAAAGGGCATACCAGAGATTACAAAGTGAGAGTAGTTTAGATAATTTAAACCATTATAGGTCAACCAGAAATGAACTAAATAAGATTATTAAGAAGACCAAAAGGACAGCAGAAATTAATTTAGCTAAAAATAATAATAAAGATCCTAAAAAATTCTTTAGCTATTATAGAATCAATAATCAATCTAACAGTGATAAAATAGGGCCTATTAAATATGAAGGGGTTTTGAAAGAATCTGATGAGGAAATAGTAGAGGTCCTTAATGATCATTTTGCTTCAGTATTCACAGAAGAGAAACCAGTTAGATTAATTGATGATAATTCTAGGTCAAGGGAAGTAGTGATAAATTCTATTAATATAGACAGAGAAGAAATTAAAGGGCTTATAATTCAGTTAAATACTAGTAAGGCATCTGGCCCTGACAACATTCATTCTAGGATACTCAAAGAAGGTGTAGAAAGTATTGCAGTAGCTCTCGAGAAGATATTTATTAGATCACTAGAGTCTGGAGAAATACCAAATGATTGGAAATTGGCAAATGTAGTGCCAATTTTTAAAAAGGGAAGCAAAGAGGACCCAAATAACTTTAGACCAGTAAGCTTAACTTCTATAGTCTGTAAAATTCTTGAGAAGATGGTTAAGAAGGGAATTTCTGATCATCTAGAGAGTAGCAGGTTAATTAATGATGCTCAGCATGGTTTTAGAAGAGATAGATCGTGTTTAACTAATTTACTGGATTTTATGGATTATGTAACTAAAGAATTAGATAGGGGTGAGAAAGTTGATGTGATCTACTTAGATTTCAGCAAAGCTTTTGATAAGGTTCCACATAGAAGACTAGTTCATAAATTAAAGCTGCATGGGATATGTGGGAACGTTTTAAATTGGATAACTGAATGGCTGAAAAATAGGAAACAGAGAGTTGTACTGAATGGAGTGAGGTCAGAGTGGAGGAATGTTATTAGTGGCGTACCTCAGGGATCAGTTTTAGGCCCTTTATTATTTATAATCTATGTAAATGATCTTGGGCAAGGTGTAAATAGCAAAGTGTCAATTTTTGCTGATGACACTAAATTGGCAGCTGTAGTCAAAGAGGTTGAGGGTAGCTTTAAAGTGCAGGGTGACTTAGATAAGCTGTTAGCTTGGGCTCAGAAGTGGCAGATGACTTTTAACCTTAATAAATGCAAAGTTATTAACATGGGGAGAGATAATAGGGAATTTAGCTATGAGATGGATGGATATTGGCTTAATTCAGTTGAAGATGAGAAAGACTTAGGAGTGGTAGTAGATAGGTCACTGAAATTTTCAAAGCAGTGTATTGAGGCAAAAAATAGAGCAAATAGGGTGCTAGGTTACATTAAAAGAAACGTTAGCTACAAGAGTAAGGAGGTCATCCTTAAACTATACAACTCTTATGTCAGGCCACATTTAGAGTACTGTATACAGGCATGGTCACCACATTTTAGACATGATATAAACTTATTAGAGTCAGTACAAAGGAGGGCAACAAAAATAATACCATCCCTGAAGCACCTTCAATATGAAGATAGACTGAGGGTATTAAATATGTTTTCATTTGAAAGAAGGTGTGTGAGGGGAGATATGATTGAGCTTTTTAAAATCTTTTCTGGGATGGATAAATTAGATTTCAGCAAGTTATTTGAGTTAGAAGGTAGTAATAGAACTAGAGGCCACCACTTAAAGATTAAAAAACAGAGGTGCAGACTGGATGTTAGAAAATATTTTTTCACTAACAGAGTGGTGGATTATTGGAATAGTTTGCCACCTGAGACTGTAGACAGCCCAAACTTGAATGTTTTCAAGCGCAGATTGGATGATTATATGGGGATGGAGGGTTAATTTCTTACTTTTTGGTATGTGGATATGTTTCTTGACTCATTCCTGTGGATGCAGTTTCTTTTTATTGTATATTTTGGGGGATTTTGATTTTGTTTTTGACAGACTCCTATGGAGGCTTTAAATTATATATTGTAGATGCATGGTTGGACATTCCTATGGATTGTTAAATTGTATATTGTAGCTGCATGATCTGACAAAATCCTATGGATGCATTATATGGGTGGGATTTGATGGATACGGATGACCTTTGATAGGCCCTTGTGGCTTTTGTCATCCGTTAAATTATGTTATGTTATGTTATGTTAACTCTCTCCTCATATGTATTATCTAACTGCATCAAATTGATGACTGGACTACACATCGAGAAAAAGTTAAGCTATAGCTTTCAATATAAGACAAAAAGAAAAAGGAAGCAGTGAAAAGGGGATTGAATAAATAGTCGATGTTTTAAAATAAACCAAATTTATCATGAGTATAAACGATATTCTTTGCTATTATATAAAATATAAAAGTTAATGGATGAAGTAATCAAAGGGTACTATTGTAGTGCTCACATTAAAAGAATGAGACACAAAAAAAACACTAAAAGATTAGCACTTTGTAGTCGTATGAAGTCTTAGAATGGGTTCACACGTTGAACCGAAATATAATACTTTACGGAAGGGAATCCAAATGAATGAGTACTCAGAAGAGAGCACTGCTCCCAGAGAAAATCAGTGCTACCTTTCTTGTCTTGAAAAGTCCGAAACGACGTTGGTCAAATGACCGCGGTATATATATATATATATATATATATATATATATATATATATATATATATATATATATATATATATATATATATATATATATATATATATATATATATATATATATATATATATATATATATATATATATATATATATATATATATATATATATATATATATATATATATATATATATATATATATATATATATATATATATATATATATATATATATATATATATATATATATATATATATATATATATATATATATATATATATATATATATATATATATATATATATATAGTTTGGGTTCCCTAAGCTGGTGGAATTTATGCAAGCGAGCAAACTACAGAGGGTTTAACATAACTTCAAAATCTAAACGAGCGTATAAAAGATACAGCCAAATCCTTTAAAGAAATGAGGACAGCTCGTGCAAGATTTTAGAAGCTCTGAAACTAGAAGCTAAAATCTTTGTTCTCCTGAATTTTCTAAGGTTCAAGGGGGTAAAATTTAGACGTAGAAATGATAGGATAGTGTTGAAATTAGAAATAAGTGTAAGAATGTGTGTATGGAGTTTCTAGGTGACTGGATGGCCCTTCCCTTGCTCTATCTCCCAAGTTCTTAATATAGAAGCCTCCTCTCTAGGTAGTTTTAAGAATAGATTAGATAAATATATGGATGAAGCTGCTAGATGGGACTGACTTTTTTTATGTACATATGTATATATTTTTCTAAGGAGTGGGGAGATTATATTTTGCGGTTGCATGAATGGACATAATCCTCTGGATGCATTTTATGTATATTGTAGATTAGATCTGACGAACTCCTGTAAAGGGTGACAATGTTGATGACTTTTCTCTGGTAAGAAATCTTTTGTGTGTTGAATGGAACAGGAGCTGCCAAGAGTAGGCCATGAATGGTCTTTTGCAGTCTCCTTCTTTTCTTATGTTCTTATGTATATTCCGACTACACTCTTCTAATCTCTAACTTAAGCTTCGATGTTATATTGAATTTCAACCGTTTATATAACTTTCACTCGCTGCATCTACCGATTGTTTTCTTTCCTATTACTAGCAGGCGTACACAAACATTGGGACTGGATTGGTTCTTATCCTTTTCTAACACCTAGGAAATTGAGGTTTCATCTCAATTCCCTCTCTTATTCCCAGTCTGTCCTCCCAACTATTTCTCAGTTCTTTCTCGTTCCTTCCGCAGATTTCAAGGCCCTCTCATGTAACACTATATTGACCGGTTTCACTCTTACTTCTCTATGTAATTCTTCTTGCCTTTTAATGCCCATCTATCTAGTGCTTGTAATCCATCGGGTACCCTGGTTTTGTACCCTCTGGGGCTTGATCATAACACTCTTCGGAGTACTATGTAGCAGAATAGTCGGGTACAATAGGGCGGCTCTGACCATCGCCATTTAGAGTTTCATCTTGTGTCCGGGCGATAGTCGTGAAAACCTCCCTAATGACGCTAATTTCACCTTAGTTATTCTTATCCTATCAGCTAGATGTGTTCTATATCAGGTTTTACTTATTTTCAGATCCAATACCCTAGCTTCGTCCTTATATCCCCATACTTTGCCCTCAACCCTCATGCTCTCTACTTTCCTCCTGTTGATGGGTATCACTTATCGCAATTGGTCTTGATCTTCTATTTCTTCTCGTGTCTATTTAAGTTCAGGATATCTTTAGCTTTATTATTGGCCGACTTCCTTGCTATTCTGGTCGAGGTCACAATAATCTGGGCGACGTCATCTGCGAGCAGTGCATAGGCTGTTTCTCGGCCAAGGTGGCAGGGTAAATCATTGGTATAAATTGCGTAAAGGACTGGGGTGAGAGGCAGCTCCCCTGAGTGAGTCCATCCTTTCTCTTAAAGCAACCAAACACCATATAGGCCTTCCTGTCGTTTATGGTTTTGCATAACAACCTGATCATTTTCTTCTCAAGCTCTATCCTTACCAGATTATACTTAAGAGGATCCCTCCACACCTCATCAAACGTCTTCTGCACGTCACGCGCCATTAAATGAAGCATGTTACCCTCACTGTTAGCTTTTAACAGTGTTATAACGTTGTAATTATGTCATAAAGAATTTGTTTAAAAGGAATAAATTCCTTTTTAATGAATATAAACACCCTAACAAACACACGCACAAATATAGAAATATAATACAAAATATATTAACCTTCGTTAGAGGAGCATCACGCGCAAATTTATATGTAAATACCGGTAGGTACGCGAAAGGGTAAATTTAGGGAATAAGAAAAGACAGTTTAGTAGAAAGGATAGTTGTAGATAGATAGTTAATGATAGATAAGGCAAGTTTCAAGTACTCACGATACCACTTATTACGTTAATTAGATTGTCTTTAGACTTTGTAATACACCAGTACGGTAACACGTAGGAGCACAAGTTACATACAACTTTCTAGTTTCGTGTCTAGGCTTCATCTAACTATCCCAACTATACTTTACTGTCAGAAGTTCTCTAGAAAATGATCCCACAATTTTGATATATTAATATTAGTTCACACTAAATTATATCCCTCCCCCTTACTTCAAATTTCCTCCCCCAACCGTAAATCCCCCTTATTAGACTAACTATAGATTAAGTCGAACAACAAGTTTAGACACCCGTGTTAACCTGCGGACTCCAGCTGACCAGGAGGCTGAAGCAGGAGACTGTGATTTAGGAGCTGCATCTCTAACTACTTGGGATGATGCAGACTTAGGAGGGGACCTAATTGGAGTCACAGTACCAGCAGGGGTAAGGAGATGTTGGCTAGGGACAATCTGATCTTGGTAGCGTTTGACAACGACACCATCCTGCAACTGGCATCTATATGAGAGAGGGCCAGTCTGAGATTGGACTTTAGCATGAACCCATCTGGGAGCTCTAGTAGCATAATTACGAATTGAAATAGGAGCATCATGAAGAAGGGTTAAGGATTTAGCATGTGAGGAGTGATTCTCCTCCTGAGAGCGCTGCTTATCAACAACCTGGGAAGCAACGGACTCGCCTGGCCATATTAAATCCAAGCCTGAACGTAGCTTCCTGCCAAACATAAGTTCAGCACGTGACACTCCAGTGGTAGAATGGGGTGTCACCCTGTAGTTAAAAAGAAATTTATCTATAGGGGTGGCAACAGGATCTGTGGAGGTGCGCATTGCTCACTAAAAATGTTGCACCATGGTCTCCGCAAGACCGTTGTAGAGGGTTTATAGACAGCTGTAGGTATGTGGCGAATGTCACAGTTTACCACAAAAATCCTAAAATCATGAGACGTTAAACAGGGACCGTTGTCGGACACAATTGAGACGGGAATACCATAAATAGAAAAGAGTGTCTAAGAGATTTTATGGTCACCTGAGCTGTTGTGCCGTTAGTGCAGTAGATGTCAACCCACTCAGAATGTGCATCAACACAAATAGGAAAAGTTACCGTCCACAGGACCTGCATAATCCACATGCAGTCTGTGCCAGAGAGCACTAGGCAATTCCCAAGGGTGCCACTCAGCTTTAGGAGGATTAGCACGATGTGCTAAGTAGTTAGAACAAGACATAGTAAGATTATCCAGATCCTTATCAAGACCTGGCCATCAAACATAACTACGGGCCAGCTCCATCATGCGGGATGACCCTGTATGGCCCGCATACACTGCTTGAAGGAGAGCTGTGCGCAGCATATTAGGAACAACAAATCATGTTCTCCATAGAACACATCCACTTTGGATGGGCAGTTCGTCTCTCTTCCGCTGATAAGCTTTCAAGTCGGGGTAGCCAAGACTAGTAGTAAAGTATAGTTGGGATAGTTAGATGAAGCCTTGCTCACAATTCTTAAAAACCTTAGAAGAGTTGGGTCTGTCCTGGTGCAAGTTCTGATATAATCGCTCATCACTGGAGTTAAATCTAAGAAATTAACCAAACATGTCCAGTCTGCTGGAATAAGAGTACTGCCATTAGGGGATAACAAAGGAAGTTTACTCAGAGCGTCCGCTGTACCAAGGAGTTGACTAGAGTGATGCTTAAGAATAAAGTGGTACGCTTGTAAGAGAAGCGCCCAACGTTGGATACGACCAGAAGCTAGTGGAGGAATAGGCTTTGTAAGTAAGGACAACCATTGGAGGGGTTTGTGGTCAGTTATAGTATATGGTTATTAATAAGATTTATTTTCGGTCAATAAATCAGCCTAAATAGCGTTTATAAAACCATTGCTATAAATTTGTTTCATTGAGTTCGTCTGCTAGTTTTTAGGCCTAAGACGAAAGTGAAATAAATTTTGAAATAATGAACTAGGTTTTAAGAAAAACAATTAAACAAATATAAATATATTCATAGAATCAACGAATGTACAATGAGATAAGTTGGATTATGTATACAATGTAAGATATGGTAAAATATGATTTACACTAACAAGATGTGAAGAGAAATGAAGTACGTGAAATAAATATGAAATAATATGGTGACTATGATGGACTGAATTCGGGCTGCAAATACGAGAAGTAAATAGAATTAGGACCTACTGTCGTATGGTCGTTTGCAGAGAATTGTTAGAGGATGTAGAATTAAACTAAGTACTGTATGATTTGTTTGGAGGTAAATGACTAATTGTAGAAGGAATAATTACCAACCTTTATGCGAAGAATGGCGAGAGTCGAATGCGAAAGAATAGTGTGCCATTTGGTCGAGCTGAAAGCATGTGTTTGTTTGTTTGTGTGTGAAATTTTAAGAGATGTTGTTTGAAACGGTAGTACGTTAAATGAATTGAAAAGTTAAGTAAAATAAATGAATTAATTAATTATTAAGTTGTACATAAAATATGATTTAATTTACAAAAGTAAAAGATTTGCATGATATGAATTTTACATAATAATTTATGTATATATATATATATATATATATATATATATATATATATATATATATATATATATATATATATATATATATTATTATTATAGGAATGTCCAGAGGGCATTGCTATACAGTCACCATGGTAAACTCTTTCTGACCCCGCAAATAGTAATAGAATTTACGTAAGGTAAAGACCATACCCAGTGCTTCTTTCTCGAGTTGATAATAGTTCTTCTCAGCTGATGAGAGTGAACGAGAAGCAAAGAAGACAGAGCGTTCTACACCAACAACTACACGGCATAGCACTGATATCTGCCACAACTGCAATAGATTTACTAAAATCAAAATGGACAAGTAGAGTAGAATTTAGCAGTATTATTTTAGACAATACGAATGCATTTTCCGGTTCCTTTCTCACAAATATTTTTGGTTAGCCTTTAGAAGATTATTTAGAGAATGCAAAATAGTAGCTGAAATTGAAATTAAAATTGATTTAATAAGTAGGAAATGTGTGCTAAGTATATAAAGATAAAAAGAAGTTGAGTGTTGCCCTGGTGTAGAGAGCTTCTCTCAGTTTATTTCTCTTAGTTGGTCTTTATTTTTCTCCTATTTATTTTTTTATTTTTTTTTACCCTAAATAAATAGAAAAATAGATTTGATTTTTCCTCCATCGTGGCATTCAAGCCTTTCAAGTTTTTTATCTGCTATATATATATATATATATATATATATATATATATATATATATATATATATATATATATATATATATATATATATATATTCTTCTTTTATTTTACTTAACAATTTATTACTTATTCTGCCGGGGTTTAGGTTTTTATTTCTTTTCTGTATATTTTGTTTTAATACTGGGCACTTCGCCTCCTTTTCTTCTGTTTGTTTGTTTTGTTTCCTCTTTGCACTTAATTGTTCGTGCTTTACCTCTTTACGTATATATTCCGATTTGTTTTTCTCGGGAGCAGTTCCTTCCACTCGGGAATAGGGCTTGCCTGGTGGCGCGTCCCCTAACTGCTCTCGGAATTTCTTGGTTGAGGTTCATGTCCGGGAGTATTTCGTTTTCTATCTTATCCCAGGTCTTTCTCCCTAGTCTTTGGAGTTCCATATTCAGTGGGGTCAGAGATGCTCTTGCGTGCAGTTCTGTTTGCTGAATATAGTCCGTCCTTCGTGCTCCAGCTATAAGCAGGGCTGCTTTGTTCTGCACTCTGCATTTGTCTGAGAGAGGTGGAACTAGCAGCCTGCATGACCACTTCCGGGTACACTAAGGTTGAGCACACCAGAACAGTGTATAGCTTTTTAAGATTTTTGGAGCTGAGGTATTTAAATCTATACAGTTTGTCGAGCTGTATTTTGGCTAGGGAGATTCTGTTGCTAATGTGGACTCTGTATCCTTTGGATGTAAAGTGCAGACCTAGGACTTTTCCTTTATTTCCGTATGGGTATAGATCGCCGATCACCAAGACATCCACACGTCTTCGGCGGTTAATTGGAAGGACCTGGAACTTTCGGCGGTTGGTCTTGATTTTCCACTTTCGTTCGTATGGATTGATGTTATCGATTTCGATGGCTGTCTTCCTTGCTTGGTATCCAGCATGTTTGTAATAACTGGGGACGATTTGTGTGATGTCGTCTGCAAACTGCAAGTGCATGACTTCCTCCACAACCAGATCAGGTAAGTCCAGTGTGTACAAAAGGTACAACAGCGGACTCAGACAACTACCTTGTGGAACACCCGCCTCAAGTTCAAACTCGAGTCCTCTGTAGCCCTCGATCTAAATTTGGGCTTTTCTGCGCATGTTGTATTCGCAGAGGACTCTTTCCAGGATTGAGTTCAGCTGGAGGCCTAAGATCTTCTGTTGTAGGCCTCTTAGCCAAACCTTATCGAAGGCCTTTTGTACATCTCGCATCACCACGTCTACGTATTTCCTCTCAGCTTTACAGCGGGCGAGCTTCTCGGTGAGAAGGGCGAGGGCTGTGTCAGTCCCCCTTCTCTTGCGGAACCCGTGTTGCTGAGGGCTGTGGGCTTCCAGGTCGGTCAGTTGGTCTTGTAACCTGTTGAGGGGAAGCTTCTCGTAGACTTTTCTTATAATCTCCAGAAGGGATATTGTTCTGTAGTCCACCAGTTGATCAGGCTTCCTCCCTTTAGGTATAAAGATGATTTTAGCCATCTTTAAACCGTCGGGGAAGTAGCTCGTATTCAGGGAAGCATTGCAGATATTCGTGATTCCCTGAATGATCTGCCGGGGGTCATGCACCAAGTTATTTCTGGTGATGCCCGTCCAGCCTGGTGCCTTCTGTTTGAAGTTTTTTATGACTGCCATGACCTCTTCAGGTGTAGTTGGGCGGCCACGGTCTGCCAAAATCCCCCCTTCATGACATAGGCATGTGGGAGCGTGCGATGCACAATCTGATTAAGATCTTCAATCAGTTAGCCCTCGAATTCCGCATTTTCCTCTGGTGTTATATTGAAGACATCCTTCCAGAATATGCGGAATCTTTCTTCTAACACCGCCGGGTCTTCCAAGTAGTCACCACCCTCCTTAATGCGGGTATTTTCTCTACTTGTAAGACCTTTCAACTTGTTCACAAGTCACCAGAACACATCGGGTCGCACCTCGTTGTCAACTTTTTCAATCAGGCTGTCCCAGATTTCAGCCTGTTGCTGGTTAATAGCCTGCTTCAATTCTTCACTCATTCGCTGACAGCTTTGTTTGTATAGGTTTATTCTGCAATAGCGTACATTTATACATAATCTAATACAAATACAATAATAATATATAAATACGCATAATATAAGCGTACACATTACACAAAGCAGGAAGCCTGCCAGTGTTGGCGTGCAGTAAGGCGCGGCGGAGCGTCCCACACGTGTCTTATCTGCTGCAAGTGGGTGGCGGCGGTCCTCACCACCCATCGCCCGGCTGGGGGTGGGCGGCAATCAGCGCGGATGGGGTGCTGTTCTCAGCACGTCAAGCAGCTCGTTTGTTGGGGTGTGGCGGACCACCTGGGTGGCTCTTGCCTCTCGCGCCTTCAGTAGGGCGCCTCTTACAGGGGGAGGGGCTGGCGCTCGCTCTGGCCTGAGGCGGGCGGTGGCTGAGCAGGAGAGGAGGTAGTGCACCAGTGGGCTCCGGAAGAGGCCGCCGCAGTGTTCGCACCTCCCTGCCACAAAGTCGGCGTTCAGCTCTTCCCTCATGGAGTAGCCCAGCCTCACACGCTGTAGCAGCACGCCGTTCGCTCTGGGTTGCCTGGAAGGATGAGTTCAGTGGGCGATAGGCTGTGGCTGCAGCATACCACGCCGCTCGCCTCTTAGTTGCTTCCCATTCTTGGTGCTGCTGGTGGGCGTTGTGGGTGGCCCCACGTTTAGCCTGCACCTTAAGCTGCTGCAGGCTGCGGCGCACGGTCCAGGTGATGGTGGGGCCGTGGGCGGCTCGTTTGGCAGCCTCATTGCCGCGCACGCCTACATGGCTGTGAATCCGTTGGAGCCGGACACGCCTGCCCCGAGCTGCCAGGTCCTGCAGGGTGCACATGATGTTGGTGGTGAGGTGGATGCTGTCCCTGGTGTGGGCGTGGGCATGCTGCAGCGCCTCCAATCCCGACCGAGAGTCCGTCTATATCACCACAGTGGCCTCCCAGGCCAAGCAGAGCGTGCTGGAGGGCATGCAGGATTGCTACCAGCTCCGACTGGAGGGGGGAGCAGTGGTCTGATGTCCTCCACGACTGCTTCAGGCCACTCGTGAGAAGGCGGTGCCGGACCTCCCGCTGTCGGGGTCGACGGAGCCATCAGTGAAGTAGACTGCGCTGACTGGCTCCGTTACCTCAGACATGGCCTTGAGGGCGTGCTGGCGCAGCTCCTCGGTGAGGCAGTTCGCTTTGCTGGCGGGCAGCTGTGTGGCGGTGAAGTCGGCGGCGGGGGGCTCCCATGGTGGTGGTGGAACGTAGGCGGGGTTGGGGGTGTCGGGGTCGCGCCACAGCAATTACCATTAAGTGAAAGTGATGAAATTGTGTGGTAGGTATATAAAGGTGTGAAAATGGTTTCTAGTTTGCCCTGGTGTTAGGACATCACCAGCATTCTTCTTAATATTAAAAATATCCTCCGTTATTAAAGGTGCTGACTGTCGTTGACTGCCAGTTTTATCCATTATAATATATATATATATATATATATATATATATATATATATATATATATATATATATATATATATATATATATATATATATATATATTGATTCAGTTTTATTGTATCGTCGAAGCATTCGAACCTTTCAAAGGTATCTCTTATGCGCCACAGCGACTGACCCAAAGAGTAATTAATTAAAATAAAAAGAGTAAATACCGTCAACGTATAATTTAAATATCTGCTCACGTAAAAAAAGAAATTAAACAACTCAGTTAGACTATTTCAAATACCTGTCATTTTCCTTATTTAATTTTTATTTGTACGAATAACTAAATCATTTTTTTCTTTCCGTTATTTGAAGAAACCTAAAACAATCTTAAAAAGAAACGAAAGGCGAATATAAAAAGTTGGTTAAGCAATTATAAATCGGGTTAAATCGACAATAAAGAAGTGCATTTGTTTTTTGAGAACTGAAATGAGAGATATGGTGGCACTGGGCAACTCCTTAACCACCGCGTCCTCTAATTAATTATTTAATCTTAGCCATGAATGAATTTAACCTTATAAGAAAACAATTAATATAATTGACTTGTTTTGTTTCTATTAAGATTAAGATATGTGTAAAAAAAAAACATTTACTGTGAATTAATCCCCAGAAAGCTTTTATTTTATTATATTATTCGCCCTAAATTGAGTCAATTAAGTCAAAACAAATACATTAAGAAAACATGTTGAATCTTATTAAATTGCCTGTGTGTAATAATATAACAATTGTGGAATTAAATAATAATGTAAAACAAATTAACGTAAGCAGAGTGTATAAATTTAATATTATTGGGCCTCATTTAAATGTTTGCAAATTAATTCCATTTATAAACTATTAAGTACCGCTTTGTGTGTGCGGGTCGTTTATGTTTAAGGGGAACTGGAATTTAAGTGTTGATGGAAGGCAACAGAATTTCATATCAAAAATCGACGCTGAAGAGATCTCACTTTAGATAAAGGAGGAAACGGTTGAGGCAAGGGAGGTTCAAAACGCCAAGTTTTTTTTGCCTCATCAACCCTACGGGGAGAATTCGTTAAAGAATTTTGAACCAGGACCAAGAAGACTTGATGTCGTGCTAACCCCCCCCCCTCCATCTACGGAGTCGCGAAGCTGAAATGAACTGATCTGCCACTCATCTAGTCTCGCCACAACTATGTCGGTCCACTTTGATAGACATAATTGGGGACGTAAAGGAAAGCAGGTTTGAGGATTAGCGCACTGTGGAACTCTACAGAAGAGACCGCCCGGTTACGAGGCGATGCTGAAAACTTTGGGGAAGAGTTCGCTCTAATCTCTAAGGGTAGCTTCCGGCCAAGACCACAGGGAGACACACAACCGTCCCTGTGTAAGTTGGAAACAGCATCGATATCCAAACCACAGATGGGGCGCACCCCGGGTGGTGGTAGTTGATTCTATCACCGCCCATCATCAAGTCCGCCACTCATCACCCATCTGAGGGGCCTTGCCCGGGTCTACCCTCCACCATTCATCCCCCCCCACCCCATTTGGCAGTTCAGTTCACGTAAGCTTAGAGACGAGGTAGAGGGAGTCTCCAAATTACCTTATACAGAAGACCACGAAGAAGAAGAGGTGCATCTTATTGAGCAACAGCAAATCCCCCACAACGAGAGCATCTGTTACAACCAACAAACAGCGCTGAGGGGCCACTCTCAAGAAGAGATGGCCCAAGACCACACGACCCGGATTCCTCTGCGGGTTGTCGACGGGCAACCCAAGCCCAGCAGGGAATTCACTTTCGAGGCCGTGTACGGCAAACTGGGAATTGCCATGGTGAGGCTCCTGGATATATCGTCGGGCTACATTGCGATATGCGAAACGGAGAAGGATATCGAAGACATATCCAAGGAAAAGGCAGTCGAAGCCCTTCGAGCCATAGGACTGCAACCAGCAGTGCCACCCCAGATCCTGGCGCACAGAAGCGTAGTATGCCGCCGAATCGACCCGTGGATTGGGCAGCATACCGCGGGAGAAATGAAAGACGAGATAGAGCTACGGCAGGCCTGGGCTAAGGTAGCCAAAATAATAAAATTTAAAAATAGGAGGGACGGCAGCGATTACACGCACGTGTTCAAGGTGGTCTTCTCGGAGACTACCATGGCACAGAAGGCGAAAGAACATGGTCTACTAATGTTCAACGCTAAAATTAGCGGAGAGCAGGTCGAAAAGGGAGAGTTCCTCCCCCCCCCCCCCCGGTCCAGTACTGTTTCAAGTGCTACAAGATGGAGACCCACGCCACCAAGGACTGCAAGGAGCCACAAGAAACTTGCTCCAAATGCAGCCAGCTTGGTCACAATTGGCGCAATTGCGTCAGCACCACGGAAAAATGCGTGAGTTGCGGGCAGGGTCACCGTACAATGGCCATGTCATGCCCTGCAAAAAAGGACGTAATGAGGAAAAAGCAGGAGGCAAAAAAGAACGAAGTAACGCGCAGGGCGAACACGTCCTACGCCCAGGCAGCAAAGGCAGCCATCTCAGAGGTGGATGCCAGAAAAACATACCTCAAAATTGAGAACGAGGGATCGACGAAAATCATGACGTGCATACTTCATGCGCACGTCATGAATCTGGCTCGCCCGGGCACATTCGCCACTGTTTTGAACCAGATGCTGGCCAAAAACGGTATGGAACAAATGTGGTTCCCGGATAACCCCCCTTCTGGGGATGTACTGCCTTTGCAGATGACCCCAAAGGTCCAGCAGACTGCGGAGCAAGCTAACGCTTGCAAACAGCCATCCAAAAAGTCGAATAATGAAGCAGTCGAGGCGAAAACTCCTGCTCCCACCCAAATCAAGGCAAGCACGGCGAAACACTCGAACTCGGAAACGAGCAGTTCATCGGAGTCTTCGGACTCCTCGGACGCGGAAGCAACTAAACCCCAGGAAAAGAAGGGAAAAAAAGAAGAGAGCGAAGAGATTGCGGGCAAATTACATCAACCTGAGAGTATACGCCTGCGATCAATTCCCCTTCCCAGAGGAAATGGAACCCAGTCGCATCTTCCAAGGCATTAAAGCGAAGATCTATAAATGGGAGTACGACTCTGAGGTAGACCCTGGAACAGTGGAAGAGGCCCTGCTGGCACAGAATGTTATCCTTCATCATAACACATGCGAGCAACTCTCTAACGCTGAATTCAGAAAGAAGAAGAATGGGAGGAAGAAGAACGTCACCCAAAAACACTAGGTGACTGAAAATGGAGAGAGTAAGCAACAGAATGAGGATTCTGACACTCAACGTGAATGGATGGGAGGAGAAGGCCACGGCATATGGTAACATATTCCGTTTGCTTGATCCCGACATCATTCTCATCACAGAGCACGGTATCGACACTACAGCTGGTCGCATTAAAATACCGGGCTACAGAGTGGTCATGAAGAACCATCCCCAGGAAAGGTTTGATCGTGCTGCAATAGCTGTCAAGAGGAACATCTCCTTTAAACAACTACCAGAACTCGATGAGTCCTTTGTGGCAATCGAAGTACACACCCTGGTAGGAGACCTCGTGATAGCTGCAGCATATCAACCCCCTCGACGAGCAAATCTTCCGTTATGCAACTTTTACACACTGTTCGGGCACCGCAGAATGGCATTCTTAGGGGGAGACCTCAATGCCAGATGCCGTGCGGCGGGCTATGGTAGCACCAACGATAGAGGCCGAAACTTGGAATTGATTATGGGAAGAAAGAACATTCAAAGGATAGGGCCGGATTTTCCGACCTATATCACTTCCAGATCAGCAACTAAGCCTGATATAATCTTAACAAGTGAAGGCTTCCCTTTCAACTACCATAGTGAGCCAGGCCCAGCAGTCCCTAGTGATCACATAGCGATTCTCACAACAGTATCTCTCGCACCAATCCAGCTCCCAGCCCCTCTCCGGAAAAACTACGCCATGGCCAACTGGGATCGCTACAAGCAGCGACTCAGTGACTATGCGCCAGCTGACCTCAGCACGGCGTCGTTAGAGGAGATTGACAGAGAGTTGAGAGGATAACAACGTCCATACTAAACGCGGACCGCGAGAGCATACCCGTAACAGGGTATAAAACACCTCCTCAGCCCAGATGGACAGAGGAGAGAAGAGATATCGCTCGCGTTCACAGGGAAGTGTACGAAGAAGTACGACGGGAGGGTCCCAGCCGGGAAAGGAGCTTGCTGCTTCGACGCCTAAGCTCAGAGCTTAGAGAGGCCATCAACCTCCAGCAGGAGGAGATATGGAACAACTTGATAGCCAAAGTCGACAGCGAGCTTAGCCGGGCTAAGTTCTGCCGCCAAGTCAGGAACTTAAAGAGACTTACTCCAAGACCCAAGGCTCGGATAAAGGAGAACGGAGACTACTTAGAGAACCCGGTGGTTCTCGAGGATATGTTCAGGAACTTCTGGAAAAGCGTTTTCAGGATTACCCCCGAGGAAAACGCTGAGTTCGACTAGGAATTCGAAGGCCAACTGATTGAACAACTAAATCAGGAGATACATCGCACGCACCCACTACAGCAAGTCGACGAAGGCAGGGAGATGGCGGGCCATGGACGCCCCATAACATCAGAGGACGTCATGGCCACTGTAAAAGCCTTTCGACAAAAGGCACCAGGCTGAACGGGTATCACCAGAAACAACTTGGTTAACGCCCCACAGCAGATTATTCAGGGTATCGTTAATATTTACAACGCTTCCCTGAACACGGGCTACTTCCCGGAAGGTCTCAAGATTGCGAAGATGATCTTCATACCCAAGGGAGGTAAACCCCCTGATCAACTGGTAAACTACAGGCCAATCCCCCTGCTGGAGTTCATTGCAAAAGTCTACGAGAGACTCCTAGCTGACAGGCTTCAAGAACAACTTGCCGAGCTGGGAGTCCACAACCCTCAGCAGCACGGGTTCCGCAAGGGACGAGGAACGGAAACAGCCCTCGCCCTTCTTGCGGAGAAACTCGCTTGCAGTAAAGCTGAGAGGCGGTACGTAGACGTGGTGCTGCGTGATGTAAAGAAGGCCTTCGATAAGGTTTGGCTGAGAGGATTACAGTACAAGATCCTCAATCTCCAGCTTAACCCATTCCTGGAAAGGATCCTTTGCAACTATATCTCCGATAGGAGAGCCCAAATTTCAATCGAGGGCTGCAAAGGACCCGAATTCGAACTCGAGGCGGGAGTTCCACAAGGCAGCTGTCTCAGCCCTCTGCTGTACCTCGTGTACACAATAGACCTGCCTGCTCCAGTGAGGTACGATTCGATGTATCTGCAATATGCAGACGACATCACCCAAATCGTCCTGAGTCCATTCAGGAACTCTGGAAGCCAGGCGAGGGCGACAGCTGTCGAAATTGAAAATATCAATAGATATGAAAGAAAGTGGAAAATAAAGACCAACCGCCAGAAGTTCACGATCATTCCAATAAACCGCCGGAAAGTTGATGACGTCGTCGTCAATAACGAGAACTATCCGTACTCCAACGAGGGTAATGTCCTGGGCTTACGACTCTTCAAATCAGGATATAAGACGCACATGAATACCAGAGTATCCCTAGCCAAACGAGAGCTGAAGAAACTTTACCGTTTCCGAGGCCTCAGCGTGCCTAACATCAAAAAGCTGTATATGGCCTTGGTACGCTCAGTCCTGGTGTACCCGGCCGTGATCACGCAGATGGCAAGCTGTACCTCTCTCAGAACGATGCAGAGAGTGCAGAATAAAGCCACGCTGCTTATTACAGGCACGCGAAGGATCGACCGTACTCGGCAATCGATTCTTCACCAAAGAATCGGTCTAAAGCCGATCAATACGGAGATCCAAAGGCTAGGGAGAAAGACATGGGACAAGATAGACCAAAATATACTCCCGAACATGAACCTGAATTTTAATATTCGTGCAAACCGGAGACGCGCTATAGGTAGAACTGCTCTGTTTCCAAGTAGTAGAACCTGCGCGAGAGAAGTGGTACTACCTATGTTTACGTAGTGTTAGTCCACTACTCTAAAGAACAAGGATTTTAAAACTCAAAAGTTTGACAATTAGTCCAACCAAATCAACAACTTTAAATACCGTTTGAAAAAAGAGGCGAAGTGCCCACATTAAAGTCCCCCCCCCTCCCCCCCCATATAAACATAGTAAGAATTAAAAAATTAAAACTAAATTTAAATATAAAAGAGGCGAAGTGCCCAATCTTAATAATCAAAAATTTAAGAATAAAAAGAGGCAAAGTGCCCAATTCCCAATACCCATTTGATAAAAAGATAATGAAACGAAGTCAACAAAATTTAAACGATGAAAAGAGGCGAAATGCCCAAATTAAATAGATTACTGAGAACTCAAAATTGAGATTCATTCAGCCTGAAAGACAACCTTGAAAGGCTTGAATGCTTCGAAGGAGGAAATACCTATTACATAAATAAATATATATATATATATATATATATATTATAACGGAGGAAACTGGCTGTCAAAGACAGTCAGCTACTTTTTGACGGAGGAATTTTTAATTTTTAAACAAAACAAGAAGAATGCTAGTGATGCCCTAACACCAGGGCAAACTAGGAAACATATTCACACCTTTATAAACCTACCACACAATTTCACCACTTTAACCTAATTTGTAATTTGTAATTTGTAGTGTTGATGGAGCAGCTGATGGCACTCTCCTATCGGGAAGGAACCACCCCCTTCAGCTACGCCGACGACCTGGCACTCGTTGTCACGGGGCGCGGCGACAAGCTCGCGTGGGCTCAAGTGGCCATCCACCTCATCACTGCCAAGTGCGAATAGCTGGGTCTCAAGATCTCAACAGATAAGTCCCAGCCCATGGCCATCAAGACTTTCACGCCTGCTGTCCAGCAGCTGCGCGTCCAGGGAGTTGGGCTGGCCAGGACCGACTCCGACCAGTACCTCGGGGTGTGGGTGGACATGTGGCTGTCCTTCACGCACCTAAGGGAATGGACGCAGGCCTGGCTCAACGTGATGAGGGCCATGACGCGGTCGAGTGTTGGTGCAACCTTCCCCGTCCACCGCCTCTACTACCTGCAGGCAGTGCGCTTCCTAGTGGACTACAGTGCACCGGTCCTTGTAGCTACCCCGGCAGCAGCGCCTGCCGGTGTCATGCAGAGCGAGGCCCGCCTGGTGTCCCTCACCGCCAAGGTGGAATGCATTGTTGCCAGTCGGGTGGCCAGAGTGCTCCAGCACGACGTGGAGGGTGTGACGCAGAGACTCTCGATGGCCGTGGCGCAGGGCATCGAGTGCCTGGGTAAAAATAGGTGTCTCATAAACATCACCTTAGCAACCAACACCCTCAGATAGGCAGGGACTGGCTGTGGCGCGACCCCCCCCCCCCGCCTACGCTCCACCACCACCTTGGGAGCCCCCCGTCGCCGACTTCACCGCCAGCAACCGGGCGGAGATGGTAGCAATCCCGCACGCTCTGCTCCGCCGGTAGGCCATTGTGGTAATACACACGGACTCCTGGTCGGGGCTGTAGGCGCTGCAGCACGCCCACACCAGGGACAACATCCACCTCACCACCAACATCCTATGCACCATGCAGGACCTGGCGGCTCGGGGCAGACGGGTCTGGCTCCACTGGATTCACAACCACGTAGGCGTGCGTGGCAACGAGGTCACCGACGAGGCCGCCAAGCGAGCCGCCACGGCCCCACCATCACCTAGACTGTGCACCCCAGCCTGCAGCAGTTCAAGTCCAGCCTAAGCGCATGGCCGCCCACAACGCCCACCAGCAGCACCAAGAAGCAAGCGGCGTGGTATGCTGCAACCGCAGCCTACCAGCAGCCCAGAGCGAACGGCGTGCTGCTGCAGCGTGTCAGACTGGTCTAGTCCTCGCGGGAAGAGCTGCACACCGACTTTGTGGCAGGGAAGTGCGAACACTGCAGTGGCCGCTTCCGGCGCCCACTGGTGCACTACCTCCTCTCCTGCCCAGCCACCGCTCGCCTCAGGCCAGAGCCAGCGCCAGCCCATCACCCTGTAAGATGCGCCCTACTGAGAGCGCGAGAAGCAAGAGCCGCCCAGGTGGTCCGCTACACACCGACAAATAAGCTGCTGGAGGTGTTGAGAACAGCACCCCTGCTGCGCTGATCGCTGACCGCGCCCAGCCGTGCGACGGGTGGTGAGGACCACCGCCATCCACTTGCAGCAGACAAGCCACGCGTGGGACACTCTGCCGCGTCTTGCTGCACGCCGACACCGGCGGGCTCCCCGCTTTGTGTAATGCTTATGTTATGTATTTATATGTATTTATATATTATTATGTCATATATCTCTATTGCACAATAAACCTATACAAACTACAAACAAGTGCCTCAATATGAAAATTCAATTCTAAGAAGAAATGCATCTGAACACCTACCAAGTTCCTGCAGAATAAACAATCCTGAATCTACCTCCAAGATTTCTATACCTTTGAGGACGTTTCTGATTATCTTTACCCAACTAACAATTAAGAAAGAAGAGAACGCTACCTTTTGGGAGCCAGTGCCTCATGTACAAGGCACTTAAAGAAGAATCAAACCGGTAGCCACTAAGGCAGACTAAGACACCTATTTGGCTATCACAAGAGTGGTACCAAAACTCGGTGACAAATCACCTTTGGTAAACAAGTCACCCCCCCCCTCAAAAAAAAAGTCTACACAGCTCACCACCTATATACCTTTGAATCGTGCCGAGAAGTGCAACGGGTAGTTTTAAAACTTCGTTGGGATGATTCTTTCTAGACTCCGTTCGCCAAGAGTGGTCTGGGGACGCAGAAAGCTGTTCACAACTCACCACTCGTTCTTTATTTTTTTCATTTCATCTTCGCCTTCTATACAATAGGAAAGCGTTTTCACTACATAATATATATATATATATATATATATATATATATATATATATATATATATAAAGTAATTTCTACTTACTTCTGCTATTGCAGAGGCCCCTGGCCCAAATGAAAGTCCTGCTCCGATTCTGACTTTCTGAGCTTTGGTGTGGGATTGGAATATGAAGAAGATATCGTTCCGCTGCTCACACACAAAAAAATGTTGCTGAAGCACCTTTGTTGATAACTTTGAGCCGGTATCCAGGACACAATTTTGAGGATGAAATTTATATTTCAGGATGTTGACTGCTGCGTATATTTGCTGTATAAATTAATTAGATGCCTTCATGCTCTTCTGGGGTAGATTTGGGAGTGTATCCCCAAAACTTCTTCTAACTAGGTTGAAACGTCACGTTGGACTTTGATATGTTTATTTTCCAAAGAAGATACGTATTTGCGTCGTTTTAACAACCCGAGGCTCGGTCCAGTTTGTTTAAACTGTTATTCACGGTCATGGCCAAAATTTTTGAGACTACTACAATATATTGGTCCATTATTTTTCAATAACCATTCGCAGCTGCTCACAATTGGATGGATTCTGTTATCAACCGCCAATTCGATTATCGCCTACAAATCCTCTATTGTTTTTCAAATCTGCCAAAACTTCGATGTTTTTTGTGCCACGAACTTTATTGTTGCTTTTGCTTTTTCACAAGGTGAGCCATCATGCTGAAAAATACAGTTATTATTCTCAAATTGGTGCTTATTTTTTTGTGAAAAGTGATGATGAAGAACGTTTTGCTACCATTTTGAGTTCATGACAGTATTCTATGGCAAAATTGTTAGTGCTCCAGTTCCCTTAGATGGGAAGCAGTCTCAGATATGGAAAGTGCTCTAATGATTCACCGTGGGCACGACATAAGAATCGTGAAAGCAATCTCCTTTTCTCATCCTAGCAAAGGATCTTTGCTAGGATTTATCAAATATAGGATATATATTAAATATCAAATTAATTCTTGCTGTTGATCAAAATTCTTTTAGAAAGTTTCTTCGTAACTCTTGCCTCTTTTTTGTTCTGATCCGTCCTTTATGGCTCCGTGCGTGCCTAATAACGCCAAATGACATATTTCTCTTTATAAACAAGAATGACGCTGAAGTTATGTTTTTCTCAAATTTAAGACCAAGGCAGCCTCTACAGCTCCTTTTTTACCCCTCTATTATCTCAAAATTTAACGTGCCGAGAAGTGCAAGCGGACGGTTTACAAGCTTAACTCGAATGAGTCTTTCTAGAACTATAATGCATTAAAGGGATTATATCCTACTACATCTTAATTTAATAGCGGTTTTTTTTAATTACACAATAAAAAAATTAAGGGAAAACTCTAATAGTGCCTACATAAAAGAATGGAAATATAAAATAGTAGGTCTTTCAATGAAATGAAATGATATCGATAACAAAACATAGAAAAGAATTCACAATTAATATGAACACAAAATGTTCAGAGTCCCATAGTTCTTTGTACATAATTATATGTACACAAGTTAAATATCACTACTATTCGAATCCTACTACTGCGCTCTTGTTTACTCCATTATTTCCGAATCTTTCAAGGGCGGCACGATGATATGTGCCGACACTTTATGTCGATCAGTGGTCGGAGCAAGTCCAGTTCGTGAGAGCGATCCGACCTATTATTTACTATTGTTTATATCGTGACGTTACCAGATCTATATGCGTTTCCTCGAGTGACTTTACAAAATAAAGCAAAAAATAAGTATTACATGTAGACCATAATAATACAGTTGGGCGATATACAGTGGCTACTTAAATACGGTGAGTTAACTAGGCTTAAGCTATTTCTTGTTAGTTATAAAATTAGCCACAAGGTTGTACGATTCCTGTCAGTTTGGTATCTAGAATTTGTCTATTGTTCATTTGGTATTAGTGTTATTTTCGACCAGACCGTCGAGGATTTTGAGAACTATTGTTCCAGGGTCGAGTTGTTTTTCTTGGCAAATAAGGTTGCACCTTAAACAAAACTGGCACATTTCTCACGCTGTTAGGACCTAAAGTATTTATTTTAGTTTTTTTGCGAAAGCCAGCTGACTGTATCTATAACGACCTGGTAGCAACTCTCAAAAACACATTCACCCTAAAGTCGTAGTATGTAAGAGGACGACCTCAAAGAAGCACCTTGACCTCTCCCCTCTTCGAGCAGAGGACGCGTGGCCTTAAGCAGGATTCCAAAAAGCGAGGAAGCAAAGAAATTCTCGCGTGGGAACAGCCAACGCGACTGTCTGCAGCTGTGTTTGCTTAAGCCGGCCGATTCCCCGCTGAGACGTCTTCACCGAGAGCCCCATGCCCCGCGGACATACTAATCCCCTGCAGACACGAGTCCCCAGCTAACCCCCATGCCTTGAGGCCAGGATCTCCGCCAGAACGAGCGTCTTCCCAAGGCCTTATCTCGTATTGGTAGACGAAGAACGGCACCACTATGTTCTATCATGACTGCCATGCCTTGGAGTATTGAATCTGAATCTCCCTTTACTCGAGAGAGAGAGAGAGAGAGAGATATATATATATATATATATATATATATAGTGTGTGTCTGTGTGTGTGTACCATCCGCTTTTCGCGAAGATACACACATCTCGTCTCGAGTCGAACCTCGGAGTTAGAAGGTTTCGTCGGTTAGACTAATTGCCGTGAATTTTGGCCACAGTCAATAGGCAAGTTCGCGAAGCGCCATTTCTTCGGAGAATTGTGCGACCCACACCTATCATCCCGTTTTCAAGATTACTTCACCGCCTTGTTCAAAATTACTTATTCCCGCATCTAAGAGCATCTCTCCCCGAATTCATGAATATCTCCCCTCACCTCTCGAGTAATTCGCCCAGTATTCAAGATTACCTCACTCATGCCTGAGGTAATCTAATCCTGCTGTTGAGATTACTTCTCACATTTTATACTCCGTCCCGAAGATTATCCCCTTTTTTCATGATTTTCTTTTCTGACCGAGTCAAGCATTTATCCCTTGATTGTCTCTTTAGCAATTGAGTTATTATTTCCTTTGAGACCGAAATTATTTCTCAATTTATCCATATGTGTATATTTCCATATTTATCTTATTTTTGTTGTAATTATACCTTTATTTGGGTTTTTAATCTCTCAATAACCTTGAATGAAACCTGGCTTTTAAAGAACTCCCCGACCAACAATTACCTACTCTCCTAGATTTACTTTCCCACTTCATTAGCTCTGCACAGCCGGTCATCTTTCGGCCGCCTGCGACGCGAGTGTAATTGCCTTCACAGCTGCTAAGGCATACACTTACGATACCATGACATAGTAATTTATGAGAGGTTTTAATTCCACACTAGGATTCAGCGAACGGGGAAACCTATCTTGGAATTTGTAGCTGAGTTAAAGGTTTATGTTCGCACATGTCAATTCCGTGACACGGAGGTTGACATGCTACATGATCCTGTTTTGATCCGCCTATCAGATGAGGCTACTCAACGTAACTTACTCACACAAGTCGACCTAACCTTCAAACGGGCGGTAGAAATAGCTTATGCCCAGGAGACTGTTGCAGGCGAGGTTCGGGAAATAAGTGCTAAGGGTAACCTAGTTTATGCTGTGACCCAACCTTCCTCTTCACGCTCAAATATTAAAACATGGTGGTTTGCTTCTTTGCATAATAATCCGTGCTTCGACCGTAGGGAAAAACATTAGCGTAAAGGCTGTCCCTTCGTGAATTTTGAATGTTTCAAGTGCCATCGGAAAGGTCATATTCGGAAAATGTGCCGAAATATTTTGTTTACTGGTAAAAATGACAAGAAACTGACGCCGAAATGTTTTGCAAACTAAAAGTGTTCGCTGAGTCAGTGGATTTAGTAACCCTAACCCTAGTTTGCCTAAAAATGAATTAAATGCCTATGATGACTGTCTGTTCTTTACTAAAACCAAATGATAACCCAGTCGTTTTATTGTTGAATCTACTCTAGACGGTATTCCCGTTCGAATAGAATGAGACACCGGTGCTGCAAGATCTCTAATATCTCTTGATACTTATAATTCAGTATGGTCTACTGCTTCGTCTCGTTCTGCGCTTCGTCCTTCTTCTACAGTTTTTAATCCGTATGGTGGTTTAGTATTACGTGTGTCAGGCGAAAAACATCACTCTAACGGCACTTGAAGGTTCTGGTCCTTCTCCCGTAGGTCGTGATTTGTTTCCTCTTTTCGACATTCCTCAATTTTCGGTTACTCTTAATTCGCTTGCTTCGAATTATTTGCTTTATCAGTTTACTACACTTTTTAGTCCTGGACTTGGATTCTATAAGGATGAAACCCGACTTATTCAAGTACATCCTAATATAGCTCCTCGGTATTATTGAAGTTTCCCTATCGCGCATTAAAGTAGTCCAAGAACTTGGTCACCGACAGGCTGATGGCATGATTGCTCATATTATTTACTCGCCTTAAGCAGCTACTATAGTTCTTGTCATAAAGGCTGACGGCTCTATTCGCCTGGATTCATATCTCAGGCTGAGGCTCGGTAATCTATTATCATCGTTCTCTGATGTGAAATACTCTACGAGGTTGTACATGTGACAAGCATATACAGAACTTCATTCGGATTATTCGCATATGTATAGAGTATAAACTCCCGGTTAATCGCGCTGTTCACCTGGATTCTTATCCCATGCCGAAGTTAAATGATATATTATCATCGTTGTCTGATGTTAAATAGTTACGAGTTTAGACATGTCGCAAGCATATGTAGAACTTCATTTTGATTATTCTTCTAAAATTTACTCAACTATTAATGCCTATCGTGGTCTATTTGCCTACACTTGACTTTGATTAGGTATCTTTTCAGCCGCGAGAATGTTTAAAGAGCTATGGAGCAGCTTTTAAAAGGTTTATCGAGACATCTTTGCTATGTGGATGACATCCTAATTTGTAGGGCTACTGAAGAGAAATATTTGAATACTTAGTCGAGTTTTGTCTCTTCTTCAAGATTCAAGAAAAAAAATGTTTGAAATTACTAGCGGATAAATGCACAATTGCTGTTCTGGAAATTAAATACTTAGGCTGTGTCATTAATGAAACGGTAATCAACCCTGATTAAACCAAGGTTCGGGCTATTGTTGATTGTCCAATTCCAACTAATATCAAGCAGCTAGTAGATTTTAGGGTAGTATAGGCCTCTACCGGGTTTTCTTGCTAAACGCTTATACTATGCTTGGACCGCTTCACAAGCTCTTAAGTGTTAATTTTGCTTGGAAATGGAGCTCAGAACAAGATGAAGCTTTTAAGGGCTCTAAATATTTTTTTTTTAGTTTTTATGTACTTGTCCAATTTAATCATAATATGCCTCTAGCCATTTGTGCGCACACCAGTTTTTACGGTATTTGGGCTGTTTTATGTAATGTTGTGGAGGGTCGTGAACGAGCAGCTTTCTTTGCTCCTCTTATCCTCTGTGATAGAACGATTTGAGGCCGCTTAATTTCAACCGTAAACACATGTTGTTTAGAAACACGATGCTACCAACGTGCATCTTCGCCTTGAAGCCGGGCGCGATTATCGCGCCACCTGAGTCAATATTTAACCAAGGAGATTGATTCCTCCCCCGTTCGCCCCATGCGCCGATCACGCCAGATTTAGTCAGGCATATGGGCAGATAAGGTATTGTTCTCAGGCGCGGCTGTGCATTTCCTCGAAGCCCCCACTCCATTGTCCCATACACCAAGGGGATGTCTCGACTATTTATTCGGAAACTTTACCACTAAGAGGAGATTCGAGATCCAGATTTTCTTCGCGAGACATCACTACGATCCAGTCTCACCTTGTGCACCAAGGGCCTTCTACCTCGGGATCCACCATCATTGTCCAGAAGAGGACAATATCCCTTGAGTGCCAAGGTTCGAGCCTTCAAGACGCCAAGTCCGCAAGGCTTCCCCTGTTGTTCAGAAAGAGAACAACGTTAGAACAGCCATTGTTCTTTGAGCCCGTTGACAAGAAACGGTCCTCACCCTTTCCCCCTGTTGTTCAGAAAGAGAACAACATTAGAACAGCCATTGTTCTTTGAGCCCGTAGACAAGGGACGGTTCTCACCCACCCTCCTGTTGTTCAGAAGAGAACAACGTAGAACAGCCCTTGTTCTTCAAGCCCGTTCGCCAAGAAACGGTTCTCATTCCCAAGACGCCACGTCAGGATCATTTAATTCCCCCCCCCCCCTTCGGCTGGAACTCGCCAGCGGACCGAAGATTCCTTCACGTCACCTTCCTCTGCACAACACGTGTAATTACGTAAGCTGAACGTTACCTTTGAGTATTTAACCCTTTTGTCAACCCTATCCTGTGCTTTAAATTGTTTAACGAACCATCCCATCCCTTTAATTTTTATTTGTTTTACCTTTTTAAATTTCTTCCAAATCTTAATCCTCGGATTAGCTAGATTTCCCATGCCCCTTTCTATTCTCTGTTTATGTCAATATTTTCCGTTTTGTGTGTTGTTGATAGTTTTTATTATTAAAACTCTATTTTATTAATGATAGCCATATTATTATCCTTGAGATCAGTTCCACTTCTTAAGCATATTGAAGATAAATAATATCAGTCAACCCAGACATCACGCACTCTAAATATAAATGAATAATTCCCTCAACGAATAGTCATATATGGTATATCGTCGAGAGTCCATTCTACGATATATATATATATATATATATATATATATATATATATATATATATATATATATATATATATATATATATATATATATATATATATATATATATATACTATTTAAATTTGGTATCAAGTGTGTAAGGTTTAACGCTATATCTTTGCAAACACTGCTCTCAGTCGAGTAAAGCATAGTGTTATTCGTTATAAGAATAGAGTATAGTAGTTCCCTTTTGTTTTAACGATTGCTACCCCTTTGTTTTAAAACTTAAGAAGCTGGAGTAGCTCAAGGAACTCTTATAATAATTTGTTTGTGTTTTTTTGTGTGATTTTAGTCATTGGTTATTTAGATCGAGAAACCAATTACGAATAGGTCTTTCCCAGATTTAGGTAGGCTAACTCTCTAGAAGGCATAATTCTTATTGCAAGGAATTTTAGTTAGTTGACTATTGCGCCCCCAAGTGCAAAGATGACTCAGTTCGAAATTTTTAAAGCGCAAGGAGAATCCTTGGGCCTTTTCGGAAAAGAATTAATTGAGTGCGTTAAAGAGGAGCAAAGAACGGAAAGAGAAAAGTTAGAGAAGAAAAAGAAAGAGAAAGTGAAATCCAACGAGAAGAAAGAGAAAGATAAATCCGACGAGAAGAAAAAGAAAGAGAAAGAGAAATCCAACGAGAAGAAAGAGAGGAACGGAAAAGACAAGCTGAGCTTCACCATCAGATTGAATTAGCTCGTGTTGAAGCCGAAATCCAATCAGCTAGTTCCCGCCCAATCTCCCACTTAAGCTCCCCAATTTCAAGGATGGAGAGGATTTCGTAGCATTTTTAGCCCACTTCGAAAAGATCCTCGAGATCAATAACTTGGATCTGGAGGCTGAAGGTGTAGCAAGATTACTTCCCTTGTTAAATTGTAAATTGCGCGAAATTTTCATATCTTTACCATCTGAATGTACAATTAACTACAACACCTTAAAAGCTGAGTTATTGGCCGCTCATAATATGACTCCTGATTTCTACCGCCAAGAATTTCGAGGAGGTCGTATTAAACCCGGACATACGTTCCGTCAATTCGGATACATTCTTCAGAGAAATATTAAATTCTGGTTAGAATCCTCAAAGGTTGATCTTAACTACGAGTCCTTAACAGACTTCGTGTTGCGGGATCAATTTTTGGCGTCTCTCCCGACGTAGATCCGCGCGTTCGTCAAGGATCGTCGGTGCCAGACCTTTCAAGAATGTACCGAAGAAGCGGATGTCTATGCCACAAGCCATAGCTTATACCCCAAGGAGAATCGAACTTCTCACCAACCCCCCAACCAGGAAAGAAGGAAGGATTCGCGCCCCTTCCCAGGAAAGCTGACGAAGTTTCCGGGCCCCGTAAAACCCCAAAACTTCTTTCCCCCAAACCAACAACGGGACACCAAACCTCCCGTTAAGATTTCTCCCCCATCACTCTTCCCGAAGCGACCAATCATATGCTTCACCTGTGGTGTAGAAAACCACATGAGCTGGAATTGCCCCCAAAATTCTAGGCTTAAAAGCGGACCAGCCCACCAAGTTCATCAGATTAATGCCACCCCGGCTTCCCCAGTGGTGCAGACCCAAGCAGCAACTTCTCCCCCTCCGTCAGGCCACCAGGTAAATTTTATTTTTGATAAAAGTTCACCGGGAACTTTGAAATTTGAGGAGGGCAGCGTGAACGGCTGACGAGTATCGACTCTCGTCAGGGACACAGGATGCACGTGTTTCATCGTGTCCGACGAGCTCCTCCGCCCAGTGGACCCTAACCACGAAAAATTTGCGGTGGTACATGACTACCTTGGGCGGGCGAACCGATTCCCCGTCGTTAGATGTTACCTGCAGTGTCAATATTATGATGGCTGGGCTGAAGTCATTTCAGCACCCATAAAATTCTGTTCTGTACTAATAGGACAGAGCCCTCAAGTCAGCTCCGACCCCGTGTCCCAGGCCGCCCTTACTCGAGGTCGAGCTAAGAAGGAAGCCCAGGAGTCCGTTCCCCTCAGAACCCCGATACCGTCCGAATTCTCGGAGATCCTTAACCAGGACTTTAGGACGGCACAAAAGGAGGGTGAAGCACTAACACCCTTATGGGATAAGGCCCAAAACCAGGACACGGAGACTGTCCGTGGACCCAAAGTCATCAGGTACCTGGAGCAAGGTGGCTTACTTTATCTATCCGCCGAGGACAGTCATAACGCTGTTACTACTGTCCCATGCCTTCCACGATCCCATGTCCCTATAGTGCTCAAAGTGGCTCATGACAGCATTTTTTACGGTCATTTTAGTCACACTAAAACGGGCCAGCGCATTTTTAAATATTTTTATTGGCCGGGTGCTGAAGCTGACATCTTAAAGCATTGTCGATCGTGCGATATGTGTTCAGAAGACGTCCGCTAAGGCGCGGGTCAAACCTGCTCCCTTACAAAGGGAACCAGTCATTACTGAACCCTTCTCTAGAGTGGCCATCGACCTGGTTGGCCCTATCCACCCCCTTCCATCGAAGGGCACAGCTACACTTCTACCTTAGTAGACCTTGCTACCCGTTTTCCCGAGGCTGTCCCCCTTCGCCGAATCGACAGTATTTCTTGCGCCGAGGCCCTCATTTCCATCTTTTCAAGGGTAGGCGTCCCCAAGGAAATACTCTCCGATAGAGGCCAACAATTCACCTCTGAGTTGATGGAGTACGTAGGGGAGCTGCTCATGGTGAAGCCCTTTTTTACCACCCCCTTCCGGCCACAGACAAACGGGATGTGCGAGAAATTAAATGGAAATTTAAAATCCATTATTAAGAAAATCTTTACAGAGCAGCCCCGCGAATGGCACCGATATCTCCCGGTCGCCCTATTCGCCTATCGGGAAATTCCCCACCGTACATTAGGCTTCGCCCCGTTCGAGCTCCTTTATGGACGTAATGTACGCGGGCCACTCAGTATTTTAAAGGAGTTGTTAATCAAGCCCCAACTGGATCAAGAACTCCAGTCATCTTACGCCTATGTCTTGGACCTACGCCAGAGGCTCGAGAAATGCGCAAACATTGCCTATGAAAATGACGATGTCAATTTGGAGAAATACAAAACCTATTTTGATGTCAGGTCCGAAGGTCGTAAATTTAAGCCCGGTGATGAAGTACTCCTGCTCCTTCCCACAGCCAGTAATAAATTACTGAGCCAATGGAAAGGTCCGTACTCGGTCCGCGAGGTACGAGGACCGGTAGATTACCTCATTGGTACCCCAGCAGACGATAAGCTCTATCACGTCAACTTATTGAAAAAGTACCACCGACGTGCCCATGAAGATACGTTCGTAGCACTGGACGAAACATCGGCGCTTGAAGAGGATTACCCCGCGGAGTCCCTTAATGTAATACAGACAGTGTGCATCCAACCTGATGCCGATTACCCTCTTCCTTCCCTACCAGGCGAGCATTTTGAACCCTCTGACCTAGATATTGATGCGCAGCTGACACCACATCAAAAGAGTCAGCTACAAGAACTATTATGTCAGTTCGACGACGTTATTTCAGAGAAGCCTGGATGCGCTACTAGTTTCGAGTATGATATTAAATTAACAACCTTACAACCCGTCCGTTCAAAACCCTATCCCATGCCGATTTATTTACGCCAAGCCTTTAACCCTGAAGTTGATAATTTAATTAGTTTAGACATAATAGAACCTTCCACCTCTAGTTATTGTTCCCCATTCGTCATGGTCAAGAAACCTGATAGCTCTTATCGGATGTGCACGACTTCCGGAAGTTAAATTCGGTAACTGTGTTCGACGCCGAGCCCATCCCGTTGGTAGACCAAAACCTCCCCCTTTTTGAAAACGCCAAGTTCATCTCAGAACTCGATTTGTGCAAGGCTTATTATCAAATCCCCCTCCGGCCCGAGGTGAAAGCTTATACAACCTTTGAAACGGAGAAAGGTCTTATGCAATTCAAGCGCCTTCTTTTTGGCCTCGTCACTGCTTGTAGCAACTATAACCGTCTCATGAGAAGGTTGTTAGATGGACTTCCGAATGTATCTTTTTACTTCGATAATGTCCACGTCGGTACTCGCGAATGGAGTCACCATTTAACCACCCTATTAGCTCTCTTCGAGCGACTGCGCAAAAATGGCCTCACCGTTGGCCCCAGCAAATACCATTTTGCCCACGAAACCATAAAATACTTGAGTTTCAAAATAGGACAAAGCCAGTTAGGTCCCCAAGAGGACAAGATTAAGGCAATCGCCGACATGCCCCTCCCGATTACAAAGAAGCAATTAAGATCGTTCCTAGGATCAGCTTCTTACTATCGGCGATTCTCCCCGAATTTCACTGCAATTTCGGCGCCCCTCAGCTCCCTTTTAAAAAAAAATTCCCCCGATCGTCTACGTTGGAATGATGTCGCTGTTTCCCATTTTAATCAGCTCAAGAGTAAGCTCATTTCTGCCCCCATTTTAAAGTTGCCCAACCCGGAAAAATACTTTGGGATTAAGAACGACGCGAGCAACGAGGACATTGGAGGTGTACTCCTTCAATATGAGGATGACGGAACGAGTCATCCAGTTGCATATGTTAGTCGCCAATTATTACTACGCGAAAAGAGATATGCCACTATAGAGAAGGAAGCTCTATCAATTATCTGGGTTATAGACAAATTCAAAATGTACTTGATAGGAAAAGAATTTCAGATAGGAACCGACCACCGCCCGTTAGCCTATATTCGGAATGTACGACACTCCAACGGCCGAATTATGCGCTAGAGTTTCTCTTGCAAGAGTATCAATTCAAAATAAATTATATAAAAGGTTCCGATAACCAGGTCGCTGACGCACTCAGTAGGAATGCGTTAACTAATAGCGTAGATTAATTGTATTCTTAGGATTAGGATCTCGATGTATGTATATACCGTCTTGTACGACTTAAATTAGATTCTCTTGTAATAGAACTAGTTAATGTATATGTCTGAATTTTGTAACGCTCAATGTCTATTTTTTTTGTATGTATATACATTTGTACCCATTAAATTACGTATAAATTATTTTGTCCTATATGTACCAATTTTATATCATTTCATTGCTCCATGCCCCTTTTATTGATTAAGTTTGTATTAAAGGTTAGTTTCCTCTTTAATCAAAAGATCAAAATAATCATATGTATTGAGGTAATACTAGTTAGGTGCATGAAGGTAGGGTCGGTACAAGAAAACGAGTTCACCACAACGGAGCTCTATCGTTGTCCCTTCTCTCTTTTTTTTCAAAGTGACAACTTCCCCTGGAATGGAGGGGTGTGATAGAACGATTTGAGGCCGCTTAATTTCAACCGTTATCACATGTTGTTTAGAAACACGATGCTACCCACGTGCATCTTCGCCTTGAAGCCGGGCGCGATTATCGCGCCACCTGAGTCAATATTTAACCAAGAAGGTTAATTCCTCCCCCGTTCGCCCCATGCGCCGATCACGCCAGATTGAGTTAGGCTTATGGGCAGATAAGGTATTGTTCTCAGGCGCGGCTGTGCATTTCCTCGGAGCCCCCACTCCATTATCCCCTACGCCAATAGGATTTCTCGACTATTTATACAGAAACTTTACCACTAAGAGGAGATTCGAGATCCAGATTTTCTTCGCGAGACATCACTACGATCCAGTCTCACCTTGTGCACCAAGGGCCTTCTACCTCGGGATCCACCATCATTGTCCAGAAGAGGACAATATCCCTTGAGTGCCAAGGTTCGAGCCTTCAAGACGCCAAGTCCACAAGGCTTCCCCTGTTGTTCAGAAAGAGAACAACATTAGAACAGCCATTGTTCTTTGAGCCCGTTGACAAGAAACGGTTCTCACCCTTCCCCCCTGTTATGCAGAAAGAGAACAATATTAGAACAGCCATTGTTCTTTGAGCCCGTTGACAAGAAACGGTTCTCACCCTTCCCCCCTGTTGTTCAGAAAGAGAACAACATTAGAACAGCCATTGTTCTTTGAGCCCGTAGACAAGAGATGGTTCTCACCCCCCCCCCTGTTGTTCAGAAGAGAACAACGTAAAACAACCATTGTTCTTCAAGCCCGTTCGCCAAGAAACGGTTCTCATTCCAAAGACGCCACGTCAGGATCATTTAATTCCCCCCCCCCCTTCGGCTGGAACTCGCCAGCGGACCGAAGATTCCTTCACGTCACCTTCCTCTGCACAACACGTGTAATTACGTAAGCTGAACGTTACCTTTGAGTATTTAACCCTTTTGTAAACCCTATCCGGCGCTTTAAATGGTTTAGCGAACCATCCCATCCCTTTAATTTTAATTTTGTTTTACCTTTTTAAATCTCTTCCAAATCTTAATCCTCGGATTAGCTAGATTTCCCACGACCCTTTCCATTCTCTGTTTATGTCAATATTTTCCGTTTTGTGTGTTGTTGATATTTTTTGTTAATAAAACTCTATTTTATTAATGATAGCCATATTATTATCCTTGAGCTCAGTTCCATTTCTTAAGCATATTGAAGATAAATAATATCAGTCAACCCAGACATCACGCACTCTAAATATAAATGAATAATTCCCTCAACGAATAGTCATATATGGTATATCGTCGAGAGTCCATTCTACGACATCCTCTTATTCTCACTTCTCCTGAGTAACGGTACTCTCAGGTAGAAATAGAGGTTGTGGATATTGTTTTCGGTCTCAAGAAATTCCACAACTGTTTATGAGGCCAGAAGTTTGATATCGTTACAAACCATAAATCTTTGTTAGGTTTGTTTTCTCCTGATAAACTTATTCCGCCCATGCTTTCAGGAAGGATTTATAGGTGGGCCCTAATTTTTCAGGCATAGCGGTTCAAACTGGTCAATAGTTCAGGGGCTGTGTTGGAAATTGTCCATACTCTTAGCAGTCTCCCTCTTCCTAGTGATTCGGATGTTGTTATTATTCCCTAGGAATGGATAAATCTTGTGCATTTCCTGGATGAGTCTCCATTTACTGCTTTTGCTATTGCTAAATAAAATAGCACTTATCCTGTTCTATCAAAAATCTATCGGTATTTTGAAAAGAGATGGCCCTCAACTTTTCCTGACCATGAACCTGCTTCTTAATTTTTTCGCAGAGAGGATCTCAGCTTAGAATGTAGGTCATTTAGTAAAAACTGAAGAAATGAGCTGGGCAAAACAACTCTATAGCAGCACAGAATGCAATATGGTTCTAAGCTGAGATCCTCTCTGCGAAAAAATTAAGAAGCAGGTTCATGGTCAGGAAAAGTTGAGGGCCATCTCTTTTCAAAATACCGATAGATTTTTGATAGAACAGGATAAGTGCGATTTTATTTAGCAATAGCAAAAGCAGTAAATGGAGACTTATCCAGGAAATGCACAAGATTTATCCATTCCTAGGGAATAATAACAACATCTGAATCACTAGGAAGAGGGAGACTGCTAAATAATATCGCACTTATCCTGTTCTATCAAAAATCTATCGGTATTTTGAAAAGAGATGGCCCTCAACTTTTCCTGACCATGAACCTGCTTCTTATTTTTTTCGCAGAGAGGATCTCAGCTTAGAACCATATTGCATTCTGTGCTGCTATAGAGTTGTTTTGCCCAGCTCATTTCTTCAGTTTTTACTAAATGACCTACATTCGGGCCTCGTTGGTGCTTTCAGGATGAAGGAATTACCCGGAACTATTTCTGGTGGTCGGGTTCAGATGGAACGCTCGAGGGCTTACTGCGTACTTGTGCTGGATGAAACGAGAATCATAAGTCATCTACAAAGCCCCAATTATATCCTTGAGAGTGGCATAGTCACCCGTGGTATACACCCCATCTAGATTATGCAGGTCCAGCGCAAAATGAGCATTTCCTCGTCCTAGTAGATGATTACTCCAAGTGGGTGAATATTTTCCTACTAATGATTTTTCTACAAATGAAACTCTTCAATATCTCAGTCACTGTTTCTCCAATTTGGGATTATTCGTTTCGATTGTTACCGAGAACGTGACTTGTTTCACGAGTGCAGCTTTTTAGTCCCTCAAAAACAACATTATCTGTCACATAATTACTGCATCGTACAACCCACCTATTAATGGACTAGCTGAACGTGTGATCCAAACGTTCAACCGTGCATTGGGTTCTTATCTCTACAACGGAAACATTTTATGCAGAATTACTGCTTGGGCGTAAGTAGCGTTGTAAAATTCGACCTTCTACATTCGGACACCTACTTGCAGTATAGAGCTGCCAATAAAAAAAGCAGGTGCGCCGTCTCCATCTTTTTCATCGCTGGTAGACTGCAGCTGTCCATAATTATGATTCTGGACCAAAGTGGGTTCGTTCCTTATCAGGTCGAAATACGAAATGGTCTTTTGTCCTATAAATGTGAAATGGTTGATGATCGCATTGTCAAGCGTCATAAGGATCAAAGCCTATCTACTATTTCTCAGTAGTTGCCAACTGTTTATAATGTTGTAGAGGTACCTATAGTAGTGTTTTCACCTAACGTTCATACTTAATCTTCAGTAAAACCTGAAACTATACCTCTTAAGCCCAGTCCTCCCCATAGTAATCAAATGCCTATTCTACCTCATACGTTTACAGTTATGCAGTTATGGAGCCTATCACCACGTTTCGTAGATCGTTTCGCATTCGCCAGCCGTGTTCAAGATAAATCTCTAGACCTCGATCTGTATCGAGTTGTGGAGTGTGTCCCTTCTGGAGCGAAAGGCTACATTCTGCGAGTGCTGGCTCTTCAAGGGGTAGATATGTTATAAAGTCCACATAGTTCTTTGTAAATAATTAGATGTTCACAAGTTAAATATCACTACTATTTGAATCCCATTAGTACGCACTTGTTATCTCTATTATTATCATCATTTTCGAGGACGGTACGATGATATGAGCCGACACTTTGTCGATCAGTGGTCAAAACAATTCCAGTTAGTGAGAGCGATGAGCCCTATTGTTTATTGTTGTTCATATCGTGATGGTACAAGACCTATATTCGGTTCCTCTTGTGATTTTATCATACTAATTCAAACAACATACGTGTATTACATGTAGGTCATGAAACTATAGTTGAACTATATTCAGTAAGGGGGGCAAGAGTCAAAACTGTGAGTTGGGGTAAATAAAAATCATTAGAACGGATAATTGTGCTATCGTAAGTGAGAACAAAATCGAGAATAGAAAGTAAATATAAACATAACATAGAAGCGATTAAAAATAAAATTGCTCAGGTCGGCTCAAAGATTCTCGCTATACTGAAGCATCATGTCGTATTCACGTGTTATCTTAAACTTGAGCTCTAATTGGAGAATGGGAATCCCGAAATTTGAGTCGAGCCAATCAGGAAAAGGATGTGTGGCACATGCGAAGACTTTCACTTCTCTCCCTCTCTCATATCTTTGTTTTAGCTCGTTTTTACTTGGGCACTTCGCCTCTTTTATTCACACTTTTATTGTTTTATTGTTTTCCTTCGTTTTTTTTGTTTAGTTTTTAGCACTTCGCCTCTTTTATTTAAGCTTTTCTTGTTTTCCTTCATTTTTTTAGTTTTTGGGTACTTCGCCTCTTTTATTTACGCTTTTCTTGTTTTGTTATTTTCCTTCGTTTTTTTAGTTTGGTCACTTCGCCTCTTTTGTTTATTTCTCTACTTTTGTGACACCAAGTCGATCTTAATGTGGGAATTTTGCCTCTTTTGTTTTAGTTTTCATATCCGGTTTTATGGTCTTGATTTTGTAGCATGTTCCTTGTAATGTTTCTAAGTGTAAATTGATCGTATGTCTTTTCTTGCACAATTTCTTCCGCTTGGGACTGACGATGTTCTCTCGACTGTGTCTTTGTTGGGGTATACCTACAAACCTATTTCACTCGTATGAAACCTACCACACATTTGATCATTTACTCCTTAAATAAAAAATAAAATGCGGACTGCAACGACTGACATATGTAAATCTATTTCATCCTTCGAAATGTATTGTATAGGTTGTCAAAAATACCTAAAGCAAGCAAACACGCTAATTCTCGAAGTGGCTCTAATAATGTCATGGGACCGTTTAAGCCGTTGCCACTCTTGGAGCTCCTAACACAACGAGATAATTTACCTTATATTTCTCTTTTCGAGGTGAGTGAGAGTAAATTACATATATTTGTCTGAGAGAGAGAGAGAGAGAGAGAGAGAGAGATGGCGGCATCTTGAAAAAGATTGAGGATCGACGAGGTAAAAAAGTTCATTGGTCAATTTGTGACTTCCATACAAAAGAACTCGGCCTTCGTCATCAATTCCAAACCGTCGACGGACCTACCACAGGCAATAATTATTTCAAGGGACCAATAGGGAAGTCTTAGTCAAAGGTGGAAGAGTTAGAATGGGCTAAAGAGTTCGTTCCGATCACAGATGGACCAGAAATTCCGATGACAAATGAAGTGTTGGCAGATTTGTCCTCTGATTAAAAGTACCTTTTCCTCGTCGCCAAATCCATTCACAGCGGGAAAATTGATCCGCAATTGAAAACTTTAAAGCCAGAACCCATTTCCCACTCGGGATGGTTGACTTTAGCCTGTCGCCATGGCACAACTTTCCTCTTTAAGAACCTTTTAAATGTAAAGTTAAGAAGAACCTGCATTTTGTCATCTATGTCGTCACCAACTACATTCCTTGCTGGTTTGTGATCAAAACTCGACCACACATTTCGGAGTTCGCCAATCACATTTTTTTCCAAATCAAATGTGTCTGCCTTCTTCCTCAATCAACGCGAGACATGGTGTTCTCTTACATCAAATCCTGGTACGTGCACCCATAAAATCTGCTTGTCTCTCTCCTCTGCGATGATGATCCAAACCTCCCTGCTTCCGCCGTTTGCAAAATCATGGACCTCCACCAAAGGGGCGATGTTGGCGACAAGTCGGTTAGAAAATTCGTTCTTTCTCTCCTCGATTTCAATGTGAACACAACACCATTGCTGAACTCATCGATTAGGATTCAGTTACAATTTACGAGTCTATCCTGACTTGCGATCATACCATCGCCGAACTTCAGGATTTGATTCTCAACAAATTTGAATTGCCGTCTTTTCCAACCCACACGGCCACAACCAATCGGTGGAGCGCCTGTTCGTGAATTAACAAGTGCATGCGTTAAAATTGCTGGTCATGATGAAAGATATGGGTATATTCGCGCGAGAATTGCTTCCAGAGAATTATTTTCGAAAGCTGACGTGAAAAAAGATGTTGCTAAAATGATTTGTTAGTTCCTATCCCTCTATTTCTCATAGTGACGGCGATGATATGTATTTCTTATGCGTTTCGTCCTTCTTGCGTCATTTGATTTGATGTTCCAATAAAAAAGACTTCTCCCTTACTTGGAATTTATTTCTTTTATCAAAAATTAATTTAGTAATATGATTAAGCTGGAAAAAAATAGGCTTTCTCGGTTTTTAAGCCCCTATCCAATGAGCGGCTTTGAATACAGTCACGTGATCAATAACGACTAATCAAAATGCAGGATATTGATTGGATTCCTAAATATGGAAATGTATGGCCGGACGTAGGTTTTTTTTTCATTTCGCAAAAAAATAATTATTGTTCAACCGATATTTTTACCACAACTTTTCATTTTTGAAATTGGCCGATTTTGGTTTCCCTTAATTTTAACTGGCTTCTTAAATACGGTGAGTTAAGTAGTCTTAAGCTATTTCTTGTTAGTTATAAACTTAGCGACGATGTCTTATGCTTCCTGTCAGTTTGGTGTCTAGAATTTGCCTATTGTTAATTTTTTTGTTTTGTTTTTCTACTATGGTGATTATACCGGGTTTCGCACAAGTTGTTATACACGGTTTTTGATATTTCGAGAAGTTTACATGTGTGATAGAAATACATACTTCCGTTAAACAAACTTAAACTTCTACTTTTCGAGTATGTATCATTGAAACATCCTTTTCATTGCCTACAGCTCTGTCGAGATGGAAATGCAAAGAATCGAGAAACCTGCTATCCCGCGTGTGGGCCACATAAAGTCCGAAATATCCAAGCGGCTCATTGTCAGCCGGATGACAGGTCCACATAGTCGCGGAGAGTCTCAAGAACGAGGAAGACCTCATAGATCGAACTCGTTCACGTAAACCCGAAATTGTCAAACGTTTGGCTGTGAGAAAGGCATTTGAAAGTCATCTGAAGTTCAAAATGAATGCGCTCGCGATAAAGAACAACATTTCGGCGGCCACGGTGTCCACGGCCGTCAAAGAGGAGGGCGGCAAGAGCTTGAATTGCGTGCAAAGGCTTTTCTCACCGACCATATGCGAGGACAACGCCGGGATAGCTGTCATCGAATTTCCAATAACTTGAAGAGGCATTAAAATCGAACTCTACTTTTTCTGATAAAAACCCATTTCACGGTCGATCCGTTCATCACAAAAAGAACAACCGCGTGGTAAGCTTCAGTCAGAACGTCTCCGAGGTCCGCTACGTGTCCACAAGCAAGGCCAGGGCCTCGGTGATGATGTTCGGCATCGTGGCTTCGAATGGCCAGAAGGTGCCGCTGGTGTGTGGTTCGAGGCCGGTTACAGGCTCACCGCGGCCGATTACAGGGATATCTTGGCAAGTAAAGTCCTACACTGGGTAAGAAAGATCACGAAGAAGGTGGGCTAAGTCTTTCAGCAGGACGGTGCCCGGCCCACACATCAAAACCGTGCAAGAGTGGTTGGGGTCGAACATGAACTTCTGCTCCATGGGATTTTGGCAGCCATAGTCGCCTGACCTCAATCATACCAACTCCAACGTGTGGGCTCATGTCGAGGGAAAGGCCTGGAAGGGCTGCCATAGTAACGTCGACGAGATGAAGCCATCCATCAACCGTGTGTGAGTCAGCATGAGGAAGGACTTGTCTGCAACATGTGCACGGCATTGAGGTCTCGCTTGGAGAGCGTGTTTACCGCCTAGAACGGCCACATTGATTAATATTAGAATATAAACACATATTTAAATGTTAAAACAAAAAAAAGTGTCTAACTGCATAAAAAAAACAACCATCATTGTTCATTGTATCGTTTGTTGAGAGTCATAACGATTGTAACATGACTTTTGCAATACCCTGTAGGTTTTATTGGTATTGAAATTGATCGAGACAGTAGCGTGGCAAGATTGCTCTGCTTAACTGTCTTTTGGAATGAGTCAAAATGGGACAATCGAATTAATGACGCTTACAGTGGTTCCAGCGACGCGATGAAGGTCTTCGAAACTCGTCGTACGCTCCGTTCCTCCTTCATTTTTGCATTCCTCTTGTTCTTACACCACCATATCTACAAGGCTATTAATGAAGTCAGAATGAAAAATAAGACATTTTACATTATATATATATATATATATATATATATATATATATATATATATAAGAAATCACTAGCGAGTTATGGTATATGATAGTTAAACCACTGTATAGGAGCCAAAAGTTTAATTTACGAGACTAGTTTCAGTATGTAGTTTATCATACCCTCTTCAGTCGTATACTGAGAATGCGATTGTTACAAATGTCTATATAAATAGCGTACATGCCAGAAAAACAACAACAAAAAAACACAAAGAAACACAAAACGGGAGAAAAAGGTCATTAATCAGGGGCTGTGAGTCTAACAACGTTGACTAAGCTGTTTACGATGAGGTTGCGGGAATAGGGGCTGCATTTCAATTGCCATCTGACAAATTAAAATTGGGAATTTATCCTATTTATATAAACTCTACTCTTTTTCTTTTACGGAAATCTTTGCAATTACGAGGGGCGGTCAATAAGGTTTGCAATTTGGATATAAGGAAACGAGATATGAGGAAAAGTGTTTTATTATTTTTCAATATAACTACCCTCGACTTCAATGCACTTGCGCCACTTGTCCCCGAGGCTTCGAATTTCCGACAACCAGAAATCTCCCGACTGCTGTTCAATCCACTCCTGGACGGCGAGCAGGACATCATCGTCCCTAAACCGGCGTCCACACAGTGCAGCCTTGAGCTGGCAGAATAAAAGGTAGTCGCTAGGGGATGGTTGAGCTCCTCGAATCCGCACTCGCGCAGGGCAGCTTGTGCAACTCTGGCCTTTTGGACTTTGACGACGTTGAAGTCAATCATGGGGCGTGAGGTTTCTAGGGACCCAACGGGCATAGACCTTAGTCATGGCCAAATTGTCGTGGATAATGTTGATAATACTTCCATGTGATATTCCAAGTTCTCGCTCGCTTTCTTTGACCTTCACCTGTCGATTTTCGAGGATCATCTTCTCCACACGGGCCACATTGTCTTCGTTGGTCACGTCTGATGGGCGTCCTAGACCGGAGGTCATCTTCAAGGGACTCACGACCATGGCGGAAGTCCCTATTGCAGCGAGAAATGGTTGCATAGGAAGGGGTTGTGTCGGTGTACACTGCAACCATGCGTTCCTGGATCTCTTTTGCATTCTTGCCTTCCTTGGTCAAAAATTTGATCACTGCGCGGTGCTCAACCTTGTCCATTGTTGAAAACTTTGTGACTGACGTTCTGCGATCAGCTACTGCTTCTTAAATAGACGAGGCAGGAGTGTGCGGCTGCAGGTCCTGACTTGTCCTAACTTGTGCTAACACCCCCATAAACAGCCATCCCCCTTCCTCTGTTTTGCCCTACCGATTCGCAAAACTTATTGACCGCTCCTCGTATATATGATTTGTGCCTTTTAATAGTCAATTTGGTGGTTGAAATTGCTAATATGATTAAAAATACTGGATGTGGTACTGCCTCGTCTGACATCACCTCTATGTTCATAAATTCGTTTTGTTAAGGTTCTTTCGATCTTGCCTATGTAAAATGATGGACAGCTTGTAGAGCCACACGGGATTAAATATACATCTGCTTTATTTGGACGATTCACGGGCTTGGTTGAAGGGAAAGACTTAAGGATAGAAAAAGGGTATTTAAATGGGGTTAGGCCTAGAGAAATAACTTGGTTCACTCTTTTGAGAAGGGGATAAAAAGGGAGGGATAGACACTTCGTATTACTAAATTTGTTTTTATCCCTAGGACGGTAATGAGTAGATTTTGCTTTAGATAAACTTTCATTGATCACGTGGAGAGGATGATTTAATTCAATGAAACTACAGGTTATATATATAATCTCGTCTTCTAGAAAGTAAGGGTCACATATCCTAAGTGCTCTCAAAAACATACCTGATGCAAAGGCTCGCTTAATGTAAATATCATGATGAGAAAAGAAATGGATATAAGAGTTAGAATGGGTTGTTTTCCGATATACAGTGAGGCTAATTTTGCCAATGACTCTAACAATTTTTACATCAAGAAAGGATATACAATTATCTTTTTCCCACTCTACATTAAAATTGATAGTAGGATGGAGGTCGTTAATATTTTTAAAGAAATTGTCAAATAAGTTTAAACTATTTATAGGCCAAATCGATATGACATCAACTACATACCTATACCAAACAAAGTTAAGAGGGGCGGTGAATAAGTTTTGCAATTCGGATATAAGGAAACGAGATATGAGGAAAAGTGTTTTATTATTTTTCAATATAACTACCCTCGACTTCAATGCACTTGCGCCACTTGTCCCTGAGGCTTCGAATTCCCGACAACCAGAAATCTCCCGACTGCTGTTCAATCCACTCCTGGATGGTGAGCTAGACATCTTCATCGTCCCCAAACCGGCGTCCACGCAGTGCAGCCTGGAGCTGGCGGAATAAAAAGTAGTCGCCCGGGGCCAGATCTGGACTGTAGGGGGGGGGGGATGGTTGAGCTCCTCGAATCCGCACTCGCGCAGGGTAGCTTGTGCAACTCTGGCCTTGTGGACTTTGACGACGTTGAAGTCGATCATGGGGCGTGAGGTTTCTAGGGACCCCACGGGCAGAGACCTTGGTCATGGCCAAATTATCGTGGATGATGTTGATAACACTTCCATGTGATATTCCAAGTTCTCGCTCGCTTTCTTCGACCTTCACCCGTCGATTTTCGAGGATCATCCTCTCCACACGGGCCATATTGTCCTTGTTGGTCACGTCTGACGGGCGTCCTGGACGGGGGTCATCTTCAAGGGACTCACGACCATGGCGGAAGTCCCTATTTCAGCGAGCAATGGTTGCATAGGAAGGGGCGGTGTCGGTGTACACTGCAACCATGCGTTACTGGATCTCTTTTGCATTCTTGTCTTCCTTGGTAAAAAATTTGATCATTGCGCGGTGCTCAACCTTCTCTATTGTTGAAAACTTTGTGACTGACGATCTGCGATCAGCTACTGCTTCTTAAATAGCCGAGACAGGAGCGTGCGGCTGCAGGTCCTGACTTGCATTAACTTGTGCTAACACCCCCCACAAACAGCCATTCCCCTTCCTCTGTTTTGCCTTACCGATTCGCCAAACTTATTGACCGCCCCTCGTATTATGGGGAATCACAGAAGGAAGTAATGATACTTCGAAATGTTCCATAAAAAGGTTACATAATATGAGCGATAAAGGATTACCCATGTTAAGACCATATTTTTGACGGAAAGAACCCATATCGCTGATAAATACATTGTCATATATATATATATATATATATATATATATATATATATATATATATATATATATATATATATATATATATATATATATATATATATATATATATAAATATATATATATATATATATATATTCATTAGCAAAATGAATACTATCCGTGAGGATTCCTCGAAGTTTTGCAGCTTTACTGAACCTGTTCTTATTCTTGTTCGTAAGTTGAAGGACAAAATTAATTTCTTTTTGCTCAGCTTGAAAAATTCAAACACTTTAACAGAGGATCTTTATTCAAAGCCGTACGTATCTGGTTCTTCCTTGGGGCAGCTTTATAGATTACAAAAGATCCATAAGGAGGGGATTCCATTGCAACCAATCTTGGCAGATTTTCAACTAGCGACATTTTGCCTTGCCAAATTTGCGTTACTCTCTTGTCACAGTTTGCATATAATTAGCACACGGTAAAACATAGCTGTAAATTTCCCATTGAACTGCTTCAATTCAATGGGCATGGCTATATGGCTAGTTATGACGTAACGTCTCTTTTTGCAGATATTCTCCTTGAGGAGGTCTTCAGAATGATTTTAGACACAGCTTTCAATTCTGAATCCCCGATGTTTCATGGGTTCAATCGCCATCAATTTTCGCAGATGTTGCTCCTTGCCTCTCAAGAGAATATATTTAATTTCAATGGCATCATCTCTCGTCAGGTTGAGCTCGTTTCAATGGGGAGTCCCTCGGGGCCAACCTGAGCTAACCTCTTTATTGTATCTCTTGAAAATAGGCTTTTTTGAGGAGTGCCCCTCTTCTTTTCGGTCGCTTTTTATTGTCGTTCTGTCGAAAATACAATTAAATTTGAAAATGAGGCTTCAAGTTTCTTCCAATTTTTTTACTTCATCCTAATATAAAGTTCACAATGGAGAAGGAACTTGAAAACTCTATTTCTTTTCTAGAGATTATAATTAAAAAAACACGTTTTGGGGGGTTTCTGCAAGTCTATCTTTAGAAAGCCAACCTATTCTGGATTGGGTCAAATTTTCTTTACCTTTTGTCACAAAAATTTAAGATGAATAATTTTCATATATTGATACGAAGGGCCATTCAACCTTATTCTACCTTCACTTTAATACACCTAGAATTTAGCTTTCTGAGAAACCGTTTTGTGGCCAATTCATTCCCCCTTGATTTAGTTAACCGAGTCTTAAACAAAATAATAAATGACGTTTTCTCCCCAAGAATGCAACAATCACTGCACCTAAGGATTTATGGTATTATCTCCTTCCTGATCTTGGTCCTTTGAATCAAGAGGCGTAAAGACGTTACTGCAAGATTCTTCAAAGTTTTATTCCGCAAGTTCACTTCCGAATGATCTTCAATATCAATTCGAAAATAGGTAGTTTCTTTCGTGCCAAGGATATAATCCCTGATTAGTTGTGTAATGGTATTGTCTATAAGTTTCCTTGCCCTGGAAGTTCTTAGGGATCATACATAAGTAGTACTATTCGCTCCTTAGACTGGAGGTTTTGTGCACAGCTTGATATGAGAACGGGTAAATTTCTTCCCAAGAAGGAAGTCTCAGCTATCAGATACCACACCATAAAATACAACGTTGATGCCAGCATCGAAAAGTTTGAGATTTGGGGTTCTAATACTAACGCCACCCACCTCAGACTTTTAGTCTCTTTTCATCAAAATTCACTCGCCCACATTAAATACCGACCCACCATGCCACCCTCTGTTGTTAATAACCACAACCAACCAACTTCAAACTTGTTAGCTATTTTCGACAACGAACCTACCCATAATGCTGTCCGTTTTCTTTAGATTCCTCAGTCTTTCTCTACTCGCTGGCAATAGGTATAATTTTGAATCTTTTATTTTAAACTTATCCGTGTTTTTTAAATTAAATTATTATCTACTGGTAATTATATATAGTTTTTGTTAAAATTCGTTATGCATAATTAGTTTGTTTTTGTTTGGTATTTAAGTTTAATTCTATATTTAATTTCTCTTAGACCATGATTCTGAAAATTCCAAATATATATTTTTTTTTAGCTTTAATTCTCCTTTTAAATCCGTGTTTATCCATTTGACCTGAATATGGATTAGGTAATCCAAACCATTGTCTACAATAAATAGGGATCTCGCTGATGGTCACGCCTTCTTAGAAGCAATCTTGTTGACTATAATATATATATATATATATATATATATATATATATATATATATATATATATATATATATATATATTAATTGAAAATCACATGAAACGTGATATATAATTAATAGATGTATTCAAAGGCCCAAAGAAATGAAAACTGGTATCACAACCCGGAAAAACGCTAAGGAAAATATTACGTGAACCTTTAAAAGGAAAGAAAATGGGAGATATAGAAACGGAGAAAAATAGGAAAAAGTAATTTAAACCATTATATGAAAATGAATAAAAGAATTGAATTCGAACCTGTGTCATCAAGCCCTCATCGCTATTATGACCAAGGCGATCATTGACTGAGCTACCATTCTCAACCCTCGGGTTTGGTAGCTCAGTCGAAAGCTGGAGCTTAGCATGGGCCGGATTAGACTCGTAGAGGCAGGGTCGTTGTGTGGGTGGGATCAAAGAATGTTAAGGATAGGCTTTAGGGAGGTAGAATATGGCTACTGACAAGCTAGAGGAATAAGCCAGAGATATAACTAGAACTTAACGGCATCTACCAATAAAGAAATTGTAAAAGAAGAAGACTGATTAGCAACTTCATGGATCCATCGAAACCTGTCCCTTTGCGCATCCTTAAGGGTGTGCAAAACCAGGACAGAAGCAAAATATTTACAATCATATAAGGAGAACTTGGAGTTGTGCTAGTTAGGTTACTCGACTACACCACAACCTACGTTGCAAACTGTCAGAGTGAAAAAGATGGAGGTAAATTACTTACTGAAAAAGCTAGGGAGAATTTGAGATCAATGGGACTGGAGACCAAAGTCCCCCTCCCCCCCTCAAAAAAATCAAAGCACAAAAAGCTATATACTGTGGGCAGATCGATCTATGAATCGGAGAGCACAGTGCAGTAGAAATTAAGAATGAAATTGAAAAAGGACAAAATTAGACCAAAGTCAAATAGATCGTAAAATTCACACGTAGGAATATTAACACAGAGTACTTTCATGAATTTAAAGTTATCTTTAGAGAGATCAATCAGCATAGCGATAAAAGCTAGAGAGATTGGAATCTTGGCATTCAAGCTAAAAATAACACCAGATCAAATTAAAAGCGACGACTTCATCAACGTCATAACTTGCTTTTTTTGTTTTGCGCTATACAACGTGTGTCCAGAGAATGCCCATATAAAGATATTAGATGGTGTTTAGAGTTTAGTTCTAAAACGCACACATAGAGAGAGTGCAATAGCCAGAGCCACCAAGAGGATAAATGGTACTCGGTACAAGGCATAATTTGGGCCCCTCACCAGGTTTCAAAAATAGAAGGTGTAGGGGAATTCCACGTGGAATCTCTTGTTCAGAACGGAACTTCCATGCGCTGTAGAAGGCTCGGTTAGGCTTAAATTGGTAAGCCTAACCCCCTTCCCCTTCCCCTTCCACAAGTGGTAGCCTCGAACCGCGTCCACCACGATTCACCTTTACACGGGCTAGAATAGCCTGTGCAAGAAGATTCGAGGCAATTCGAGTGTAGAGCTGTTTCCCGCTAACCCCCCCTCCTCCCCCGGAGGGGGGGAGAGCCTCGGACATAAATCGGGCTCGACTCCCATGAGGAGACACAGAGTTGAGAAGTCTCGCCCGGACCCCAAGAAAATTCCCCTAGTTCCAAGTTAGGTGCTAACAACAAAGCAAAGTGACAGCTGAACTATTTTTTGTGTATTGGAATTAGCTCCAGCTAGTGAGGTAATTCCATTTAACGATCGCTACCGAGTGATTTTTCCGACTTCTCTCGTCAACTCCAGTCGAAGCCCTCTTCGTTCGCCCCTCGTTTTCGGGTGGCCGAAATACTCTTCCCTGGACCGGACGTTACCGCCCACCCCCCCTTTTTTGGAGAACCGTCATCACTTTAACATCCCGCTCAGAAGCTTCGAGCGGCCTCGTCTCACGTGCAGAAGACATCCGTGAAGCCTTACCCTGACGTCTCACCCGGAATCTTCTGTAAGCCAACCCCTCTCCACCTCCAGTAACCCATTTGCGTTAATTCCTCCCTTTTTACTAGTCTCCTTCCGTAACACCTCAAGTTTTAACTTCATAGTCTGATTCATAACTACAATTCCTCCCCCCCCCCCGCCTCGTTCAGCTGATTTAATTTTCCCCTTTTATTCTCTGATGTAATTTTTGCCCATCAATTCTCTCATTATTTTTATGTAAATAAAATTATATTTTTGTCATACCTCTTTAAATAACCTTGAGCTTTGTCATTGCCCATAATATTCCTGACCTCGTTACACTCTTATCTAGTTGTTTCACCCATCGAAACTCGTGGCGTTCCGTCCCTTTTGTCAATTCGCCTTGAAGTTATTGGTCCCTCCCCCCATAGATATAATATGGTATTGATATAATATAATGTCATACCACGACATATATATTTATTAATATGCATATTATATAATTTTGGTGTCAAGTGTTTTGGGGTTTTTACGAACCCGTGTCATTTTAATTTCGACATTAGAAGTTCCCTTGTTATTCACCTATATCCCTTTTATTTTAATTTTTGTATTGTACTGGCAGAAAGCAAGTTCAAGTTAATTGAAGAGCAGTGGAACGTAATCTATTTAGATTTTGTGTCAGACCCCAGGTAATAAATTTTTTTTTACTGTGTTTGATTTTTGGAGACTCTCCTGGTTATTAATTCAAAAGAGTTAAGGTCTTTGGTGCCCTAATTCCGGTAGGACCATTTTATTTTATTTTTTTTTGCTTATCAACAGCAGAGGTAGGTAGCTGTATTATTTTTTTTTTTTAAAAAGGCCTTCACGAATATTCAAGTATTCGTTTCGCGTATGTAGTGTCCTAGATCCTTCGCGTGTCAGTGTTCCCTCAGTTAACTGCGTAACAATGTCATCCTTTGAAAAATTTAAGAGTCAAGGTGAAATGTTAGGTCTTTCGGGCAAAGACCTGCTAAATTACGTACAGGAAGAAGAGAGGAACGAACGGGCAGAGCGAAGGGAAATGGAGATGGAGAAGAAGAAGATCGAGATGGAGGAGAACAAACTGCAGATGGAGATGGAGGAGAACAAACTGAAGATGGAGATGGAGAAGAACAAAATGCAGGAGAACAAACTGAAAATGGAGATGGAAGAGAACAAACTGAAGATCGAGATGGAAGAACGCGAACAAATTAGGCAGCATGAGCTGGAAATGAGCCGAAATCAAATGGATTCTCAGTCAATCGGTTCCCGGGCTGAAATTCTCCAAACTCCTTCAGTCCACCTTCCCGCTTTTAATGATGGAGAGGACTTTGGGTCATTTTTGACTTATTTTGAGAGAATATTTCAGATCAATAGATGGGATCTCAAAAATGATAGCGGCGCTCGCTTACTCCCCCTCCTAAATGCCAAGTTAAGGGATATCTTCGTATCCCTTCCCCCGGAAGCAACTTTAGACTATTCTACTTCAAAGTTCAAATTGCTAGCCGCTGTTCATATGAATAGCGAATTCTACCGCTCCCGATTCCGCCAGGAAAGGATCCACCCTGGCCAAAGATTTTGACAACACGGGTACATCCTCCAAAGAAACCTTCAGTGTTGGCTGGATGCGTGCAAGATTCTCCGGGTCTACGAGTCCCTTCTGGACTTCTTCGTTAGGGATCAGCTTTTAGCTGCCGTGGCTCCCGAAATTCACGCCTTCATTAAGGATAAACGTTGCGCCACTTTCAAGGAGTGCTTGGAAAAGGCCGATGTCTACGCAGGTAGTCACGATTTATACCCTAAAGACGTTAAAAAGGCTCCCCAATCGCCCCCTCAAAATAAATTTTATGCCCATAATACCCCCCCCCCCTAAATTGGTCCTAAGATTTACCAAAGTTCCTAGTCCCTCGAAGGCAAGAAACTTCCATCCATTGGAACGCCGATATGTTAAGCCCCTAGTTTCTTCTTCCCCGCTTGTGCCGTACCAAAAGAACCCGATCGTCTGCTACACCTGCAGAGTTCCCAGCCATTACCGCACGAACTGTCCTCAAAACCTGCACCAAATCTGGGCTGCCACTGATCCTCCTCCCTCACCCGCCAAAGACCCGATCAATCAGGTAAACTTTCTCTTTTAACGAGAACAACCCTGGTGGATTGAAGTTCGAGAACGGAACTGTGAACGGTCGCCGAGTATCCACCCTCGTCCGTGACACCGGGTGCACCTGTATTATAGTGTCTGAGGACCTACTTCACCCTGTTGGCCCTGACCACAAGAAATTTGCGGTGGTCCAAGACTATCTTGGCCGGGCCAGTCGTATCCCAGTAATTCGTTGTCACATCGAGTGTGACTATATGTCCGGTTGAGCCGAAGTGGTAGCGGCCCCAATCCATTTCTGCTCCTTTTTGTTCAGTCAGAACCCCGTAATTCACGTCCATCCCGTGGCCCAACCCGTGATTACTCGTACACAGGCAGCCCTATAATCCCGTGCACCTGTTCGCCTCGAAACCCCTATCGACCCGGAGTTCCAAAGCCCTCCGGAGCGACAAATTTTCCCGCGCCCAGAAGGAGTGCACAAGTCTCCCCCCACCCTTTGGGAGAAAACTAAAGCCCTCGAGCGTGGGTCCATCCGAGGTAACAAACGAGTGTCGTATCTCGCGAAGAAGGACTTATTGAGATCTATAAGACCTACTTTGACCTTAAGTCGCGAGAACGAAATTTCAAGCCTGGCGCGGAGGTGCTGGTGCTACTTCCCACGGGAAGCAACAAAATCTTTAGCCAGTGAAAGGGACCCTACCCCGTCTTCGAGGCTAGAGCTAGAGGACCCGTGGATTACCTCATCCATACTCCGGCGGGAGCGAAGGTTTTCCACGTGAATTGTATATATATATATATATATATATATATATATATATATATATATATATATATATATATATATATATATATATATATATATATATATATATATATATATATTATCTCATTAATGTTCCTAATTATGATTTTTTGAGGGGGTCCACTAAATTGTCGAGTCTTTAGTCCCATATTTATGCCTTCATTTAATTATATTTTTTTGGAGGGGGGTCCACTGAAATGTCGCCAATGTTCTGTGATTTTTTTTTTTTAAATTGTACTAGTTAAATTCTCTAGAAGTGACCTGTTTAAGGCTTATGTCCGTAAATTCCCCGCTGAGCTCAGATTTACGTTTCTTTTGTGTGTGTGTACACCTGTCGTAGCAGGTCAGAATTTCCCTAGACCCCTTGATAATTCTAGTTTGACGGGTGGGATAATCCTTTCTTACGCAACTGCTCTGTAAAGCATCATCTTTCGGTTGGGAAATGTGTGAGGGAATTCCACGTGGAATCTCTTGTTAAGAACGGAACTTCTTCCATGCGCTGTAGAAGGCTCGGTTAGGCTTAAATTGGTAAGCTTAACTCCCCCCCCCCACTCTCACCCTTCCACAAGCGGTAGCCTCGAACCGCGTCCACCACGATTCACTTTTACACAGGCTATAATAGCCTGTGTAAGAAGATTCGAGGCCATTCGAGAGTATAGCTGTTTCCCGCTAACCCCCACCCACCCCCGTGGAGAGCCTCGGACATAAATAGTGCTCGACTCCCAATGAGGAGACACAGAGTTGAGAAGTCTCGCCCGGACACCAAGAAAATTCCCCTAGTTCCAAGTCATGTGCTAACAACAAAGCAAAGTGACAGCTGAACTATTTTTGTGTATTGGAATTAGCCCCAGCCAGTGAGGTAATTCCATTTAACGATCGCTACCGAGTGATTTTTCCGACTTCTCTCGTCAACTCCTGTCGAAGCCCTTTTCGTTTGCCCATCGTGTTCGTGTGGCCGAAATACTCTCCCCTGGACCGGACGTTACCGCCCCCCTATTTTTTTGGAGAACCGTCATCGCTTTAACATCTCGCTCAGAAGCTTCGAGCGGCCTCGTCTCACATGCAGAAGACATCCGTGAAGCCTCGAACCAGATCGCTGATATAATCAAACAAGTAAAAAATTGAGCCATACTTAATAGCGCTATATATTTCACTCCTTGTTTTAGGTGTCAGATTCAATTTTAACAGTTCTTCAAGTGCAGCCGAATGATGGAAGGGTTTACTGCAAATGGTTTTACACAATCGATTCTTGAAAATCATCTTGTATCGGACTTTTTATGAAGCGACTGATTTCCAGTCTTGTTCAGAAGAATCTTCCAAAGTCGTGGACTGGAGCTGAAGAGAGTCTATGTTGTCTGCTGAATTGTTCCGAAAAAGGTGATGGCTTCAGGACAACATTCAGCAGAGTCTGTTTCACATAAATGTTAAGTATGGCATCCGCAGGTAAAAAGGTACCAAATCATTTTCAAACAGAAGACGTGCCTGTACCCCTTTGTATTGTCACGCCATATTAGACCCATTGTCATAGTCTTGCCCCCTGCAATCTGAGAAAGAGATGTTGTTCTCTTTCAACATTTCCAGTACAATTTTGGCAATATCCTTTCTAATTTTGTTACTGTCGTAGAATGGACTCTCGACGATATACCATATATGACTATTCGTTGAGGGAATTATTCATTTATATTTAGAGTGCTTGGTGTCTGGGTTGACCGATATTATTTATCTTCAATATGCTTAAGAAGTGGAACTGATCTCAAGGATAATAATATGGCTATCATTAATAAAATAGAGTTTTATTAATAAAAACTATCAACAACACACAAAACGGAAAATATTGACATAAACAGAGAATGGAAAGGGTCGTGGGAAATCTAGCTAATCCGAGGATTAAGATTTGGAAGAGATTTAAAAAGGTAAAACAAATAAAAATTAAAGGGATGGGATGGTTCGTTAAACCATTTAAAGCACAGGATAGGGTTGACAAAAGGGTTAAATACTCAAAGGTAACGTTCAGCTTACGTAATTACACGTGTTGTGCAGAGGAAGGCGACATGAAGGAATCTTCGGTCCACTGGCGAGTTCCAGCCAAAGGGGGGGGGGGATTAAATGAGCATGACTTGGTGTCTTGGGAATGAGAACCGTTTCTTGGCGAACGGGCTTGAAGAACAATGGCTGTTCTACGTTGTTCTCTTCTGAACAACAGGAGGGTGGGTGAGAATCGTCTCTTGTCTACGGGCTCAAAGAACAATGGCTGTTCTAATGTTGTTCTCTTTCTGAACAACAGGCGGGAAGGGAGAGAACGTCTCTTGTCAACGGGCTCAAAGAACAATGGCTGTTCTAACGTTGTTCTCTTTCTGAACAACAGGGGAAGCCTTGTGGACTTGGCGTCTTGAAGGCTCGAACCTTGGCACTCAAGAGATATTGTCCTCTTCTGGACAATGATGGTGGATCTTGAGGTAGAGGGCCCTTGGTGCTCAAGGTGAGACTGGATCGCAGTGATGTCTCGCGAAGAAAATCCGGATCTCGAATCTCCTCTTAGTGGTAAAGTTTCCGTATAAATAGTCGAGACATCCCCTTGGCGTAGGGGACAATGGAGTGGGGGCTTCGAGGGAATGCACAACCGCGCCTTAGAACAATACCTTATCTGCCCATAAGCCTAACTCAATCTGGCGTGACCGGCGCATGGGGCGAAACGGAGGGGGGATGATAAACCTCCTTGGTTCAATATTGACTCAGGTAGCGGCGCTAATGCGCCAGGCTTCAAGGTGAAGATGCACGTGGGTAGCATCGTGTTTCTAAACAACATGTGATAACGTTTGAAATTAAGTGGCCTCAAACCGTTCTATCACAGTTACTGCAATCAATAAACTTCAAAAATCACTCCTCGATAACATATGCAAAATCGTCTTTCGCAAGATATCGTAGTATAAAAGCAGTTTGCTCAACATGGGAAGAGTCTGGTGTTGCATTCATCAAAATTGAAAAGTATTTCGAGAAGCTTGTTTCAGAGAATTTGTTGTGCAACAAGTTCTGAGAAAAGAAAAACGAATTTGTTTTGAGTCTCTGCTGTGAGATAGTGTACCTGTATTCTCCTTCCTTTCTACTGCTATTCCTTCGCCATTAGCACATGTTCTTTTAGGACAGAAACCCACCGAGACAACAGTTCTACCAAGCCCCAAAAGTTTATATTTCTTTCATCTCTAATTCTTTGCAAAGATCCTCTAAATGCTGATTCTCTCCTCCAGAAAAAGAACAATATCTATGATCCGCCTCAAAAGATTGTGCTATCTTGTTGCTTCAGATTCAATGGAAGTTTCCAAAAGATTTTCAATGTAATTGTCTGATTTCAATCGTCTTTCAAAATCACGTCAGGCCAAATAACACTCCCTCTGGGCATTGCATCTTTCGTGTTCATGAATTCTGTTAGCTAGTTTTATCCATTTTTCATTTGCAGCGTAGCCCTGTGATGTTGCTAGATGCGAATGTGATTTTGAAGTTTCGGTTTCTTTTTTAAATAGACGATACGGAAAACAATAGAGAGCCTGTTATAATGGACTTCACACCAACCAATCTCGTCTTGAAATTTCACCATTTTGATTTAGTACTGAGAGTATAGTCTCAGGGAATGCTTGTTGATTACTGTCACGTGGAAATGAAGTTGGGAAATTAAGATAGCACTTTCTGACACATTTTTCAACTCTCTCCGCGGTTAATTTCTTATGAACACCAATATCAACACCCACATCAGGCATACAGTCTGTCATTGTTCCTGCAGCAGGAAGCGCAGCAATATTTGTCCCTTTTCTGAATACCGTACCAGCCAAGTACCATGTCTGTTATTTGACTTATTGTTCCTTTATGTTCATCTAAATTTAAAAGCATTTTACCAATCTGTCCTTCAGAAAATGATACGGTATTAATAACTTTTTATAACTAAAAACATGAATATTAACAACCAGTATACACTCACCCTTATTTTCTTCCGTAATTTCGGGTATTTTTGCTTCACTTCTCAGATTATATAGCATGATAATGTAGCGTGCGAGAAGTTTAGGCGAGGAACGTCTTAAATGATTTGCTTGAATGAGTCTTTTGGGTGGACTCAGGATGGACGAGTGGTTGATGACTATCGCTAACGGCTGTCCAGCGACGCGGGAAGCGAGTTCGAAACTCGTTTCGGTACTTTTCTTTATTCATTTTTATTTACCCTCTTTCCTACACAAAACTATCAACAATGGGGCCGCAGATCGGGTTCTCCTAAATCCTCAAAATACGCTCCGCTTCTAGGATGGGGCCTGTGTAGTGTGCGAGAAATTCAGGCGATCGTCTTAAATGCTTTGCTTGAATGAGTCTTTTGGGGAACTCAGGATGGCCGTGTGGCTTACAGCTCTCGCTAATGACTGTCCAGCGGCGCGGGAAGCTCGTTCAAAACTAGTTTCGCTACTTTTCTTTTCTTTATTTTTTTTACCTCCTTCCGGGTTTCGTAACAGATCTGCCTGCGCGGCGACACCAAACAAGAGGCCCGTCAGTATTCTCTCTCTCTCTCTCTCTCTCTCTCTCTCTCTCTCTCTCTCTCTCTCTCTCTCTATATATATATATATATATATATATATATATATATATATATATATATATATATATATATATATATATATATATATATATTACAGTTTAGTTTCGTTTAATGCCTAAAGGAAAAAAAATAATTTGATAAAATATTTTGATTTGTAGAAAACTAATGGTAACGCCCCCCAAAATCACTAAAATTATGTCATCTCGACAGAAAACACCGCAATGCCAATTTTCGCAGAGTCAATCATTTTTCTTCTTTGGCCTCTTCTTCTTTTACATATTGACGAAATATTATTATCAACATCGCGAGATCAAGGCCGAGTTTTAATTGCACTCTCGTTCTGATGTAAACTAGAGAATCGTTCCCTCTTCGAAGTTGCAGGTATGGGGGATTGCTAATTGCAATCTATAGTGCTTGCACTCTTCCCGTTCTACCTGTCTCATCTTGTGTAATAATAATAATCACTATAAAATTTGGTCTGTACTCTGTATACATATGTAAACAAGGGCCCCTCTCGGCACTTGGGCCCCGGTACAATGTACCGGCTGTGCCCCCCTCTCGGAAGGTCTGATGTTGGTATCAATCGCAATTATATAAATGAGCATAAAAATAACATAACTCCATTCTTAATGTCATACACAAATTAGAAGAAAATTTAAAATTACTACCATGCTTGCCATTGAGGTATAGGTCCTTGCCAAGGCTGCTAAAAACAGAGGTTGCGTTAAATCTAAGTTTCTCACCTCTCAAGTCATCAAGGCTGCAATACAAATTAGAAATAAAAATGCTATTAAAATCAGAAATAAAAAAATCAGACAAACAACCATCTTTAAAACGGTTGTTAAAATGAGACATAATCACACTGATTAAAAAAAAAAAACGAGAAACGCAACCAACGAACCCTGGTTACATGGCCCACTCGAGGCCAGTTAAACCCGCTCAAAGTGGTTTTCGCAACATTGCAAATACCTTGTAACAGGTCATCTCTTGCTGATATAAAAAATGGATGCATTGATACAAAATTACGAAGGAAATATGGAAAAAACAAACATTTGTCCAAATGCTTTTTATGAAGAGTGAGTGGATATTGTACCAATACAGATGGGCACGATCTTGATCTTGAAGATCAGTTTTATTATGGTGATCTTGATCTTGATCTAAGATCACTTTATTTCTTCTGATCTTGATTCTGATGACCACTTTATACATCAAGATCACTTTTATTTGCAGATTCTTAAATATGCTGCTATTCGAATGTCATTTGTTTATGTCTAACCGACATTTGGTGGCAACTTTGTTCAACAACGAATGTTTATGTTTTCTGCAACGAGTTTGCATAAGTTCCCTATTTAAACAAATCATGATATCAAATACCCGAAGCCGTAATTTTCTTTGACCAAAATGCAAAAATTGATATCATTTATTAAATTATAGTTAATTATGCGTCAAATATTACTTATACGCAGTTAACTTCATTGATGAAATAATTTAAACTAAAATTTAGATTTTTATTAATTATTTTTATATAAATTAGTAAATTGTTGAAAAACTGAAAACAGTATCAAAGTTTTTTGTATGCAGTGTACAAAGAAAGCTACAATCTGGTCAGCTGGCCTCGACTCAACAGACAATCTTCTGAGGCACCTCAAAGTGAGTACTACTTAGTAACTAAGTAGTATGTAGCAACATTCACATAATGGTTCGTCGTATTTTAAGTGACTGGCTCCATACTAGACTAAGACTACATTTACGTACATAGCTGTCCATTTGAATAGATTGTGCACATCAGATATTAAAAGATTATGGATTAATAACTATATTAAAAACTGTCGATATCCAACTATAATAAAGAAGTAGCACTGCTATATCCTTATAATCTACAGTACTCCAGAAGTAATTAAAATAAATTATCATGTACTCAAAAAGTAATTTAAATATTTTATGTTATCATGTAATTCCGACTACTTCAATGTAACTGGTATCTGTATCTGCAAATCCAATATATATATATATATATATATATATATATATATATATATATATATATATATATATATATATATATATATATATATATATATATATATATATATATATACAACAAATTAGAATTGGCCTATATAACAAATTCACCGAGAACCGCATTGCTGGAAATAAGTTCAAATCGTAACTATGCTTCATTGTGTTCGCATCTCACGACTCGCAAGGTTTGTTGAAAAGTGTTCTCCAATCTGGTTAATAAATTCATAGCATACGGTATTTATAGACATTTTTCATTCAGTGCAGACCCCAATTTACTATTACCATTGTGATTCGCTAACATACTATTATCGTACAATCTATTTAATATCATTGTAAACCCACTATATTTATCATCTTATTTAACATTCGCTAACATTCAAATTAATATCATTGTGATCCTATTTTATTTAGCATCATATTTAACTTCGTATTCAACGTCCTATTAAGATCCATTAAACCATAACTCGTGTATACCAATATGTATAAGGTATATTAAATCAATCCTGTTTTCATTTTTTAATTCTTAAATACATTATATATTCGTTATCGTTCATTCTTCATTCCTTCAAGTTCTCCATTATTTAGGGAGCCCATCTGAGGGCTGCCTGCTTGGGAATAAATTCCCGTACGCGACACAGCCTACTACTATGCTATATTAAGAAACAAGTAACAAAAAAACAAGAAAACAAATAACAATAAGTAAATAACCAATAACGACGCTAAAAAGGACAAGAGATAAAAAAATAACAACAACAAGAAAACAAAGCAAAAATGAGGCGCGCTCTGGCGTCGGGAGTAGGACCACCTCTTCCCCGTTGCAGGAACATGCAACCTACAAAAAACAACAGCAGCCAAATAAAGGAAAGGAGACCAGCTTCCTCCAAAAAGTCGTAAACTCCACAAGTCAGTGTGTAAGAACCCATCCCGAGTACAAGGAACAATCGGTAGCGACCCCGCTCGTCCCGGTACCGGGACACGTAACATGCGCGAATATCGCCAAGACTGTAAAATTCAACAAGAATGTGCAAAACAGTCTGGGGAACACCGCAGTCTCTACAGTGGGGCGCAGGTGAGCGCTCCATCAAATGGAGGTGCATCCCGAGAGTGTGTCCATTTCGGAGACGACAGAAAGCAACATGAATCAGTCGCGGTATTGGAGTGTAGGTCCATGGGAACAGTCGCGGCGCAATGGCACGCAACTTAAGGTTGCCTTCGACTGTCTCTCATCTTCTTTGAAAAGCAGTCCGGAGAGCTGCCCGTATTCCTGCCATGTAATCAGTGTGATGAAGAGCAAAACCCTGGTCTGGTAGCCCAGTCCTCGCGGACTCTTTGGCACCATTATCGGCGCTCTCATTCCCCGCAATTCCTACAAGATCAGGAACCCAGTAGAAAATAATCTCGACATCCACTCGGCTAGCCAAAAGCGTGGCATCACGGATATCGTGAACCAAGGGATGCGGAGATTCCAATGCCCCGAGAGTACTCAGGGCGCTTTGTGAATCGTTATAAATCACAATCCGGTCTCCGAACCGGACACGTCGCGTTATCTCCCTTACCAAGCGGTGTATTGCAACAAGATCGGCCGTGAAGACAGACGCAGCAGCTAGCAGAGCCCTGCTGACTTCAAACAGAGGGGATACGGCGTGAAAACCAACCCCCTCTTGAGACTTGGACCCATCCGTATACACTGGCACGGTTCCAGCGTGATACGAAGTGTGCTCCCCAAACGTCGAACGAAATACTCCCGGCGCTGTAAAAGCTTTGGGAAAAGAGGCGTGACGAAAAATGGTCAAAGGTGGTACCATCCAGGGTGGCGTCCTAGGCAGAAACAGGGGTGCCACCGGCCCGAGAGCTATACCTAGCTCTCGAAAGAGTTTCTTCTAAAACCAGAGGGCTTAGGGTATGACGGACGTCTCTCAGCGGCATAGGCACAGTCGAGATAAGCTACGGATGAAGTGAGAGCTGTTGGGCGACTGAGGGAGGTGCCAGGCTTGCACGTGCAGGCGAATAATGCAGTGTGCACGGCGCAGAGCGAGTGCATCTCCGAGGATCGACAAGAAGGCTCTCAATGAGGAAAGTGCGGAAGGCACCGATCGCCAGGCGAAGGTTGCTGTGGTAGATCGAGTCCACCTTCCGTAATACACACTCAGCTACATGTTCATAAAACTCGTATCCGAAGTCGAGCTTCGAACAAACAAATGATAGATGAAAAAGTAAGGCAGTACCCCTATCAGCGCCAAGCGTTGAACGTCATGGAACGAACAATATCCATGGCGCGGGTATAATAAACAATAAGGCTGCGAATATGAGTCTTCCAGGTGATGCATCGGTCAAATAAAAGGCCAAGGAAACGGTGCGAGTCCACCACTTCCAGGCGCACCCCATTTAGAAATAAGTCTGAGTCAGGATGGAGCCTTGGAAGGCGGCAGAGGTACACCACCTTAATCTTGGTCAAGGAAAACCAAAGCTTGTGCGCTTTGGCATAGCGAGAGACGCGGTTCAATGCCTGTTGGACTCAACGCTCCAGAGTTGGCATCTGGGCCGCGCCAAAAGAAATCGAAAGGTCGTTTACGTAGAGTGTAACGAGAACATCTTCCGGCAGCACCAATGTGATGCTGTTGATGCTCAGGTCAAAGACTGTGAAACTGAAGATTCTTCCCTGCGTGACACCCTCTTCCTGCTCCATTGGGGCGGAGAGGGCTCCCCTCACCTATACGTGGAATCTACGATCTCTCAAAAATTCAGATATAAATATTGGGAAGCGTCCCCCCGTCCCCATCGTATCGAGAGTCTCCATGATACTGTATTGACATAAGGTATCATAGGGCTTTTCCAGATAGAAAAACACCGTGGCCTAGTGTTGTCTACGAAGGAAAGCCTCGCAGACAGCATTTTCCAGTCGGAGCAGAGCATCCGACGTGGAGTGGAACTTGCGGAAGCCGCACTGTACAGAAGACTGATGGCCTCCGCTGTCCAGTAAAAAGACTAATCTAACATTTACCGATTTTTCCATCAATTTGCACACGCAGGAATTTAGAGAGATTGGGTGGAAACCGGCCTGGGTAGAGTGATCTCTCCCCAGTTTGTGAAAAGCAAGCACAGTAGCGATTCGCCAGGTATCAGGGAGGATACCCTCTACCCAGATCTTTTTGAACAAATCTAACATAAAGGCCATGCCTCGCTCACCGGGGTGTCGAAGCATGGCGTACGGGGCATCGTTTGGACCAGGGGCGATGTCCGCGCACGAAGCGAGAGCGGAACATAAGTCACTCAGAATAAACCTCCGCTTCTGGAGGTAAAGTTCAGTCGGCGTCCTTCGGCGACATCAAGACTCGCAGTGAATGCTGGAGAAGCAGCAGCCCGGCTAGAAAATGCGGAGGAAGCGGTCAAGAAAGAGTTTGCGGTCCCATTCTCCTGTAGAACCGGAGATCCCGCCCCTTTTGAAGCCAACGGGGTTGAAAACGCAGAGCAGCCTCCAAGAGGCCCCGATGCAATCGAGGCCCCACTTTGCGCAGTTCTGGTCTTCTTCTGGGACTCCCCACTCTGGAGAGCAACGGGGCCGGCCGTGCCGATCTTGGCTTGGCTGCTTACCTGGACGGCACCAGACCCGTTCGTCCCCGTGGCTCCTGGAGAGGAAGAGGAGTCCAGAGTCTTTTTCGTCTCTTTTTTGGAGAGGAGGGAGGTGAATGAACCCCCTTCTCTCCTCCGCCGACAGGATTCCCTAAGTCAGATAAGCCGCCCTTGGCAAGAATCTTCTCTGAAATGGAGAATGTCTTGCCTATCATATGTGCAACAGTCGGAGGAGGAGATCTCTCCTCTCCTTGTGAGGCCTCGGTGACCCGAGCCGTCTGAGGAGGAGCTTGCATACGGGCGGACACGGGTTCTGTGCTCGGCACCAAGCCCGTTTTGACCTCATGGAAGATCCTACCGTCTGAGTCTCGGTCACTTCAGGGACCATGTCCATCTCAGGGGATCCTCCGTGTGGCCCTTCCCAGCGAAACATCGCCGATAGCATTCGAGGTACCTTTTTTTACCTAATGCCGGCGAACCAGCATCCGTCGAGGAAGAGGGGTGGGGGCACGAGTGCAGGATGTTAGGGGGCAAGGACGGAGGGGCAGGCCATTCCTTGACCCATTGAGGGGGTCGACTCTATCGACGCGCTCCAACATCTAGCGGTCAATTTTCGGCCACATGCGTGCTTTCTTGGCAGTCCCTTGTGAAAGAAAAGGAGGGACTGCCCTTGGAAAGACGGAGGCCCCCAAGGGCACCTCTCTAGAAGGGGGTGAGGGGGAGTCCCCTACACCCGTAGGCAGAGGAGAGGAGTAAGCCTCCTCTCCGGTAGAAGAAATTTGGAGTGTCTCCTGAGAAAGCACGGGGGAGGGGGAAGACCTCCATATTTCAGGAAAGCTGCCCGAGGGCGGCTCCGACGATGGTCGAGGGAAAGGGAAAGAGGAAGTATTTTTTTTAATTCATCATTGGGCATGGTGACCCCTTTTTTAGCACGCAACACAAACGCTCATCACCCCACACAGTAGCCCGTTCGGAGAGGGGTGAACACAGGGGCAGCAAAGCCAGCTGCCTCCATTGGAGGCCACTCCTCCCGTCTAGTGACATTTCAGCCCATCGGCATGGCGGTTCCACCTTAGGCACGGCGTAAATTCAATAGACGTGAAAAGGAGGGAGAAAAGGGGTGCGAGGAAGGTGAGAGTGGGGGTGAAGCATGTTGTTAAAAACTCATCTCCCAAAACCGGTGCTCAGGAGTGAGGGGGCTTTGTCCCCTCCTCTCTCAGCCCCGATCTGGGATGGTTGTATGAGAAAAAACCGGTCGGCATCTACCATGTGAAATTAGAGGCCGACCAGAGAAAGTTGTAGAAAAGATTGTATGCAAAGTGAGGAAGTGAGGTAATAGGACAGGGTATCAGAAAGAAGGGAAAGAAGGCTAATCTGGGCCGGACGGGGCGCTGAGTCCAGTCAGCACGGCGGCCAGGAAGGCAAATCGCCGCGCCCCGCCGCCAACGCATTAACTGTCGATCCATGCGCTGATTAGGCTTAAATTCGTTATTCAATTTCCTCTAAAATTTTATTATGTGATTAATTCTTGTCCACTCTCTCGAATAAATAAAACACTAATTAATTACATAATACGATAACGAAGAGATGATGCGGCGATGACACAACGATGGAGACACATGACGATTCCCAAGACTTCAGACGAAAGTAGGAGACAAAATCTGGAGCAACCGGACAGCGGCGACGCACACCTCTCCAACCTTTGACTGCGATAATCAACTTGAGGCGGTGAAGTATCGACAATAAGGAGTAAGAACCAACGATCATGGAAAATACAATAAAATATATAGAATGTTACTTATTTGCTGTATTTTTTTAGAAATTTGTTAGAAATCAGGAATTTATTAGAAATCAATAAAATTAAGCTGCCTAATGTAATTTGATTAATATTAGACATATGCGAACTTTATTTAAATAATACTTTTATTCAATTTCATTGAAGTCGAAATTTATTCAGGTAACTGTTAATATTATTTTTGAAAATATTTAAGTTGTGAGAATTGATCACTGATTCAAGAAGACTATTCCACCTATCTATTATTCTTACTGTAAAAAAATGTTTACGTTGATTAGAATGAGAGTAAGGATTGTATATCTTGAAGTTATGACCACTTGCACTTGAACTTTTAAACTTCAATAGATCATTTTCATCAACTAAATATATTTTAGTACATGAGTAGGATGCAATGCTTGTATTGCCTCAGCCTTCAGGGAACTATTAGGAGGGATACTTTTCAGGAGTGATTAACAAAGTAATTTGTTTTTGTTTACTAAACATGACTGCAGCTTTTTCAATTCATATCAAAGTGATCTTGAAAAGTGATCTTCAAAATCACGATCTCGATCTAAATCTTCAAGATCACATTTTTCTAGTGTGATCTTGATCTTCAAGATCACCAAAGTTGGTGATCTTCCTCATCTCTGTGTAACAATCGCTTTCTTGCCCTTTAATTGCAAGTGTTCTCTTTCTTGCATCTCTAAATTTAATAAGAAGGTTGAAAAGTTGTGTCACCGAAATCTTATCAACCCTAAAACTGGGGTCATGTGGGCGCAGATTAATTGGTAATCAAATTTACGAATTTTGAACTCCCTTTGTGGTCGAAACAAGAGAAAACACGAAAGAATGGAAATAACACTTATGCTGATGAGTATAGCAAAAACTGTTAAAGTAAACTCCAGTATTCAGTACTTGGTGACAGAAATAGGATTTCCACAGTAAATTCCCTCATTTCGCGCCTTTATTGCTGCTTCTCGCTCTAGTCTATTGGCTTGTTTCACGCCCCCCTCCCCCCTCTACACTTCATTTACTCTCGTTTCTCGTACTTAATAATTCTTGAATTAATCAAGGAACATGTATTCATCAAAGACGTAAACTTAATATTAAACACCTGAATTTGCAGATGGTAAAGGATGACTACCATAAATTTTAGAGCGTTTTAGAAGCTCTAAGTAAGGTCTATCATTTTTAACTGACACTTGGCTTTGCATCTAACCAGCGCAAGTGTGACGACAATAGTGCTTTTCATTTTAAAGTGTTACAAGTGACGATGAAAAATAGTTCTCGTTTTGACTGAGAGCCATATGTATCATGCGTCGAGTGAGTCTAAACTCGTCACCTGCTATCGATTTATTTATCAACCTGTTTGGAAGCTGATAACGGCAGTTACTTGCTTAAACTTTCCCAGGTACAGCCAAAGATAAATATATTTATAAGTTACTCACATGGTCGTCGGGTGCTCGAAACCCCACCCTGTACGGAACTTGTAATGAAATTTTAAAAGGTTTTTTTCCTAAAGCATGGGCAACGTTTCAAACATTCCTCTATTTTCAAGTAGTAAATATTATTTATTTATAATATTAAAATGATATTAAGTTATACAGATTTATTTAATTATCATTACAAAAATATATTATGAAAAATATATTAAAAAATTAGTATAGTTATTAGTTAAGGACGCTAAAATTAAAGGGAATAAACAAAAGACGAATAAATTTATAGACCCATAAACTAATAAACAGGTTCAGCTAAGCTCAGCTTATTTCATTTATTTTTAATCAGGATCTTTTTTTCTTTTTTACTAATAATACTAACAACAACAACTGATAATTAATTTGCAATTCGTTCACAAGTTGACGTGAGATTTCGTAGTTTCTTCAACTGTATATCACTGACTGTCAGAGGTTTTGCCATTACTGCGTATACCTTCTTCGGTATGTTTTGAAAATAACTTGTTAAATCTCGTCGGTTTATGGTTTCTTTTGCTTTTAAAACTAGGATTTACTTTGAAAAGCTTCAGCAATTCTCTCTGTACTTCAGGACGATTTTAGAGCATAGTCAAATTCAACTTCCACCCTGAACTTATTTCCCTAGCAAAATTATGTACATATCAGGTGAGTAACAAATGCAACATAAAACAACTGCTACCACAAAATATAGCGGTAGTTCGCTACTACCGAACGACCCTTTCATAATGATACCACTTGGTGTTTCTCAAAGTGTCGATAAAATGCAATCGCATTATAAATGATAGCTGTAATTTTCACTTGTAACTGATTACATTGACTTTACTGAATAAGAATTTATCAAATTAATTAATTGTTGGCCACAAAAATAATTTAACATGTTTGTCATTTCATGACTTTTAGTACATATGTAGGCAAGTTGTTGTTGTTTTTGTTTATAGTCCTCCGGGAGCAGATGGTGTCTGCTCCCTCCGAGCGCTTGGGAGATTAAGGGGGAAACCCCCCGACCCTATACCCTGTGCTGTAGGCCCCGTCGAAGTTGTCATAAATACGTGGGGACGCGCTTTATGTGAGGCTGTCCTGAGGGCACCCAGTTATGGTGGAGGGAGGCTATTGCATGATGTGTTTTTTTTTCGCACCATGCAGCAAGTAGGAAGTGGAAGTTCAGTTGTAACTTAACGTCACGTGAAATACATCCAAGTGGGGTGGTCCCACTTCAGGATTGCATCCAGTTAGGGAGGGGGTCATATCCACTTAGGAATACCTGACCACTCTGTAGGTTAGGAAGTAAATAACGTCATCCGTCTCTTGGCTAGGATGACTCCCGACCGAATAATGAAAAAAGCATAAAAATGAGCATGACAATCGCTGGCATGCCCAAAGCCACCTTTGGAGTGAAGGTGTTGGAGCGTATTTGTTTTCTTACACTACCCAGCAATCAGGTAGGAAGTCTTTGTTTCCCGGGGAGTCACGTGTATGTGGATACAATACCCATTGGCAGGATTCCTTGGGTTCCTTTGGTGGATGCCTCTTTTATTCAATTTCATCAACATATTTTATGAGGCTCAGGTTTATGCTTTGCTATGGTCATTTTATTATTTTGGTAATCCTCAAAGAATTATCTCGCTGGAGAGAGACTATGTTTTGGATCCTCGTCTCGTTAAAAGGAAAACTATTGTGTTTTTGTTAACGATAGAAAATTTTCTTTCAAAATAGCAAAATAATTTTATGTCTTCATTGGTCCATCTATTTTAGGTACTCCTGTACCATTAGACACAAAGCAACCTCAAGAAATTATGCTTCCCCTTTGTACCTTAAAGTTGGCATGGTATTTTTTCGGATGAACTATTTCCCCAGCTCTACGTCGAACATTTCTTCTTCGATTATAACCAAATAGTTCGATTCTTTTTTCATTGTTCCATAATATTGTTTTGCAAAATTTTTTAACACGTGAAAGTCCACATTTGAAAACGCAGGCCTTGAGAATACGCTAGTTTTACGAAGATATGCTTCCCTTTATCCCTCTAACCATGGAGGTCATTTTGGTGTAGGAATCTGTGCACGCTCGTCTCTGAAACATTAACTCCAGCTGCGGTCCAACCGTGACATATTTGCCTCTTAGTCGTGTTGGGACAAATTTTAACCTTCTTTACAATATTACAAATATCAGTCAGTTCTAATTTAGATTCCCCCTACTTCTTGAAACACGTGTACTGCTGAAAGAACCTTAGATTTACCTTATGAATATCTAAACTATTGACTTTCCTAGGCTACTTATTTTTGGCAAACTCAGAATATGTGACAAAATCTATACTAACAATCGTATGAGAAAAGACGAAGCTTGTATACCGAATTCGATTTATGAGCATATTCTATAAATAACTGGAGAATCACCAAATATGATGTCATTTGCCTGTGGCCTAATTCTAAAGATGTTAATAGCTTTCTTACCAAACTTAATTCACTCGCCCCTTCCATTAAATTTACCTATGAGGTTGAAAATAATAGAACCTTTCCCTTTCTCGATCTTCTTATTCATAGAACACAGTCTGGTTTTAAATACTCCATCTATCGCAAACCTACTAATTCAAACTTTTATATTCATTTTTACTCTGCACATAGTCCCAAAGTCAAACGTTCCGTTTTTTCCTCTATGTTTGTACGGGTTTTACGAGTTGTTAGTCCTGAATATATGGATTCTGAATTCCGCAATATCTTTGAAATTGGCCATAAATTATGTTATCCTTATCTCTTTCTTCTAAACTGTCTTTCCTCTGCAAAAAAAAGACGTTCTATAATACAGCTCCTGCTATCCCTTTTAATGTTAAAAACATTTTGGTTTTACCCTTCTCTGTTTATTTCATTGACCTTCCCCGTCTTTTTAAAAACTTTATCATTTCAGTTTCTTTCAAATTCGAGTCAACTATAAAAAAACATTCTAGTTCACAATAATTGTAATAATATTAGGGGAGTCTATTCGGTCGAATGTTCTGTTTGCCCAAGTAAATATTTTGGACAGACAGGAAAGCAATTATCTGTCCTTATTGATCAGCATAAATACAATGTTAGGAGAGCTGCAAATAATAATGCGTTTTTATTGTGCATATGTCCGAAAATAACCACTTAATTAATTGGAATTCAGCAAAATTCATTTTTCGCCCAAATGGCTCAATTATAAGAAACCTTGTTGAATGTTCATGTATAAGCCAATTTAATAACTTTAACATTTCCCCTGGCCTTTTTTAAAATTGAGGCTGTTATGAAAAAACTGATTCTTAGAGAAATTAGTTTTGACTTATGTTCCTAATTTTGGGGAAATTTTCATTTTTATGGACACCCGATTTGTCAATTTAATTATTGCATTGATTTTATATTAACATTATTTTATTTCTCTTCCTCTCTCCTTGCCCCTTTCGCCTACGTATCTGCTTACTTCTCATGTCTCTCCTAATCTCCCTCTTTAGACTATCGCTTTATCCGTTAATCGTTTTAACCCTTTTAGTTCTGTTCTTGATTCTTTCTACCTCTCGGTTTGACCTTGCTACCTGTTATAGCTAAATCTTAATGTGAATTTACCTATCCCTCTCCTACTTCCTCGTCGGTGATTTCTTGTCTTAGAGGCGGTCCTTTATCTTTTACAAGCTTATATATATATATATATATATATATATATATATATATATATATATATATATATATATATATATATACCCTTATTATATTATTTTCTCTTGTAGTTATCTTTGAGAATGAATAAAGTTCGAAAGTACTTGTAAGTACTTTTTTATTTTTCCTGCGACACATTCCATTCATTGCGAACCTCACGTGCTACTTTGTGAGTTATTCATTTCATATATACATATATATAATATATATATATATATATATATATATATATATATATATATATATATATATATATATATATATATATATATATATATATATATATATATATGATAAATAACACCCACAAGGAAAATCGAAAAACGATTCCGAGCGCTTTCGTCTTCATTCTAAAAGACCTCTTCATGGAATAACGTAGGTCACTTGACTTGACTTTTGTGTATAGAAAGAACAGAGAGGGACCGCTGTATGCGATACGGCAGTCAGGTAGTCAAAGAGGAGCGTTGCGGAAAACATTTACGAAAAGGACAGCGGGAGTAGATAGGTCGGTGGCTATACACCGATGCGATGTGTTGTTGTGAGGGCGTAGGTTATGTGGTATTGACTGGGCGAGGGTTGGGGGCAAGTCAGGAGGGGGAGGCTGACTGCTCACCCGGAAACGCGTTATTCATGATGCCTATTGGTTTATGCGAAGAACGGTACGGGCGGTGGGTGTTCGTGGGCCACGGGATATCGCGGCGCCATCGCGTACCTTCTCACGTGTAGCGAGGTGTAAAGTGGGTCTGTGGTGAGTTTGTCGAGTTGTTTCGTGAGTCTGGTATGAGCGTAAGTGTTGAGAGGAGCTAGTTTGTTGTTGTTATGTAGTGCGTCCATTCTCGAGTACTGCTGCGAACGGCAAGCGCGCTTCAGAGCAGAGTTCTGAATGCGCGGAGCCTTTCGCTTCCACGTGTCGCTTGCTGCTACGAGCGACAGCGGGGCGTACGTGAGAATGGGACGCATGAGTGCTTTGTATAGGTGTAGTTTTAGTTTCTTACTCGCAGGGTAGAACCTACCCAGTGATGTGTTTGTGCGTGAGGCTCTTGCTTGTATTATGTTCTGGTGTAAATTGAACCTGAGGGATTTGTCGAAAGTTACCCCCAAGGTTTTGGTGCGCTGAGTGTATGCGAGCCTTGTTGGGTTTTGGTGGATCATGTCTGGTGTGTGTGAGTAGATTTGTAGGTTGTGCATGAAGTGATCTCTAGCGCCGTAGAGTGTCATCTGTGTCTTCTGAGGATTCGTGGCAATCAGCCATTTATCCTCGTAATCTGTCTTCTCGTCTAGTATTCTTTGTGCGTGGAGCGCGATTTCTTCAGGGGCTCGGCCGCTGACGAGAATGGTCTCGTCATCGGCGTAAGCCACTATGTAGGTGTAAACACAGTTTTCTGGTGGGCGTGGGGTGTCGTTTGTGAACATGATGTAGAGTGTGGGTGCCAGTACGCTTCCTTGGGGAACGCCTTAGCGTGGTGTGAAGGGTCTTGATAGGGTGTTGTTGTATCTGATGTGGCAGCGCCGTCCAGTGAGGTATTGCGAGAGGAGCCTTCTGGTGCAAAGAGGTAACTCCGTGTTGTTGGCGAGTTTCCAACGGAGTCCCTCGTGCCACACCTTGTCGAAGGCCTTCTCCACGTCCTTACTGACGGAGAGAGTCTTTTGATGTATCTGTCGTTTCTTTTGTATTCTGTCGTGAACGATGGTCACGGCCGCCTGAGTTGACCTGCCTCTCCTGAACCCGTATTGATGGGGGGGAGAACCAGTCCCTCTCTTCCAGGAACTCCAGTAGATGGCAGTTGACCATACGTTCGAGTATTTTGCCTATGTGCTCTAATAGATCAATAGGCCTGTTATTTTGGGGGTGTTTTGGGTCTTTGTGCTGTTTATGTAGGAGTATGTTGTTAGAGACTTTGAATATTTTGGGAAAGTGGCCTGAGGCTAGTGAGGCGTTGAATAGATGTGTGAGTGTGGGGTATATGTCTGCGGGGAGGTTGTGTATGAGTGTGGTTGGTAGACCGGAGGGGCCGATGGCGCGTTTTGGTGTCGTTTTTATGTAGTGTTTTTTTTCCTCGACGGCGATTGGAGTGGTTAGTGTGGACGTGTAATCGAGCACCTCCATTCGTATCAGGGGGCAGGCCTTAGCTTGTGAGCGAGGGGCCCGACACCACTCCTGGATTTCCTGGAAGTGCTCCTGCACATGTGGTTTTGGTGGGTTGTGCGTGTGTACTGTGTCCCAATGGGACCTGAATGCGTCGAGGATTTCGTTAGTGTCTGTGAGTGTGTGGTTGTTTATTTTGAGTGTAATCGGTTTGCATTGTTCAGTACCCAGCATCCTTTTTACGTGCCGCCAGAAGAAGAAGGGGTCCATGCAACGGGTGTCGTCCGCAATGCGGACGACCTCACGCCACTGCCGGTTCCTATCTAGCGGCACGCACTGAAGGATGCGGGCACGTAGTTGGTTTATGTTGTGTTGTCGTGGACCTCTGGTGTAGTGGTTATTGTACTGTGTGATGAGTCTCTGTGTGTGTATCGAGAATGTGAAGTGTTTTATGCAGGTGTAGTTTTTTTGTGGTGAGTGTAGGTTACGTGCGGTGGTGATGGTGTCTAGAAGTGAGCACCAGTGGTGGTCTATTAGTCCTGAATTGGAGTCCTCCAGGTCGAGGTTATGTGGTGTGTTTGTGGATATGTGACTCCTGAATTCTGCCCAGTTCGTGTTCTTGTAGTCATAAAGAGGTGATGTAGGGATGAGTATGGGAGATGTGGATATGAGAAGGCATATCGGTATGTGGACAGATAGTACGTGGGGACTGGGGGCTATGTGAGTGTAGAATCGTGTGGCATGGTCGTTGCGGAAGACCACATCCGGGGATGTGGTGCCTCCGTGCGGACCGAAGAACGTGGGGAAGACAGGACCGATGTGCTCGCAGAGGTAGCGCCGCAAGGCACCGGCCAAGTAACTTCCCACATCGTTGGTGTTGTTGGAAAGGAGATAGTTGGAGAGGTGCAGATTATGAGAGGTGGGGTGTCGGGGGAGAGAGGAGGTTGGGTCGGCGGAGGGGTGGTTGAGGGGGAAGGAGTTGAAAGGGAAGGAGTGGAAGGAGGAGGAGTGGAATGAGAAGGAGTAGAGTGAGAAGGGGTGGAGTTAGAAGGAGTGGGAGGAGGAGGAGTAGGGAGCGAAGGAGGAGTGGAAACGACAGGAGAGGGGGGGGGGTGTTTGTCCCGTGCTTGTGTGCGCGGATGGGGCTTTGGGGTGTTTTTTTTTGGATTGGCACGGGGTGTGGTGGACTGAGTAAGAGTAGGGGTTGGGGAGACGGTGGGAGCTGTGGGAGAGGGGGCGGAGATGGGTGGGAGAGGGGTGTTGGCATTGGAATGAAGGCGGGGTTTTGATAGAGAGGTGGAAGAGGTGCGGGCAGGAGAGGTGGTTGGGAGAGAGGCGGGAGCAGTGGCTAAGGAAGGTGCAGGGACGGGACAGGCGGCGGGGAGAGCGTGATGAGAGTGGGGGGCAGTGGTTCCCGGCGGGGAGGGGTGTGTACCCACCGGGGTGGGGAGGAGTGCGGGTCTGGATGTGTGTTCGTCTATTAGAGCGAACACCTTCTCAGGTAAGGTGATCTGCTCTATGCCATTGGAGGCGAATAGTGTATTTAGTAATTTAGCGTATAAGCGAGGGTCGCCCCTCGACATGTCTTTTACCACCGCTGAGAGCAGGGTGGTCAGGTGTGTTTTGTTTTTGTGTTGTCGCTTGTGTGGTGTGGGCGTGTAGAGTGGGGTAGGGTGGTTGTGTGATGTGTGGGTGTTGGTAGTAGTGGGCGTCTATTAGTGTTGTGTGCTGGGTAGGGGGGAGATGGGATGTGTGGGTGAGGTGTGGTTGCTGAAGGGGGGGATGGGTGCGTCTGGGAAAGGGCAGGGGGAGCAGGCAGCGTTGCACCGGCAGCTGCGGCGAATGTTCTGGTGAGGGGAGGGGGGCGGGGGCGGAGTGTATGGCTGTGTGTGTATTTTGTTGTGGGCGCCGAATAGCCTCCACGGCGTCATGGCGGGCCTTACTTAGGTAAGGGCAGTTTGCACAGAGGGCTGTGGTGGAGGTGCAGGACGTGTAGTGGTGCCCCACTGCACTGCACTTTGAGCAGATTAAGTCTGCTGAACATGTGCTGGTGTTGTGTCCGATCTTGTAGCACCGGTGGCATTGTGTAGGTCTAATGTTATGTTGTTCTTCGATGTATTGTGGGTTTGTGAGGGTGCCGCAGACCTTGATGCCTTGGTCTAGCAGCATGCTTTTTGTGGTGTCACTGGACAGTGTGATCACTGCCCAGTTCTTCGACCTGTTGAAGTACAGGTCCTTGATGACCTCCTCCCCGTACTCCTGCCGGAGATGTGAGCGAAGGTTCTCGTTTGTGAACGCCAACCACAAAGGGTGTGTCCTTGTTACTCGAATCTGGTATCTCTTTAGGATACCGTCAGCGAGTCTTGTTTTGAGGTTGTGTGTGTTGAGTATGGTGGTAGTTTTCTCATGGAAGGTTAGCGCGTCCTCCTGTGAGCAGAAGACGAGCTTGTGGCCTGTGCGTAGTTTTATGATGTTGGTGATTGGGGTGTCGTGAGTGGCGGCTAGGTTCAGTAGCGTGTGGTGGTCGATTGTGGCGGGTGTTGTTTCGGAGGTATGCGTTAATAATAGGTGTGTGTTTGCCATGGTTATTGCTATACGGTTACTCTTTTTGATTTGGGAGTACCCCCGCCCCGCCGGTGAGGACCCCGTGAACATGACTCGGATGTGGTGAATGGTGATGGATGAGTATGGACCTGGTTGGGCTCCTCAGAGGGTGTAAAAACATGGCGGACTTAATGATGACTGAAGCCAGAATCAACTGACTCCAGTCGGGGTGCCGCCCCCTCTATTGGGTTTGGGGTATTTAACAGTTACGTCCGATATCTCACAGAGACGGTAGTGTCTCCGTCTGTGGTCTTGGACGGTGGCCGCAGGGTAAGTTGTTATGCCTCCCAGCGTTTGTAACTGAATCCCGATCCAGGTTGCTTCTTCCTCTGGGTTCCACAGCGGGGTAAGCCTCAGACCTCCTTTCCTCAGAGTTTACAATTATGCCTTTTCTAAGTAGAACAGCATAGTTGCAACGAAGCTATATGTGTAGAGTCACGTTCACGGAGCCAGACATCACGGCGGAGCAGGGATGGGGGGGGGGGTTAGCACGTCATATCAGGATGACGCGCCTGGGTAATAAAGGAATTTTTATTCGGGGGGGGGGGCAGGGGTGACTGAAGGTCCTATTTAGGTCCGGGGGTATCTCGTAGGTTGATAAATATTATCGTCCTCGGTAAAGCTGGTGAACGGGAGTGGTCTTGGAGGTGACTTTCCCTCGACTTTTCCTCCTTTGCAGGCTAAGACTTCTCTTAGGTTGTAGAGTTCACGGAGAATTCTGATGCTGTGTGTTGTGTGAACGTAGGTGGACTTGGACTTGGATATAAAAAAGTAGTGAAAAGGAAAATACATACACACATATGAGAATGCAACTGCACTCACGTATGCATCTATGCATATGATAGTGGAAGACAAATAGGTAGGGATAGATTTCCCTGATGAAAAGGATAAAATGGGGGGAGGGGGAGAAAATCCCTGGTGATAGGAAATCGCAGGCGAATTTTGAGTTTGGTGTTATTTCTCTGCGCTTTTATTTATATACTTGATATTTTGCGTATTCTTCTTGATCTTTGTTGTTTACTTTGATTATGATACTGTTTTTGTGTTGTTTCTGATTTTTATTTTGTTGTTTGTGATTATTGGTTCGTTTTTTGTTGTGTATGTTGTTTCTTCGTGTAGCGTTCAAGCCTTTGTAGGCGTTTTCTGTCTCTCGTGTTCTTCTCTTTGTATGTTTTATGCGATTTCCTTTAAGGTGTTGTGTCATTTGTTGATTACTGTCGTTGCTTTTATTTTATTTTGTCGTGGCAAAGTCCTATGTGTATATCGGTACTTCCCGTCTTTTGGTCTGTGCTTTGCTGCTAGTGAAGTCTTGTCTCATATGGTTTCTGTCATCAGGTGGAATGTCTATGTGTCTTCGTCTGGTCTCGTCCGACATGAGTCGTGGTACTTTTTCCCAGATCTTGCGAGCTCTACTCTTCAGTTCCAAATTGATCGGAGTCATTTGGATCGGTTCAGGACAGACAATGTCTTAAAGAGTAAGGAGTGGGGGGGTTAATACGACTACCTGCATCAAAACCCTAACTAGGGGCTAACAAATTCTTTAAACACTTTAATTTGTGATTTAATATAATTATATATGATAGGATCTAAGCTAAACAATCCAGGGCTAATATTAAAATTTGGGAAAGTATTAATATAGATACACTCCAAAATATTTCTTGAAATGTAGTTTGTACATTAAATAATAGGTTTAGCACTATTCCAATTAATAGTATGATCCTGACTCTAGATATGTAAAAATAATGCAGATTGTTGACCAAAATTACGAACATTAGTTTGGTGCTGTTTAACTCTAACATTCAATTCTTTACCTGTCTGTCCATAATAGCATTTTTCACAATTATTGCAACCAGTAGAATATACAATGCCTGGTTTAGGTGGTGATTTTTTTACGAGAAGGCGAGGGAGGGGCACGTTCGCCCCGCTCACGGAAAACCTCGCAGCCCCAGAGACGCCCGAGATCGTCCTCTTCTTGTAAGAGGGAATCCAGGCACGCATACCATTCAAGAAAAATTAACTTGAAGGTATTCGCTGCCGAAAGGTCCCCTTTTCCTAAGGAGATGGATGCCCTTGACGTATCCGAAGGCGTAATAGCCGGAGTATACAAATGGGAGTTCACCTCGGACGAACTCAGTGAAAAACAGGTCGAGGAGGCTTTACTCCAAGGCCTGATAAAACTGACTCCGGACTCTTTTATCACCCTAACTGACGGCGAATACAGGAAAAAACGCACCGGAAAAACCATAACGCCCCCAAACACTCCACAAGGACCTAAACTCGTAAGAGAATAAAGTCCTGAAACACCATACTACACTCGAAAACCCTTAAGTGAACTACAAAATGACGACTTTAAAAATTTTACATTTGAACTCTGACGGATGGACAAACAAAAAAATATTATACGGAAACGTATTAAGACAAAGTGACCCAGACGTTATCTTTATTTCTGAACATGGAATAAACGACGCTAATCAGTTAAAAATCTTTCCCTACGAAGTCTTGACCAAAAATCACAGCGGAGAACGTTTTGACGGATGCGCCATAGCTGTGAAAAGAGGTCTTGACTTCAGATCAATAAGTGGACTCGACGAATCTTACCTTGCTGTGGAGGTCCGTACGGCAGTGGGACCCCTGGTCCTGGCAACGGGGTACCAACCCCCAAGGAGAGGGTATTTGCCCCTCCCAAACTTCTTGCAGTTATGTGGTCACGGCAGAACCGTTCTCTTTGCCGGTGACCTCAATGCAAGAAGCGCTGCCTCCGGTTATACGTCGACCAACCCAGCAGGCAGGAATCTCGAGACACTTATTGATAGAAACATTATGACTAGAATTGGACCAGACTTCCCCACATATATTACTCACAGGTCAGCAACAAAACCTGATATTGTGCTAACCAGCAATATATTCCCTTATAATTACTTCATTGAGCCGGGCCCCCCTATTCCCAGCGATCACCAGGCTATCCTTATTAAAGTCTCAACCTCCCCCATTCAAATCCCTATCCCAGAGCGAAAGAGCTATGCTCGAGCCGACTGGGATAAGTATAATCAACTCCTCGAAAATTATAACCCAGAACCCTTAAATGATGCCTCCCTTGAAGAAATTGACGAGGAGTTGGATAAATTAAATGAAAAACTAGTAAAAGCCGACAAGGAAGCCATCCCCCGAGTTAAGTATAAAACTCTCCCTGCCCCCTCATGGACCCCTAGAATGAAAACCCTCGCGAGGGAATATAAGGAACGGATCGATGAAGTGAACCTCACTGGCCCCAACATTAACACACACCGACAAACACGACTCATACGCGACGAACTAATGACTCTTATAAGGGACCAACAGAGTGTACTCTGGAATAATTTAATTGACGGACTGAATGTAGAAACTGACTCACGTACATTCTGGCAGACGGTAAAACGACTTAAAGGCGGACAACCACCAAGGACCGTTAAACTTATACGTGACGACACTGAAATTTCTGACGTAGAAAGAATCGAAGAGGAATTCAGACTCTTTTGGGCATCTATCTTTAAGATTTCCCCGGAAGAGAATGATGACTTCGATTTGGACTTCGAAAACGAAATTATTAACGACCTGAATGACCAAATACATAGAACGCATCCTCATCATTGCGTATCACAGAACAGGGAAATGGAGGGACTCGGCGGTAGAATTACTGCCGAGGAACTCTCTATGACCTTAAAATCCTTCCGACAGCGAGCACCGGGGCGTACAGGACTGACAAAGGAGAATTTTATTCGAGCCCCGCCCAATATCTTACTGGGGCTCATGAATATCATGAACGCATGCCTAAACGTGGGATACTTCCCTGACCACTGGAAGGTTGCGAAAATGATATTCATTCCAAAAGCCGGTAAACCACCGGACAGTCCAGCTAACTTCAGGCCCATATCTCTCCTAGAATTTTCAGGGAAAGTCTTGGAGAAGATATTGGCCAACAGGGTAAACATGTTCCTCGAGAGAAATAACTCTCATAACATCCAACAACATGGCTTCCGTGCGAAGCGAGGAACAGACACGGCGCTAGCCGTAATTACCGAGAAGTTGGCAAAAGTAAAATCAGAGAAACGCCATGCAAATCTGGTGCTACGCGATGTCAAAAAGGCCTTTGACAAGGTATGGAGGAGAGGCCTACAATATAAGATCCTTCAACTAGGCCTCAATCCCATACTTGAAAGGATTCTTTGTGACTATGTGATGGAGAGGAGAGCGTTTTTAAGTATTAAAGACTACAGCGGCCCTGAGTTCGAACTCGAGGCGGGGGTGCCCCAAGGCGGGTGCATCTCTCCCCTGCTCTATAACATCTACACTATAGACCTTCCCCAACCCTTGACTGAGGGTTCCTTATACGTCCAATTTGCGGATGATATAACGATGATATGTACGGGGCCTTATCGGAATGCGAATTTCATGGCACGAAGTACGGCAGTGGAAATCGAAAACATCAACTCCTTCGAGAGAAGATGGAAGATATCCACCAATGCCCAAAAGTTCCGTGTAATTCCATTATTCCGAAGGACTCTGGCAGACATCCGTGTGGGGGGTGCACGCATCCCATACCGCACGGAGGGCACGGTTCTGGGACTACAAATTACGACCGGTGGGTATAGGAGCCATGTAGCAAGAACTACACAGAATGCACGGAGGGACTTGGGCGAATTTTTCAAATTCGTAAACCTGAGTACCTCCAACAAACTTAAGATCTACAATGCGTGCATTCGCTCAAAACTCCTGTACCCCCCGATCCCTATAAACGTAGTTTCCAAGACCCAAGTCCTTAAACTGCAAAGAGTCCAGAATAAGGCAGTATATGTCATCACGGGAGCCCGAAGGAGAGAAGGGAGAAGGCAGAGTGAACTCCATGGTGAACTGGGGATGACCCCCATAAACGTGGAGCTTCACCTAAGAGCAAACAAAATCTGGGACAAGGTGCACCGGCACCTCCCCCCCGAGTTTGTACTGGAGCACATCGACTTCGACATTTTACCTAACTTAAGACGACCAATTAGCTTCAAAAGCAGTAGACTACCGAATGACTTTAACGTCGACCCTAAGTTCACTTAAATACTAAATAACCCCCAGTCATAACACAAAAACATGAACAAAGCCAAACGAGTTTAGCCACCGAATTAACGCTTGTTTAATTTGGTTTTAAATAACACTTCCCCAATTTTTTGCGCGAAAATATCGCCAAAAACACACAAAACAACATCAAAAATCCAAATCTAGGTGTAAAACACCCAGAATTGAAGATGAAAATCTTCCAAAAGCCACGTAAAGATACAATGTATTAATACAAAGGCTCGAATGCCCACCGCATTCATCAGATAGTATAGTAATATGCTATCAAAAAAACAAAACCAAAACGCAAAGAAAGCCAGTGATACCCTTTCACCAGGGATCTGTCTTTCATTCTACCTTTCGTTTTCACTTTCCTATTATAGTTTTCCCTATTTTCCCCACTATTTCTCCTACTAAAACCCTCTACTACTATATTTCTCACTTATTATGTCCAATGTCCAATGTCCAAAATACATTTTTGGCGTAAAATTTAGGGATGTTACGATTAGGTTGATAAAATGAACGCTTAGCAGAATTATAATAATTTTAAGTACGTAGAAAGGGTAACACAAATTTAAACCTATATTATATATCCTATCAACCTTTTTTTCCAAATATTCAGGTGAAACAATTCTCAGGGCACGGAGAAGCATGGAAGAGAAAACACTTTTTTTTATACTAATATGGTGATCGGAATAGAAATGGATGTATGAGTCAATGGCTGTAGGTTTTCTATTAATTTCATATTTGAAACCTTGGTTTGTTCAGTGGATCAAAATATCTAAGAAAGGGATGGTGTTATCTTTTTCATTTTCTAAAGTAAATTTAATTGAGAGGACTAACGTGTTGATTTTTTCAAGAAAAGTATTGATATTAAGATCATTAGGCCACAAACAAAGAATGTCATCAACATAACGCATCCATAAAATAATGGTTAGGTTGGTCTGGGGAAGTATTTTGGATTCAAAAAACTCCATATATAGATTGACCAGTACCGGGGACAAGCAATTGCCCATAGCCATTCCAAAGATTTGACGGTAATATTTCCCATCAAAGGTGAATTTACAGTTGTTAATACAGAGGGAAATAAGTTTAATAATAGTGGAGGGAATAAGAAACATCTTCAATGCGTGTTTGAATACGAGATACTTTCCCGATGAACTGAAAGTAACAAAGATGATATTCATCTCTAAGGCGGGAAACCCCTCAGATCAAATGGGCAACTAACACCCAGTCTCGCTACTAGATTTTATCGGTAAAGTATTCGAAAGAAATAATCGACAACAGACCGTCGAAATACCTCGATGATAATGGTCTAAAAAACAGCTGCCAATTTGGCTTCAGGAAAAACAAAAGCACGGAGATGGCCCTAGGAGTCATCCTAGACAAGAGTGCGAAAGCAAAGAGAGAAAAAATGAGTGTGAACATCGTCTTTCGGGACGTATCCAAGACCTTCGACAAAGTTTGGCCGAAAGGTAGGCAATTCCAGATACTCAGACTGGGAACGAACAACAAGATCGAAAGGATATTATGCGATTATGTAATGGACACACGTGCTTATGTGGAAATAGGACACCATCAGGGAAACTAATTCGAATTCGCTGCCGGTTTGCCCCAGGGCGGATGTTAAATCCCGTTTCTCTACTCTTTCTACACCGCAGATATACCGCTAACCATAAATGAGGGCTGTCTGAACATTCAATTCGCTGACGACCGACATCAAAAAGCTGATAGTTTTCTCTTACAAGAACGGACCCATGCAAGCTGGAATGATGACACAAAAGATAAGAATTAACAATAGAATCGAAGAAAATTGAAAATTAAAACCAATAGGGTATTTAAGATGGTATAAGGGGAAGAGGAGGAGCCTCTCAGATGTATAACTAAAAGGAGAGGACTACAGATACGACAAAGAGTGTAAGGTGCTTGAGCTAAAAATTACGGCATCAGGTTACAAAAGCACGTTACTGAGAAGGAAAATTGGAGGAAAAGTGGACTCGCATTAATGTACATGTTCAGAAACCTCAGTATGAAGAACGAGAGGAAGATTTACTAGACCATAATACAATCCGTGATTATTTATCCAATCATAACAATGTACACGATCTCGAGGAGCAACTTACTGAAACTCCAAAGAGTATAGAACAAAGCTATGTACATAATGACACACACTAGAAGAATAGAACTAAGAAGACAACAAGACATTCATAGGGAGGCGAAGATAAAGTCATTCAACAGAATAATTGCAAAAAGAACCAGGGAATTCATAGAACCAAATATGAATTGATTTAACCAACCAAATTCCACAAAGAGAAGGATGGAGAATATACAGATTATTCCCAAGTTTCCCAAGGATTAATGAAAGAGGAGAAGAGGAAAAAGAAATCTACACGTAGGAAAGGAGAAGAATAATTTGATAACTGAGACATCACATGAGAATAACTTAAATACAATTATAACCAGAAACAGACTAGAAATGAATAGCTAGAGAGATAGAATCTATCATAAGTTTTAGAAAGAATAATTACTAATAACGGCTTGAACGCCTTATAAAAACAAACACTACACTGAAAAAGATACATATACAAACCAAATGCGTAGTTCTCACGCGAAACAAACTTTTAACTTTATCACACTAACTATTTCTACCTACAATGGACAAAAATTAGCCTGATTTCCAGGAAAATTAGCATCTTTTTTCCAACATCTTACTTCCTTCAGTTTTCAGCAACTATTCTTCATTAAATATCACATTCACCCACGAGACTCACAGTATATGTGTGGAACAGGGACCACGATAAGCAGCAAATATTTAGATTAGTAACAGGCTACATATCGTTGTTCGGATTCGCATCGTACTCCTATACCTACGCACCTTACCCACAATAACTGGAGCCTACCTTTGGCTCTGGAAAGTGTGGCTACGGGAGACTACCAAGTATTACCAGTCCTTGCCTCCTCCCCCTCTTTGGCCACTCTTTTGAGGGCCAAGGGGGAAGGAAGGTGGCTCGATATGTGCTTTGCCTCCCACTTCTTTTTTCATTTCATTAGTGAGTTGTGACGAACTGAGTCTGAATCATTTGGCGCACCACCGCAACTCTACAAAAGAGATTGTTTTTTGAAAGATAACACAGACATTTTTAAAGAAGAAAGAATAAATATATGCGAGCACTAGTATGATTGGAGAGACTTACCGGAACTAGTGTGCGGGGTGAAGACCGGAAGAAGAAACACGCTTAACTAACGACTTTCTGCAGGATGGGTTGTGGGAACTTCCTTTTTTGAAAAATACGCCTCTACAGAAAAAGCACTCTGCTCCCTCGACTACACTATGTTTGCGACAAAAATCGAATGTGGATACAGACCGCTCCCATCCAGCCCCTAACATTGAGCACTTCACACAGGAATTCTAATCACCGTCAACAAGAATCCGATTCAAATCCGAGTTGAAATAAGAAAAGCTTATGGAAACGAAGATTGGCAAAATATCAAAACAGTCTGGAACAATATATCCCAAAAGAACTAGAGGATGCAAATCTGGAAGAAATCGATGAAGAACTTGATTGATTAACATACCATCTAATAAAGGCGGATGAAGAAGCGATACCTAGAACCTAGTATAAAACGTTTGCACACTACAGATGGACTGAATATATGAAAATAGTTTACAGGGGGCTAAGATTGGAACAAAAAAAGGTAAAAACCCTTGGCATTCCAGAAAATTAATGTCCAGTATATCAACATGTAAGCAAGAACTTACAGACAAAATAAAAAAAACAACAACAAAGGATTAAATGGGACGAGGTAATAAGGCAAGTTGACAGCCAAGCTTCACCCAAAGAATTCTGAAGAAGAGTGAAATAAATGAGAGGCTTCCCACTGAAGCCAAAAATAAAATTAAGTGACAGTCAAGGAATCTTCATAGAAGAAGAACAAGAAGTTGAAGAGATTTTCAGAGAACCCTAGAAAAATATATTTAACACCTCAAAGAGTAAAATGCCAATTTAGAGACCGAATTAAAAAATGCATTGCTGAAGAAAGAAATGAAACCCTGTAAGGAACGCACCCGGCAGCCAATCAGGTGGAGAAACCCAGGAGTGCCCTCGATGGTAATAGAGCAACCATTATCACAGTAGAGTTAGAAAGCGCACTAAAATCACCTCGACAGAAAGCGCCAGGTCACACAGGGCTCACAGAAACTAACATTACAAAAGCGTCAGCAATGTGATCCAGGGAATGACGAACATATTTTTAACGTATGCCTGAATACAGGTTACTACCCTGACCAACTCAAGGTAGCAAAAATAATCTTCATCCCGAAACCATGAAAACCATGGGATGCAAAATAAAAATTTAGACCGATTTCACTTTTGGAATTCAGTGGGAAAGTACTAGAAAAAAATATTAAACCGAAGACAGACGGCACATCTAGAATAAACAACCTATATAATGATCAACGATATGGATTTCCGAAAACTCGGAGTACAAATATGGCAATCAGCGTTATCACAGAAAAGATACTCAGGCAAAACGGAACAAGAACTATATAGATATAGTATGTATATGGAGACATCTCAAAGGCCTTCGACAAAGTTTGAAAAAAAGGGATGCAGTACAAGATCATGTAACTGGGCTTAAGCGAAAATTTAGAAGATCCTATGCGACTATATAACGGGAAGAACAGCATATGTCAGCATAGGAAAGAAAAACGGACCTGTATTCAAATTAAGAGCAAGGTTTCCTCAAGGCGGATGTTTAAGCCCCACCATCTACTCAATTTATACGGCGGTTACCCCACCACCGAGCAATACATTCAGTACTAATATACAGTACACGGATGATTTGACTCAACTGGTGGAAATCTCATACAGTAATGCATACGAAAGAAAATGGAAGATTCAAACAAACATAAACAAATTTAAGATAGTATCTAGAGAAAGACGCTTACTATCAGATGTGGTTATTGAACGAACCAGATACCCTTACTCAACCGAATGCACAGTACTAGGGATGAAAATAACTACCAGCGGATATAGGATACACGTCAAGGAAAGAGTACAAAAAACGATACCAGGTCTAAAATTGATGTATAGATTCAAGCAACTACTGTAAGTAAATAAACAAAAAGAAGCTATACAATGCAATCAGTACTGCTATATCCATCTTCGGCATTGCTTGGCATACCAAAAAACTAAAAAAAGACGCTACAGAAGGTACAAAACAAAGCACTGTACCTTATAACAAACGCAAGAAAAAACGAAAGAAGAGAACAGAAAAAGCTTCATAAAAGTATCAACATGCGAGGAATAAACAAGATACTAGAGAACAGAGCGTGCAAATGAAAGAAAAAAATGTTAGATAAACTAGGATAAAATATTATTGATATATTCAAAGATAACAAAAGAGGAAAACCGAACCAAAGATATCCAAGCTTCGTGCACATAAAAATGAGGGCTCAAAAATGAAAATTACAGAGGATAAGAAGACAAGTTAAGGAAAAATACGTAAATCATACCAATAATTGATCTAACTAGGAGATTTTATCTCCAAACCCGATCATAGAAAAAACAGTGGATATGAAACAATAACTAACCCAATTTGGCAGCCGAATTGACCAATGTGGTCGATTCGGTGAAGTTCAAATGGTGAAGTTCAGAAACTTTATTTTTATATTTCTTCTATAACTATATTTTAGCAACGTGATATTTTGAAAGGGAGGAAATTTAGTTTAGAGTTCCTTTTTAAAATTATTTTAATTGGCAAAGTTCATAAAATTTATAAAAAATTTAACCATGGCTGCTTTTTTTTTAGATTCTAAATTTTAATCATAGTATCGAAGCGCAAGCTCCCCCGTAGCTGGGAGTGGCGAAGTCATTGCCTGGTAGATCCATATTTCTAATGGGTTTTTTCTTTTTTTTCAGAATTTTTATCATATAAAAGTAGATTTTTACTGATATTTTTTTTTATAATAAATACGCATACACGGCTCATAGAAATACTCGTATAAGGCCAAAGAAACTTATTTTCTGAGCTAGAGAGATTACTCCTGATGAAGGTGACGATGCTAATGATATACATTCTGAAAGCGAATATGAAAGTGACGATGACTCTGTGAAAAACTCGAAATATGAAGTGGAGTTTTCCAGGTTTACCGATGATGAAATTGATGAACAACTCGAAGATATAGTTGACAGGCAAACAGAAGAAAATGAACATTATGTTGAAAGAGAAGATGCTGAAAATACTGATGACAGAGACGAAAAATGTATCATTGTAGGAAAATAGACAGAAACAGTTTGCGTTCTCTAGAAAAAGTGGCTTACAAATAGCTGTATCTCCAACAATAACGCCAATCGAAGCATTCATGTTGTTTGTTAATGATGATGCTTTAGACAGCAAATGGAGGATAGGTAAAAAAAACCCCGACCAATTAGAACCGATTCAATGATCAAAATTTGGAAAGAAGCGAGAGTTGATTAAGAAATTATAAAAATGTTTCTGGGTATCGAAGAGTAGTGGAGTAAGTCCCCTTTGTTTCAATGCTCCTTTACATATAAAATAACTTCAAGAAATATGTTCCAACTGATCCTAAAGTTATTTCACTTTCCAGATAACACAAAATTAATAAAGGGGATATGATTGGGAAAATTAGTCCGCTAATCGAAATTTGGTCAAAAATTTCTAAGCCGTATATTCTTCCCCCAAATACTTTGTTATTGACGAAACGCTCGTTACATGGAGGGGACGATTAATTTTTCGCCAATATACACCTTTAAGGCTCATAAATACGGCATCAAACTTTTCAAGTTGCGCGCATACAAACAATTTCACTGTATATGCCGGCTAACCTCAAGGGGACGTAGGTGAAATAGTGTTACCCCCCCCCAATTGTAAACAATTGATGCACACTACTAAAATTATATAGATAATTTTACACTAGTTATGAACTAGCCGTGCCTCTTTTGAGAAGAACACATGTTGTTGGAACAGTTCGGGCCTGTAAAAAGAAAATGCCAAAAGATGTGGTTGAGGCCAATTTGAAAGGGGCAAATGTTGGCAAAAGAAGATCAAAATAGTGTGGTTTTTCTGAAATGGAAAGATGCACTGGAAAAGAGAGTCCAATCAACGAAACATGCACTAAACATGGTTCAAGTAGTGAAGGTTCATGATCTAGTATTGAAGTCCTTCTAGCCAGACTTTATCGAAGGCTTTCTGCACGTCCCTCAAAACAATGTCCGCAAAGTACCCATTCGCTCGGCAATAGGCTACTTTTTCTGTTAGGAGCGCCAGGGCTGCTTCTGTGCCACTTTTTTGGCAGAGCCCATGTTGTTGGGGGTCATGCCCTCCTAACTCGCTCAGTTGAGCTTGTAGCCTATTAGCTATGATATTTTCAAAGATCTTGCCGTGCATCTCCAGAAGAGAGATCGGGCGATAGTTAGCCACCTGGTCTGGGGGCTTGTTTCCTTTCGAGATGAAGATGATTTTAGCCATATTGTACCGGTCAGGAAAGTAGCCTGTATTCAAGGCGGCATTCATGGTGTTAACCAGTCCCTATATGATTTGCTTCGTCGGGGCATTCGCGAGGTTGTTTTTCGTGAGCCCAGACCAGCCTGGTGCCCATTGTTTGAAGAACCTTATGGTGTTCATGGTCTCTTCGAAGGTTATTGGGCACCAGTGACCAACCATCTCTCTTTCCTGAGATACTAGCGGAGAAAAGGGGAGTTATGTAGCACTGTGCCGAGGTCCTCGAGCAGTTGGTCTTCCAATTCCTGGTCTAAGTCGTCGTTCTCCTCAGGGGTTATAGCGAAAATCTTTTTCCAGTGTGTCCTGAATCTTTTTTCGAGAGAATCTGGATCCTCAAGTATTTCATCTCCATCTTTTATTTGGGTTCTGGCTTTGGTGGGCAATCTCCTAAGTCTTCGGATGCTGTTCCAAAAACTTACTGGACTGTCCTCCCTGTCCATCCTACCAATGATGTCATTCCAGATTTCCTTCTGTTTCTCTGTGATTGTGTGTTTTAGTTCCTCGCTTAGTTGTCTCATTCTGGTTGTCCTTTCCCGATTTGGGCCTGTCCTGCCTATTTCTTCGAAGATTGCCCTATGTTCCCGATTGAGTTCCCTCATCACGTTCAAAATTACAAATTACAAATTAGGTTAAAGTGGTGAAATTGTGTGGTAGGTATATAAAGGTGTTAATATGTTTTCTAGTTTGCCCTGGTGTTAGGGCATCACTAGCATTCTTCATGTTGTGTTTAAAAAATAAAATTCCTCCGTCAAAAAGTAGCTGACTGTCATTGACAGCCAGTTTCCTCCGTTATAATATATATATTTCTTTATGTGATAGGTATTTCCACCTTCGAAGCATTCAAGCCTTTCAAGGTTGTCTTTCTTGCTGAATGAATCTCAGTATTGAGTATTCTGTAATCTCTTAATATGGGCATTTAGCCTCTTTTCTTCGTTTAAATTTTGTTGACTTTTAGTTTACTTGTTATCAGATGGGTATTGGGAATTGGGCACTTCGCCTCTTTTTATTCTTAACTTTTGATTATTATTAGGTTTGGGCACTTCGCCTCTTTTATATTTAAATTTAGTTTTAATTTTATTAATTCTTACTATGTTTATATTGGGGGGGGAGGGGGAGGGGACTTTAATGTGGGCACTTCGCCTCTTTTTTCAATTGGTTTCTTAAAATTGTCAACTTGGTTGGACTAATCGTCAAACTTTTGAGTCTTAGAATCTTAGAATCACAGAATTTTAGAGCAGTGGACTAACACTACGTAAATATAGGTAGTACCACTTCTCTCGCGCACGTTCTACTGCTTGGGAACAAAGCAGTTCTACCTATAGCGCGTCTCCGGTTTGCACGAATATTTAAATTCAGGTTCAAGTTCGGGAGTATAGTTTGGTCTATCTTGTCCCATGTCTTTCTCCCTAGCCTTTGGATCTCCGTATTGATCGGCTTTAGACCGATTCTTTGGTGAAGAGTCGATTGCCGAGTACGGTCGATCCTTCGCGTGCCTGTAATCAGCAGCGCGGCTTTATTCTGCACTCTCTGCATCATTCTGAGAGAGGTACAGCTTGCCATCTGCGTGATCACGGCCGGGTACACCAGGACTGAGCGTACCAAGGCCATATACAGCTTTTTGATGTTAGGCACGCTGAGGCCTCGGAAACGGTAAAGTTTCTTCAGCTCTCGTTTGGCTAGGGAGACTCTGGTATTCATGTGGGTCTTATATCCCGATTTGAAGAGTCGTAAGCCCAGGACATTACCCTCGTTGGAGTACGGATAGTTTTCGTTATTGACGACAACGTCATCAACTTTTCGGTGGTTCATTGGAATGATCGTGAACTTCTGGCGGTTGGTCTTTATTTTCCACTTTCTTTCATATCTATTGATATTTTCAATTTCGACAGCTGTCGCCCTCGCCTGGCTTCCAGAGTTCCTGAATAGACTCAGGACGATTTGGGTGATGTCGTCTGCATATTGCAGATACATCGAATCGTACCTCACTGGAGCAGGCAGGTCTATTGTGTACACGAGGTACAGCAGAGGGCTGAGACAGCTGCCTTGTGGAACTCCCGCCTCGAGTTCGAATTCGGGTCCTTTGCAGCCCTCGATTGAAATTCGGGCTCTCCTATCGGAGATATAGTTGCAAAGGATCCTTTCCAGGAGTGGGTTAAGCTGGAGATTGAGGATCTTGTACTGTAATCCTCTCAGCCAAACCTTATCGAAGGCCTTCTTTACATCACGCAGCACCACGTCTACGTACCGCCTCTCAGCTTTACTGCAAGCGAGTTTCTCCGCAAGAAGGGCGAGGGCTGTTTCCGTTCCTCGACCCTTGCGGAACCCGTGCTGCTGAGGGTTGTGGGCTCCTAGCTCGGCAAGTTGTTGTTGAAGCCTTTCAGCTAGGAGTCTCTCATAGACTTTTGCAATGAACTCCAGCAGGGCGATTGGCCTGTAGTTTACCAGTTGATCAGGGGGCTTACCTCCCTTGGGTATAAAGATCACCTTCGCAATCTTGAAACCTTCCGGGAAGTAGCCCGTGTTCAGGGACGCGTTTTAGATATTAACGATTCCCTGAATGATCTGCTGTGGGGCGTTAACCAAGTTGTTTCTGGTAATACCCGTCCAGCCTGGTGCCTTTTGTCGAAAGGCTTTTACAGTGGCCATGACGTCCTCTGATGTTATGGGACGTCCGTGACCCGCCATCTCCCTGCCTTCGTTGACTTGCTGTAGTGGGTGTGTGCGATGCGTTTCCTGATTTAGTTGTTCAATCAGTTGGCCTTCGAATTCCTGGTCGAACTCAACGCTTTCCTCGGGTGTAATCCTGAAAACGTTTTTCCAGAAGTTCCTGAACATATCCTCGAGAACCACCGGGTTCTCAATGTAGTCTCCGTTCTCCTTTATCCGAGTCTTGGGTCTTGGTGTAAGTCCCTTTAAGTTCCTGACTTGGCGCCAGAACTTGGCCGGGCTAAGTTCGCTGTCGACTTTGGCTATCAAGTTGTTCCATATTTCCCCCTGTTGGAGGTTGATAGCCTCTCTAAGCTCTGAGCTTAGGCGTCGAAGCAGCAAGCTCCTTTCCCGGCTGGGACCCTCCCGTCGTACTTCTTCGAACACTTCCCTGTGAACGCGAGCGATATCTCTCATCTCCTCTGTCCATTTGGGCTGAGGAGGTGTTTTATACCCTGTAACGGGTATGTTCTCGCGGTCCGCGTTTAGTATGGACGTTGTTATCCTCTCCAACTCCCTGTCAATCTCCTCTAACGACGCCGTGCTGAGGTCAGCTGGTGCATAGTCACTGAGTCGTTGCTTGTAACGATCCCAGTTGGCCATGGCGTAATTTTTCCGGAGAGGGGCTGGGAGCTGGATTGGTGCGAGAGATATTGTAGTGAGAATCGCTATGTGATCACTAGGGACTGCCGGGCCTGGCTCACTATGGTAGTTGAAAGGAAAGCATTCACTTGTTAAGATTATGTCAGGCTTAGTTGCTGACCGGGAAGTGATATAGGTCGGAAAATCCGGCCCTATCCTTTGAATGTTCTTTCTTCCCATAATCAATTCCAAGTTTCGGCCTCTATCGTTGGTGCTACCATAGCCCGCCGCACGGCATCTGGCATTGAGGTCTCCCCCTAAGAATGCCATTCTGCGGTGCCCGAACAGTGTGTAAAAGTTGCATAACGAGAGATATGCTCGTCGAGGGGGTTGATATGCTGCAGCTATCACGAGGTCTCCGACCAGGGTGTGTACCTCGATTGCCACAAAGGACTCATCGAGTTCTGGTAGTTGTTTGAAGGAGATGTTCCTCTTGACAGCTATTGCAGCACCATCAAACCTTTCCTGGGAATGGTTCTTCATGATCACTCTGTAGCCCGGTATTTTAATGCGACCAGCTGTAGTGTCGATACCGTGCTCTGTGATGAGAATGATGTCGGGGTCGTGCACACGGAATATGTTACCATATGCCGTGGCTTTCTCCTCCCATCCATTCACGTTGAGTGTCAGAATCCTCATTCTGTTGCTTACTCTCTCCATCTATTTGTCACTTAGTGCTTCTGGGTGATGTTCTTTTTTCTCCCGTTTCTCTTCTTCCTAAACTCAGCGTTTGAGATCTGCTCGCATGTGCTGTGATGTAGAATCACATTTTGCGCGAGCAGGGCCTCCTCCACTGTTTCGGGATCTACCTCTGAGTCATATTCCCATTTGTAGATCTTAGACCTTATGCCCTGGAATATGCTCCTGGTTTCCATCTCCTCCGGGAAGGGGAATTGTTCACAGGCGTATATCCTTAGGTTAATATAGTTCGCCCTTATCTTCTTCACTCTCTTCTTCTGTTCCTTCTTATCCTGGGGCTTGGGTGTTTCAGTGTCTAAGGAATCTGAGGATTCCGAAGAACTGCTATTATCAGAGTTGTTATTTGTCGCCGATTCTTGTTTGCCATGGGTGGGAGCAGGAGTTGTCGCCTCGACTGCTACTTTACGTGCTTTCTTGTTTGGTTTCTTGACTGTATCTGTGAGTGTTGTAGTTGCAGAATTCTGCTCCTTCGGGGTCATCTGCAGATGCAGTACGTCCCCTGAGGGGGGGTTGTCCGGGAACCACATTTGTTCCATACCATTCTTCGCTAACATTTGGTTCAGAACCGTTGCAAATGTGCCCGGGCGAGCCAAGTTCATGACGTGTGCATGAAGGATGCATGTCATTATTTTGGTGGAGCCCTTGTTTTCGATTTTAAGATACGTCTTCTTGGCTTCCACCTCAGAGATGGCCGCCTTAGCTGCCTGGGCGTAGGACGTGTTCGCTCTACGCTTCTCCTCGTTCTTCTTGGCTTCCTGCTTTTTTCTCATTATCTCCTTTTTGGCGGGGCATGACATGGCCATAGTCCTATGACCTTGCCCACAGCTTATGCATTTCACTGTGTTGTTGTCACAGTTGCGCCAATTGTGGCCCTTCAGGCTGCATTTGGAGCAAGATTCTTGAGGCTCCCTGCAGTCTTTGGTGGCGTGAGATTCCATCTGAAAGCACTTAAAACAGAATTGGACTGGGGTGTACTCTCCCTTTTCCACCTGCTCGCCGCTGATCTTAGCATTGAACATTAGCAGTCCTTGTTCCTTGGCCTTATGTGCCATGGTAGTCTCCGCGAATACCACCTTGAACACATGTGTGTATTCACCTCCGTCCCTTCTGTTCAAAAACTTAATTACCTCGGCTACCTTGGCCCAGGCTTGCCGCAGCTCTATCTCTTCACGGATCTCCTCCGCGGTATGATGCCAAATCCATGGGTCGATTCGACGACATACCACGCTCCTGTGGGCCAGAATCTGGGGGGTACTGCTGGCTGCAGTCCAATGGCTCGCAGCGCTTCTACTGCCCTTTCCTTGGTTATTTCCTCGATATCCTTTTCCTTCTCGCAGATGGCGATATAACTGGAGGGGATATCCAGCAGCCTAACCATGGCTATGCCCAGTGCTCCGTACACGGCCTCAAAAGTGGACTCTCTGCTGGGCTTGGGCTGTCCGTCGACAACCCGCAGAGGAATCCTGGTCGTGTGGTCCTGGGCCATCTCTTCACAAGAGTGGCCCTTCAGTCCAGATAATTGTTTGTCTCCGTCCGCTCTCGATGTGGGTGATTGGTATTTCCTCAGATTGGTGCTCCTTCTCTTCTCGGATTATTTATTGGGGTAGTTGGAGTCTCCCACTACTTCATCACTAAGCTTACGTGAACTGAACTGCCAAATGGGGGGATGAATGATGGAGGGTGGACCCGGGTGAGGCCCCTCAGATGGGTGATGAGTGGCGGACTTGATGATGGGTGGTGATAGAATCAACTACCACCACCCGGGGTGCCGCCCCATCTGGGGTTTGGATATCGATGCTGTTTCCAACTTACACAGGGACGGTTGTGTGTCTCCCTGTGGTCTTGGCCGGAAGCTACCCTTAGAGATTAGAGCGAACTCTTCCCCAAAGCTTTCAGCATCGCCTCATAACCGGGCGGTCTCTTCCGTAGAGTTCCACAGTGGGCTAATCCTCAAACCTGCTTTCCTTTACGTCCCCAATTATGTCTATCAAAGTGGACCGACATAGTTGTGGCGAGACTAGATGAGTGGCAGATCAGTTCATTTCAGCTTCGCGACTCCGTAGAGGGAGGGGGGGGGGGGTTAGCACGACATCAAGTCTTCTTGGTGCCGGTATAAAATTCCTTAATAAATTCTCCCCGTAAGGTTGATGAGGCAACAAAAACTTGGCGTCTTGAGCTTCCCATGCCTCAAACTTTTCCTCCTTTATCAAAAGTGAGATCTTCTCAGCGTCGACTTTTAATATGAAATTCTGCTGCACGTTAAAAAAAAAAATTTTAGGAGGTATTTATTCTGCCTATTCTGATATATTTATTAGAAAAAGCATAAGACATTACAATAAATTAATATATATATAATGTAAGAGTAATAGAGTTGAAAAAAAAGAAAAATATATCGCTGAGAAGGAGAAGGATTTTAGGGAAAGGCAAAAGTACATATAGAGGGGTTCTCCTGGAGCCTATTACGCAGGAGCTCAACTTTTTAAACATTAAATATTTCTATTTACACTTTAAATATTGCCCTTTAATAGGGTTTAGTTTATATAATCAATTTTAGTATAATGTTTGGTTCATATTTGTATATTTATCCGATTATTTAACACTCATATTTACATTCTATTTCACTTATCGGTTTCTATTACATTTGTTATAATTTTACTATCACTTTATTCAACAACTATATTATTATTCTCGATTATTATTCTGCACTTATTTTTGCTACTATTTACACTTATTATTATTTTAATCATTCACTATGTTATTATTCTATACTTATTTTTGCCTTTCGTCATTATTTACACTTATTCTATTTAAATTCTTTACACTATTTTTGCAATTTTACTACTTAGTACCTAGCGTACTCCCATTTATTATTACAAATTAATTTATCAACTTATTATTATTATTCACATTTACTCACTGTATTACTACTTAAACTTAGATGTTTAAGTATTGAATTTTTACATTTTATAGTTCTCATTAATTATAAATTAGTTATTTATGGAACTATTTTTATATGTTTAAGCACTGTTTTGATTCTATTATTATTTAATCATGAATTTTTACACTTTATAATTCTCACTTATAAAACTATATTTATATGATTATGCACTGTTTTGATTCTTTCACTTTTTTATTGTTTAGCACTGCCCTACACTATATCCGACGTCTTCATCCCGCATTTGATGCGTTTGAAGGTCGGCGCGTTTACCGTGTGAAGGCTCGTGTCCGGAATGTACACGGTACCACTACACATTAGACCTTCGATTTCCTTTGGGGACCAAGGCCCCTCGAAGGTCCATTTGAAGTCACCGTTGCGAATTCCTTGCACTAATTTCACCTGGTTGCCTTTTTCCGGACGCCGGTTGATGCTTCCGAAGATTTTCAGCTGGAGCTACTCTCCGTCGAAAAAAAGTCCTTTTTCAAGGACTTCGGTTCTCTCGGTGAGAGGCACTCCTGGATAGCTTTCATCATCTTCCGAGCACTCGTCGGTTTCCGTATGTCCGTCTTCTACTTCCTTTGTAATTGTCTTTGTGTTCTTCTTCTTTCTTTTCGATTTCTTCGGGCTGCTTTTGGGGGTTGCTGGGCTTTCCTTCTTGTCTTCCTGGCTATCATTTTCTTTGTTTTTTTGTGGACTTCGGTTGTCTTTTTTCTTCATCTTGTTTGGGCTGTTCCTCTGGAGTTTCCTTCGGTTCATCCACAAACTTGATGTTGAGGACATCCTGCGACGCTGGGTTCGGGGGGAACCACAGCTTTTTCTTTACCCCATTATGTTGGAGCATGGTGTTCAGCTCCTCCGAGAAGCAACCTGGGCGTGCAAGGTTCGCCAGGTGGGCGACAATGACCATAGTCATGATCTCCTTGCACTCCATTGGCATTACCAGTTTCGGAGAAGCTCTTTCTGTTGGTGTTGTTGTGGTATGTGTAGATGCTGCAGCGGCGTAAGATGTTACGCTTGACTTTGCCTCCTTTTCCAGTTTTGACTTTTGGCGCTTTTCTCGGATTTTTTCCTTGCGTAGGGGACATCTCATGGCAAGAGCCCTGTGTTCCCCTCCGCAGTTTACGCATCTTTCCTTCTCTTCCCTGCACTCTCTCCAACCGTGGCCGGTTCGAGAGCATGCCGCGCAGGTTTGCTCTTTTGGGGGGCAGTCCCTCCTCGCATGGCTTTCCAGGGCGAGGCATTTTTGGCAGTTTTCTAGAAAGATGAATTCTTCTGCCTCAATCTGCTCGGGAGCTATCCTGAGGTAGAACCCCAGCAGACCGTCTCTCATAGCCTTTTGTGCCATTTCTCTCTTCGTGAAAATTATTTTTACGAGGTTCTTCCCAATCTTCTCCACTTTGGAGATCTTGGCCCAGGACTGCTTAGATAGCAGCTCGGCCTTAATGTCCTCAGTGGAGTTGTCCAGGAAGAAGGGGTCGACGCGTTTCAGGATGATCGTGCGACTCACGAGCAACTCGTGGGGGACGATCACTTCCAGTCCAATTTCCTTCAGTGCAGGTCTTGCGTCTTCAGAAACAAGGACCTCCACGTCCTTGCTCTTCCAACACACCGGAGCCCACCCATTAGATGTCTCGAGGAGACGGGTTAGCTCGATATTGAGCTTTCCGACGACTTTTTCCAGCACGGCTTCCCTTGTGGGTTTTTGGTGCCCCGCAATTAACCGGAGGGGGATCCGTTTGGTGTCCTGGGGGGCCGGGGGACCCATGTCCTCCTGCGGGCACTGCTGCCCTTCCCCCTTCTGGGCCTCGCCTGTGTCACGGGAAGGTGGAGGGCCTCACTGCACCGACGTCGGGTGCGTGGCTTTTGGATTTGGATGAGGTTTTTGGCAGTCCTTGCTTTTTGTCAAACACATTCATTTAAAAGAGAGATGAATACAGGACAAGTGATCCACCATCTACAAGATGGAATAAAAAAGATAGTTAGAAGAAGAGAAGTTGCCAAAGGAAATTAATTAAGGCGAAATACACAATGGTCTTCAACAAAATTTGCATTCAAGAAAGACTGCTACTCAACTGCACTAATATATATATATATATATATATATATATATATATATATATATATATATATATATATATATATATATATATATATATATATATATATATATATATATATATATATATATATATTTATGGATGCAAACCTCAGGCGAAGTATAAACATGATAGTCAGGATTGAGCCGAAGACGCTTCGTAGCATTTATTGCAAACGTTTCAGGATTGTAACAAATCATCTCGTCAGTGCTAAAGAATTAATACAAAATACAGATTAAATATATACCTAAAAAGTTTTTAACGTATATAAAAAAAGAAAAAAAATGGTGAAACATGATTATTAAATTTGAAACGAATCGGATACAATGGGAATAGAGAGAGGAAAACCAACGAGGGAATTGAAATAAAATAGGAACATAATTGGCAGTGGATTTTATTTTTACAAAAGAATGTCAAATTTATTAACAAATTAACATGTTTGTAAATGTCTAACTATATTTAATGGAACAGATAATGAGTTATTATTTAGACTGGGTTGAAGTATTTTAATGTGAAGTGACTCTAGCAGGTAAAGTCTGAGATGTTGCTTATCGCATCAAATATCCTAAAGTTCTCGAGTGTAGCTCTCGAGCCATATTACGAGAGGCGGTTTCGAAGTGGGGATGGATCAGGTTTACCAAGGTAAAGATCAGTTCTCTCAGATCTCTCCTATTTTATTTCAATACCCTCGGTGGTTTTCCTCTCCGTATTCTCATTGTATCCAATTCGTTTCAAATTTAATATTCATGTTTCACCATTTTTTTTTGTCTTTTTTTTTACATGCTTAAAAACTTTTTAGGTATATATTTAATCTGTATTTTGTATTAATTCTTCAACACTGACGATCGGATTTGTTACAATCCTGAAACGTTTGCAATAAATGTTACGAAGCGTTTTCGGCTCTGTCCTTTTATAATATATGTATGTATGTATATATATATATATATATATATATATATATATATATATATATATATATATATATATATATATATATATATATATATATATCGCTGGTGCTGGTCCCAAGCAGATTCCTCTCCCGCTTTGACTCACCCTCTAAAGGGGCTAGGAGGGCAGCGTACATAGTTGGGTGACTGTAAATACACAATACAAAATTAAAGATAAGTTTATTAAATTGTTAAAATTCATTTACTGGACAGAAAGAGAAATAGGTTGAATTACTAATGAGTAACGGCAGTTATGATTTCATTATCTGATTCATTTGTAGTTGTTGTTTTTTTTTACTTACACTCTTATAGTGTTTCTTCAGGTTGTAGTTACTGTGCCTCTGCACCTTCAGTTGCGATTTACAACGCTTGTACTTAGCCGTCATGGTGGGCAGGTCAATGTCATAGAGACTAAAAATTTGAAAAACGAAATAAATGTTAATAAGTAAATATGTAATGTTAATACGTAAAAAACATACTTCTACCTCAGTCTCGGGTCCCATAGGCTGGATCTGCTGCTGACTCTCACTCTCCTCTTCCACACTAGCACCACGGTTACTGAGGTTGAGGTCCTGGTCTTCCTCCTTCATGCTCATTTTAATGTAAATAGTGTTACGTTGTAAACATTTAATTTAATTTCAAATTTATTAGTTGAGAAAAACACCTAGAAAGTTATTTGATAATAACGATACACGTTTCTTTACATTTAGGTATTGTACCTAAATGTAAAGAAACGTGTATATGTTCGTTCGTAACGGTGAATCTTTCTTGAAATCAAAGTCAACTAAAACGTCATGGTTACGTGAGTTACGTCATCGTTTGCGTGACCCAATGGGCGCTTGACACTCTGATAGACAACTGTGGAATGGTGAACTACTGTGAGTTGAGTTGCGTCAGTGGTAGAGACTATAGTGTTTTTTTTTTGGTTTTTTTTGTGCGCGCAGAGTCAATGGTTTCGTGGACTTTTTGCGATTGGCAGAAGATTAGGAAGTGATTCTGATTTTGACTGAATCAGGCCATTTTCACTTTAGTGTATTTTTTTTCATTTAACATCTTTAAGTCAGTGATTAAAATTCATTGCTGAACAGTCAACATAGACAATAGGGTAGTCCTTATTTAAAATTCAATTAATTTTCACTGCTCTGACCCCGCCAAATTGTTCCTTTTGGTTGAAAAACACCCAGTACAAAGTTTTATTGATAGGTATTAATATATAGAGGTGGCTCAATGAATCTGATGTTCCCCCAGATGAGGCATAGAACATAATCATTTCATTAGATTGGTTTCTTCCCAACATTCACAAGCCTGGTTTTCCCTACGGGATTTTCTACAGTGGGTAATAGCTGCTCATTGGCAGGGGTGTCGTGACGACCAATACCACTCATTGAGGCCAGGTAAGGTCTGCTTGTGGGTGTCAGGGAACTTTTTGCGGTGTTCAGCAACAACACTCAGAACCAGGGCCACCAAGAGGATAAATAGTACTCGGTACAGGAGAAAATTTGGACCCCCTCCCTGGTTTAAAAAAAAACAACAAAAGGCACATATATCCTTTATTTTACAGGGTGGACAATATTTATTTCTTTTTGAATGTGGTCATACTGTATATTAGTAACCAATTTCTTTACTTAAAAAAATCATATAAAGTGCAGAACGAAAAATATCATTAGTAGTAACTTTTTTTAATAGTAGGGCGCCTTCTAGGCCATCCTGTACAATGGACAATAAAATATATTAAAAAATAATCATATACTGAATAAATCTTTTCGAGTTTTCTTGGCAGCAAAATTTTGATGATATCACCAAATTGGATTTTTCCTGCAAGTTTTGATTCAATCTAAGTCTTACTAAATACACAAGCCGGTCTTGTACCATAATACTACGCAGATAGTTTTTGACAAATTTCAGTTTACTGAAAGATCGCTCAGAATATCTAACGGTTTCAATGCAATGTTTCCAAAATTGCCTTCTTGCACCATTTTGAGGTAGTTCAGTCCATGAATGAGCTCACTGTTGATGTTATCCTTGTTTTTCTCGACGAAATCGTATGCTCTTAGTCACCAGATTTAAAATTCTTCCGGTTCAGAAGGTATCATGTAATTCCACAAAAACGAAAAGGTTTTCGACAAGTTTCTTGATGCGTCAGACCGAAGAGTCAAGCCACCAATGACGTTGTCGAGCCATTGGATGTGAGTATGTTTGGTCCATTCAAGACGTTTCCGCGTGCCCTACTGAACGACCACTCTCACATGCACCCTAACGAGCACATAACAGTGCACAAGTTGCCAGAGTTTGCCTCTGAGGCTTGGACTAAAGCCAGTACCCCCTCCAACATTCTCGTGGTTTCAGGTCGACTGGTATATGACCTCTCAATCGCAACATCTTCCCAGATGATGCGTTTGCAGAACCACAGGAAACAGAGCGACCAGCACCACCTGTGAATTTTTGCAGTAGAAGTTACTCCAACTTCTTCTGATGGAGAGAAGGACTAGCTGAAGGCCATAACTCAGAAGTAGACCTTCCTGATCCGTCTCCCATGCATCCAGATGATGACCTGTCCCCTGCTGATGTGATGGTGGAACCCTACTCCTATGGGGAACCTGGCACCTCCAGTGACCCTGCCACCCCAGGCCTTAGCACTACTGACCCTGCATTCCCAGGCCCTAGCACTGCTGACCCTGCCATCCTGGGCCCTAGCACTGCTGACCCTGCCACCCCAGGCTCTAGCACTGCTGACCCTGCCACCCCAGGTCCTAGCAGCTCAAACTCTGTTTCCCCAGAGAGTGTCAGGCCGTTCCCCGACCTTATGGAAAGGGACGTAAAAGGGTATGGGCCTACATTCTGACTGATAATGAGGAGGCCATCACAAATCTGAGGATGAAGGCAGATAAGAGGTAGAAGATGGAAGAGAAAAAGAAGGCAGCGGCGGAAAAGAAGGCATTAGGAGAGAAGAAAAGGTGTGCAAGGCGCAGGAAGTCTGTCCCTGTAGAGCAAGATAGTGAGGAGGAAGACGTTGATGTTATTCCCATGCAGATCGATGACTCCTCAGAGTACTCAGATGAGGTGGAGGACGAGGGCAATTAGACAGAATTGTCATACCCTTTTGCTGAGAAGGCACCGGAGGTGAGGGACTTTATATTTTTGCAGCCAACATTTATCAATTATCATAATTCATTATCAGGACTAGCCTAATCTGGCATATATATTTATTTTTTGTTTTGTTTTATCTCAGTATTCAATTATTTTTCAGGTGGGGGACTTTGTTCTTGTTAAGCTGAAGCTGAAAGAGGGAACATTGGTGTGCTATGTTGCCCAGGTCTTGGCCATCATGGAGGATGGGAAGTTTAATCTTTCTTTCCTCCGCATGCAGTCAGCTTTCTCCAAGGACACCTTTATCTTTCCTACCATTTTGGACTAAGCGTCTCTCGAGCCCTAACAGTGTAAGGGTGTCCTGGTAACCACCAAGGGTGCAACTAAGATGCAGGCCGCCCTGGTTAAGGTTTACTCCCCTCTGATTGCCTTCAACATTCACTTCTGAGCCTGTAGTAGCCTACAGGCTAAGGTGTTTATTTGTATATGCATAGTTTTATGTCTTGAATTCCCTCAATTTGTATGTAATTAGGCTATAAGTTGCTCAAATATACTTAGAGGTGTCTTAACTTCCGTCTCTGGTTCAAATAGTTGTTAATAATTCCTAAAATTTCATAAAAATTAAAAAAATGATTTGTGTCTTTCAGAGTTAATTTTGTTTTGTCAAATAAATGTTAATTTTTTATGTGCTTATCTTTCATTTCATTACTTAATAATAATAAGGCGTGGCTAGGGTTATGATATATATTGATTTCAGGCAAAAAAAACAATGTTTTTTGTTTTATGAGCTTCAAAAATAAGGTCGATGTTTCCCCACACCCCGGTCGGTGTTCCCATGCGGTAGGGGAACACCGACCGAGGTCCCCCAAAATTTTGAAGTGCCAAAAATGACACTTATTTTCTAAGTTGAAGATTTATGAGTATACCATAGGTGGGGCATGTTGTGAAGTTTGTTTTGGGCACAATTTGCACTCTCTCAAGTACAAAATGGAATTTTCTATGCAGGTTTTTCTACTAATAGGTCGGTGTTCTCCCACCCCACCCTAATTGTTCTTCATCCTTTGTGAGACGGCCAGAAGAATCCTCGACCAAGGAAACGGTACGTTCTGCATGATCGTTGGTAATAGCCAATCTGCTGAGGAAACTTTTTGCAGCACTGAAGTTAGGCTGATGCTTCCACCGAGCTCCCGGATATTTGAGGAAATCATCTGGAAGACGCAAGTTCTTTAAAAAAGTCTTGATTTCTTGGTCGTAAAGTCGACTGAAGTCTTCTCTTGAATTCGTTTCACGTCGATAGTTGCACGCATCAGCGTTTTTTTCTCTTTCATAGCTATGACTATCTTGTCCTCGGTGCTATTGTCCAAATCACTACCAAACAATGCCAAAGCGACCAACTCCCTATAAAGGTACCACAGTTGGACTGCCATCTTCTTTACTGTAGCGTTGGATATGTCGGTATTAATCGCGTGATACATCCAGAGCCGTTGCAATTGCAATGTCTAGTGCCCCTCCCCCAATTAAGATCGTGGGGCCCCCATAAGAATATATCATACATTTACAAGTAGTGCCAGGCACGACAAATACTATTCTCAGCAATCCCAATGCTGCGGAATACTTACAGAAAAATGTGTATTCGAAAATTTTATATTTTCATTAATATAATATTTATGAGGGGTCACAGGGGGGTCCCTTCAAGAGCCGCCCCCTGGAGGGGAGCGGTTGATACGGCTCTGGATACATCAGACATTGCTTCAGCAATGTCAGCTCATTTCTTGGAGCATTCACAGCAATGCTGGCTTATTACCTATGCCTCAACGTAGATACGTGAAAATAAGATGCAGAGTTCTCGTAATCCTTGATGCTCTCGTACTGTCAGCTTCAAGTGCAAACGAAACAACCAGACTTTGAAGGTGTAGATCCCTTTTTCTACCAATCGGGCTTGGTACATGGGTTCTAGAGCTGCAACGTGGATGCCTCGAGGAGGGCCAGCTCCGAAGAAGATGATAGTTAGCTCCAGGAGCTCTCTGTAGTCATCTTTGGGTTGAGTGATTTTAACGGACGTCTCAAAGATCTGCACGATCTCATATTTGAAGTCAGTCACAGCGTTGGACATGTAATCATCAGTTGAAAAGTTTTCATATGTGTTCTCGTCAATATATTGCCATCTTGTTTTGAATCGCTTGAACATGAGAACACAGGAGCAGATGGAGGCCCCAAGGCTTCAGGAAAGGATGCTCCAGGAATCAGCTCCAAGATATGATGGCGACAACCAAGGTGCAGAAGTTCACCAGCAAGAGTTGGTTGTGTCAAAGCAAACCAGCTTAGACCTTTTCCTCTAAACTCCAGTCTTTCAGAACAGAAAAGATGGCCTTAGCTTGCGCTTCACTTCTGCTCGGTGGTAGCTTTGGGACTGCAAAAAGCTGTGTTTGGCCATTACCTGTCAGTAGCACAGGCAATTTGCCCACAGTCCCAGTGCCAATTAGATCTCGAATAAGCTTTCCCTCCCAGTGCAAAATTATATCCTCTTTCTTTAAAAGTTTCCCAACCAGGTAATATATTCGCCCATTTTAAGCCTCTAAGCTTCTCTTAAAAGTTAATTTTTACCCATATATATTCGAGAGGGGGTCAATAAGTTTTGCGAATCGGTAGCGCAAAACAGAGGAAGGGGGATGACTGTTTGTAGGGGTGTTAGGACAAGTTATGACAAGTCAGGACCTGCAGCCGCACTCTCCTGCCTCGTCTATTTAAGAAGCAGTAGCTGGTCGTAGATCGTCAGTCACAAATTTTTCAACAATGGAGAAGGTTGAGCACCGCGCAGTGATCAAATTTTTGACCAAGGAAGGCAAGAATGCAAAAGAGATCCATGAAGGCATGGTTGCAGTGTACACCGACACCGCCCCTTCCTATGCAACCATTGCTCGCTGGAATAGGGAGTTCCGCCATGGTCGTGAGTCCCTTGAAGATGACCCCCGTCCAGGACGCCCGGCAGATGTGACCAACGAGGACAATGCGGCCCGTATGGAGAGGATGATCCTAGAAAACCGACGGGTGAAGGTCGAAGAAATCGAGCGAGAACTTGGAATATCACATGGAAGTGTTATCAACATCATCCACAACAATTTGGCCATGACCAAGGTCTCTCTCTGCCCGTTGGGTCCCTAGCAACCTCACGCCCCATGATCAACTTCAACGTTGTCAAAGTCTACAAGACCAGAGTTGCACAAGCTGCCCTGCGCGAGTGCAGATTCGAGGAGCTCAACCATCCCCCCTACAGTCTAGGTCTGGCCCCTAGCGACTACTTTTTATTCCGCCAGCTCAAGGCTTCATTGCGTGGACGTCGGTTTGGGAACGATGAAGATTACCAGCTCGCCGTCCAGGAGTGGATTGAACCGCAGTCGAGAGATTTCTGGTTGTCGGGAATTCGTCGAAGCCTCAGGGACAAGTGGCGCAAGTGCATTGAAGTCAAGGGTACTTATATTGAAAAATAATAAAACACATTTCCTTATATCTCGTTTCCTTATATCCGAATTGCGAAACTTATTGACCGCCCCTCATATAAATATATATATATATATATATATATTTATATATATATATATATATATATATATATATATATATATATATATATATATTATTTTGTGCGAGCCAATGTAAAATAGATACTAGTAGCCAAGTCTACAATTTGGGTTCGTAATCACGTTCCGAGCTTCACAAATAACAATGGACATGAACAACAGACACATATGATAATTACAATGCAATAGACGAGTGCAACTCACCTTAGATAACGATGAACTCAAACCTAACACACTTTACCTAATCAGTAGGTTGAGAGTTTGCGTCAGTAGAGTCAGGTAGGTAAGTTACTTTAGTATGTGTGACGTAGGCCTATGTCCAGTTAGTAAGTATGAAATAGTAACTAGGTAGTAGGATTAGTAGTTGCAGATCCAAACGCGGTGACGGTCAAGCCAGAACTGCTAACATAGGCAACTCGACTATACACTAAAACTTGGAATAGGAACACCGAAAACAAGACGAACACACGAACATATATACATAATAAAAAGTAACTTTTATTGGAATTACAAGTTACTACAATTATGAATATGATTTATAGAGCATCTTCTATTCATCATTCATTCGATTGAAATTCTAGCATAGGTATCATCAGTACCTGGCTCCACTTTAGGTTTTATGCGATTAGCGATAAAGGCGCTACTCTATCCTTCATCGCCATAACATAACATAACATAATTTCACGGATGAAAAAAAGTCACAAGGGTCTATCAAAGGTCATCCGCATCTGTCAAAACCCACCCACAAAATGTAGCAATAGGATTGTGTCAGATCATGCATCTACAATATTCAATTTAAACCATTTACAGAGATGTGTCAAAAACAAAAAGCATCATCACCAGGACTCATAAAAATTCAAATAATCATAATATACAATAATAAAAATCTGCAACCACACGAATCAGTCCAGACCCCCCCTCCCCCAAGTTAACCCTCCCTCCCTATATAATCATCTAATATGCGTTTGAAAACATTCTAGTATTGTGATCGATACCAATATCAATTTTTTTATTACTCTAAGAGACATTTCTTTTGTTTGCTGCACATGTTATAAAATCCACTTATGCAATAACCCCTCAGACCAACCAATCCGTGGTTATAAATCGTCCTGTTTCAAAAGCTTTTCTTCCGTCACCTGTACTTATGATCAGATTGCGAAAATAAGGAAGAAAGCAATATTCTGGCTATCCAGTAGCCACGTAAGCTTTCCTCCCTCACTTTTTTTCCCTATGTTTCGGAAGCCAATGTCTGGCTCTTGCATTTTGCATCTTTCTTTGAAGGTAAGTATTTTGGGAGCCCAAAAGGCATAGTTAACATAACATAATTTCACAGATGACAAAAGCCACAAGGGCCTATCAAAGGTCATCCGCATCCGTCAAAACCCACCCACAAAAAGCACCATCACCAGGGAAAGACAAAATCAAAGTCCCCCACAGTATAATATAACAGATGACAAAAGCCACAAGGGCTCATCATAGGTCATCCGAGTCAAATGGCCTCTTTTTTTTTTTTTAGGGCACCCAAACTCCCAGGAAAACTACATCCAGAGGATTCCGTCCAGAAATGAGGGTATCACCAATCAAGGCTTGTCAAGAACTAAATCATGCGGCCATAGATATATACAAATATTGGTAAACATGTAGACGAGCGGCCCGGCCGCAAAAAATTATTTTGTGTAAATATTATTGTTCCCCCTGTGTCATTTCTGACATCGTACCCCACCCCCAACCCCTATTATAATTTGAAAAACGATTAAAGGCACTGACATGATATAGTTAAAGCATTCACCTCTTCAAACGTCAGAACATTAGAAAAATTAGGATTATATACTGGGGGGCTGTGCCCCCCAAATTTAATGAAACTCAAGATCATCGTAGTGCGGTCCACCCTTCGTGTTCAACTCCCCACGAGCCGTCCCCTATAAATCTACTCCAAAAATGTGAAACATTTTGGAACACGGACAAAATAGTACATCTTATCGGCCGGGCCGCTCATCTACATATTTACCCAAATATTAATATATATAAGGTAACACTTCAGATTTGGGGCGCACGGTAAATGGCACTGTTAGTCGGCTACAATTGTGGGCTACAGCATATCTCTTATGACGTCAGACGGTAGCGTCAGATGTGAACAATATCGGCGTGATATTTTTTTGTATATGAGTATATATTGGGGGGCTGCCCCCCCCCCATCCATTGATTGAAACTCAGGATCATCGCAGGGTGGTCCCCCTGCAGTGATATCTCCCCCACGAGCAGTCCCCTTGAATTTACTGGGGGGGGGGTTCTCCCCAACAGCTTTTTACTGGCAGAAAAACCTAACCTAATAACAAACAATTCTTACTTTTATAGGTTTCTTGATTAGTTTATGCGCCTCTAGATAATCTAAAAGTTTTTCGCGATCATACAAAGTAAAGCCGAATTCGAATAACAAAGAAGCACATGGAGAGCACGAAAACACAATAACGAAAGAAAAACATTTGCAAAACGGGTCCTATTCATAAGCTACGATGTTGCCAGTAAGAAGCTGTTATCGTTCGCAGTAAACAAAAAATGCAAAAACAAAACAAAAAACAAAAGACATCAAGAAACCTTACCTAACTTAGAAAAAAAATTATAAACAAGCAGAGCGCAGATATTTAGTAAATAATAGACTAAAAGTTACAAATCCCCAAAACAACAAAAAAATATAACGCAGTGATTGTCACATCTGACGCTACCGTCTGACGTCATAAGAGATCTACTGTAGCCCAAAATCGTAGCCGACTAACAGCGCCATCTACCGTGCGCCTCGAATCTGAAGTATTACCATATACAAAACTTAGGAACCATCACAACCTTCCCTCTCCATAAACTCATCCAACCTACTCTTAAATACATTTAAATTTGGACTACCTATTACCCTCCGCGGCAATTTGTTCCAGAAGTCTACCACTCTATTGGTGAAAAAATATTTTCTTAAATCCAACCTATACCCTTGCTTTTTAATTTTCAAGTGGTGACCTCTAGTCCGATTTCCATCATCTAACTCAAAAAAACTTTCTAACATCCAATTTATCTATCCCAGAAAAAATTTTAAACAGCTCAATCATATCCCCTCTAACATAACATAACATAACATAACATAATTACACGGATGACAAAAGCCACAAGGGCCTATCAAAGGTCATCCGCCTCCGTCAAAACCCACCCACAAAAAGCACCATCACCAGGGGAAGACAAAATCAAAGTCCCCCACAATATAATATAACGGATGACAAAAGCCACAAGGGCTCATCATAGGTCATCCGAGTCAAGCGGCCTCTTTTTCAAGGCACCCAAACTCCCAGGAAAACTACATCCAGAGGATTGCATCCAGAAACAAGGGTATCACCAATCAAGGCTTGTCAAGAACTAAATCATGCAGCTATAGATATATACAAACAATATTAATATATACAAAACTTAGGAACCATCACAACCTTCCCTTCCCATAAACTCATCCAACCTACTCTTAAATACATTTAGATTTGGACTACCTACTACCCTCTGCGGCAATTTGTTCCAGAAGTCTACCACTCTATTGGTGAAAAAATATTTTCTTAAATCCAACCTATACCCTTGCTTTTTAATTTTCAAGTGGTGACCTCTAGTCCGATTTCCATCATCTAACTCAAAAAAACTTTCTAACATCCAATTTATCTATCCCAGAAAAAATTTTAAACAGCTCAATCATATCCCCTCTAACATAACATAACATAACATAACATAATTACACGGATGACAAAAGCCACAAGGGCCTATCAAAGGTCATCCGCCTCCGTCAAAACCCACCCACAAAAAGCACCATCACCAGGGGAAGACAAAATCAAAGTCCCCCACAATATAATATAACGGATGACAAAAGCCACAAGGGCTCATCATAGGTCATCCGAGTCAAGCGGCCTCTTTTTCAAGGCACCCAAACTCCCAGGAAAACTACATCCAGAGGATTGCATCCAGAAACAAGGGTATCACCAATCAAGGCTTGTCAAGAACTAAATCATGCAGCTATAGATATATACAAACAATATTAATATATACAAAACTTAGGAACCATCACAACCTTCCCTTCCCATAAACTCATCCAACCTACTCTTAAATACATTTAGATTTGGACTACCTACTACCCTCTGCGGCAATTTGTTCCAGAAGTCTACCACTCTATTGGTGAAAAAATATTTTCTTAAATCCAACCTACACCCTTGCTTTTTAATTTTCAAGTGGTGACCTCTAGTCCGATTTCCATCATCTAACTCAAAAAACTTGCTAACATCCAATTTATCTATCCCTGAAAAAATTTTAAAAAGCTCAATCATATCCCCTCTCACACACCTCCTTTCGAACGAGAACATATTTAATACCCTCAGTCTATCTTCATATTCAAGGTGCCTCAGGGAAGGAATAATCTTTGTTGCCCTCCGTTGCACTGACTCAAGAAGGTTAATATCGTGTCTAAAATGTGGGGACCATGCCTGTATACAGTACTCTAGATGTGGCCTAACATAAGAGTTATAGAGTTTAAGAATAACCTCCTTACTTTTGTAACTGACATTTCTCTTAATAAAACCCAGCACTCTATTTGCCCTATTTCTTGCTTCAATACACTGCTTAGAAAACCTTAATGACTTATCTATTACTACTCCTAGATCTTTCTCATCCTCTACTGAGCTCAGCCAATGCCCATCCATTTCATAGTTAAATTCTCTATTATCTTTTCCCATGTTAATAACTTTGCACTTATCAAGGTTGAAAGTCATTTGCCACTTATGTGCCCAGGATAACAATTTATTTAAGTCCCCCTGCACTTTAAAATTATCATCAATATCTTTAACTACAGCTGCTAATTTGGTATCATCCGCAAAAATTGACACTTTATTATTAACTGCCTCCCCAAGATCGTTTATATAGATGACAAATAATAATGGACCGAGAACTGATCCCTGAGGAACCCCACTGATAACATCCCTCCACTCTGACTTTACACCATTTAGCACTACCCTTTGCTTCCTGTCTTTCAGCCACTCAGCTATCCAATTTGAAACACCCCCACATATCCCAATCATTTTTAATTTATGAACTAGTCTCCTGTGTGGTACCTTATCAAATGCTTTACTAAAATCTAAGTAAATTATATCTACATTCTCTCCCTTATCTACTTGATCTGTTACAAACTGCAGAAAGTCTAGTAAGTTAGTCAAACATGATCTACCTGATCTAAACCCATGCTGAGCATCGCTGATTAACCCCTCCCTCTCTAGATGTTGGCAAATCCCTTTTTTAACTATTTTCTCAAGAATTTTACAGACTACAGGAGTTAGGCTAACCGGTCTAAAGTTATTTGGATCCTCTTTACTACCCTTCTTGAAAATGGGGACTACATTCGCTCTCTTCCAATCATCGGGTATTTCTCCATATTCCAATGACCTAGTATATAACTTGTCCAGAGCTATTGAGATACTTTCTACCCCTTCTTTAAGTATCCTAGAATGAATATTATCAGGGCCGGAGGCCTTGGTAGTATCTAAATCACCTATTAGTCCTTTTATCATCCTCCGATCCACACAAATGTTAGTAAACACCTCTTTTCCTGACCTATGAGTACTATACATAGGACTATTTAGTTTCTCTTTTGTAAATACTGATGCAAAATGACCATTTAGTACCTCAACTATTTCCTCATCAGTTTCTCTCACAAACCCTTCATATTTGATAGGTCCTATTTTAACTCTGCCACACTTGTTATTAATTTTATAGTAACTAAAGAACTTTCTAGGATCTTTGTTGCTATCCTGAGCTAATTTAATTTCTGACACCCTTTTGTTCTTCTTTATAATCTTATTTAACTCATTCCTAGCCATTCTATAATCACTTAAATTTTGAATATTATTTTCTACCTGTAATTTTTTATATGCCCTTTTCTTCTCTGAAATTTTTCTAGCTATCTCCTGATTCCACCATAATGGTTTCCTACTTTTGTTCCTAATGGCCTTCATTGGGATACATTGTTCTTGGACTACATTTATTATATGCTTGAAAGTATCCCACATCCCATAAGCATTTTTACCTCTGAATTCTATATCCCAGTCTACCAAATTTAGCAAGCTTCGAAGTTTTACATAATCTCCCTTATGAAAATTTGGAACTTTTTCAGCATTCTCAGTTATTTTACCCTTCTCAATTCCCAAGTTAAAATGAACTATCTGATGGTCACTATTTCCCAATGCTTCCCCAACAGTCAATTCTTGAACTAAATGATCACTGTTAGAAAGTACTAAATCTAATATATTGTCCCCCCTCGTTGAATCGTTAACAAATTGATTCAAAAAATTATCCTCAAAGCATTCTATGAACCTGCCACTTGTTCTATCCCTACCTATCATATTTTCCCAGTCCACAGAGTTTAAGTTGAAGTCCCCAATAATAACTGCATCTGTTTCACATCCCTTACTTATTTCCCTTATCATTAGTTCATCTATATCATCAGTCTGCCCAGGTGGCCTGTAAAAAGCTCCCAAATGCACCATTCTATTTTTACTGAACCTAATATCTATCCAAAGTGACTCAACTCCATCCTGCTTTATTGAAGTATTTAAACTTGAAACAATGTTGTTTTTTATATAGATAATTATTCCTCCACCAATCCTACCTGTCCTTTGACTAATGTACATATTATAGCCCTGAAAATCAAATTCACTTATAGTGTCACTAAATTCTATTTCATTAACCCATGATTCAGTAACGCATAATATATCTATATCCTCATTGCTAATATAACTAAATAGCTCATCCTTCTTGTTTCTAAGACTACGAGCATTTGTATAGAAACAATTTAACCCCCCTATCCCTGAAGCACCTCTTGAAACTTGAATGACCTCACCTCTATCGCCTTGGAACCTATTTCTGTTATCTGCCAAGTCCATTCTACTTTCAGTACTATAATGTCCTCTCATAATTCCCTGACCACTATTAGTATCTAGTTTCCCGCCCGCAAAGACCTAATAACACGATCATACTCCTCCCACAACACATCTACCCCCCTCCTACTCAAATGCAGTCCATCCATCGCATACATTTCTTTCATTCCAACAAACCTATCCCACACATCCACAAACATGACACCTTCCATCTCACACATCCTCCTCACATAATCATTCAGCCCAATTGCACGAGACATCCATTCTACCCCAACATCCATTCTTGGAAGCACACCTGTCACAACACCTTTCATTCTACTTTCTTTCACCTTTTCAATCAACCTCTTGTACCTCTCACGTAACTCACATGCACCCACTTTCTTCACATCATTCACTCCTACATGTGTAATCACAACAGCATCCCTTGCACAGCCAGACACCAGTTCCTCATACCTATCAGACAGATCTCTCACTCCAGCACCCGGCAAACACACCCTCAAACCATTCAATCTACTTGCATTCAACTTCCTATCTAAATATCTAACTCGCGAATCACCCATCACAAGCACTTCAGTCAGACTCCTATTCCTAACCCCCACAGACCTAACTCCATCCCCACTCCTATTCTCATTCAAACTACCAGTCACTCGAACTCCACCCCCACCCCCATCAGTCATATCACTTCCAGTTACTTCCTCTCTTAGGGCACTGAATCTATTAGTCAAGCTAATAGGATCTGTGTCCCTCTGACTCACACACCTATTCTCCCCCTGGCTAACCACCTCAACAGAGGCAACCCTATTCTCACAAAGAACAGGAGAAGCCTCCCTAGCTTCATGTTTCCTAACCACTCTCCACTGTCCCCCATCCTCACTAGGCCTATTTCTAACTAATCTAAGGGGGCTAACTTCACTATCACTAGAACTATCACATCCTACCTCCTCCACTGGCCCTCTACCTTCACCTGAAACATCTAACTGGCCTACCTCACCACCTAACCTATTCCCAGCTCTAGGCCTAACACTAAGTTCCCTCCTGAGCTCAGCAACTAACCCCTCCAGCCTACATATCCTGTCTAAATCCTGCCTTCTCATCCCCTCTAAATCTACAATGCATTCACGCAGCCCACATACAACACATGTATACCCCTCACCTAATACACCACAACCAATGCATACATTCCGACACTCATGCTCACTTTCATCCCCAAACTCCATCACTTATTCAAACAAAGAAAGAATTTAAGTAGCAATAAGAAATAAAAAAAGAAGAGCAACTTAGCTTTCGCTGATTGTGGTGAGAAAAAAACAACAAAAAAACAAACAAACTATAGAAAAATCTGAAAAATAGATCAACAGACAGAGCTCTATAAAACACGTGCTACCTGTTCGAAGGTCAGTCGAAGACTGACACACCTCCTTTCGAACTAGAACATATTCAATACCCTCAGTCTATCTATATATTCAAGGTGCCTCAGGGTAGGAATAATCTTTGTTGCCCTCAGTTGCACTGACTCGAGAAGGTTAATATCGTGTCTAAAATGTGGGGACCATGCCTGTATACAGTACTCTAGATGAGGCCTAGCATAAGAGTTATAGAGTTTAAGAATAACCTCCTTACTTTTGTAACTGACATTTCTCAATGAAATCCAGCACCTTATTTGCCCTATTTCTTACTTCAATACACTGCTTAGAAAACCTTAATGACTTATCTATTACTACTCCTAGATCTTTCTCATCCTCTACTGAGCTCAGCCAATGCCCATCCATTTCATAGTTAAATTCTCTATTATCTTTTCCCATGCTAATAACTTTGCACTTATCAAGGTTGAAAGTCATTTGCCACTTATGTGCCCAGGATAACAATTTATTTAAATCCCCCTGCACTTTAAAGTTATCATCAATATCTTTAACTACAGCTGCTAATTTGGTATCATCCGCAAAAATTGACACTTTATTATTAACTGCCTCCCCAAGATCGTTTATATAGATGACAAATAATAATGGTCCGAGAACTTTTTCCTGAGGAACCCCACTGATAACATCCCTCCACTCTGACTTTACACCATTTAGCACTACCCTTTGCTTCCTGTCTTTCAGCCACTCAGCTATCCAATTTGAAACACCCCCACATATCCCAATCATTTTTAATTTATGAACTAGTCTCCTATGTGGTACCTTATCAAATGCTTTACTAAAATCTAAGTAAATTACATCTACATTCTCTCCCTTATCTACTTGATCTGTTACAAACTGCAGAAAGTCTAGTAAATTAGTCAAACATGATCTACCTGATTCTAAACCCATGCTGAGCATTGCTGATTAACCCCTCCCTCTCTAGATGTTGGCAAATCCCTTTTTTAACTATTTTCTCAAGAATTTTACAGACTACAGGAGTTAGGCTAACCGGTCTAAAGTTATTTGGATCCTCTTTACTACCCTTCTTGAAAATGGGGACTACATTCGCTCTCTTCCAATCATCGGGTATTTCTCCATATTCCAGTGACCTAGTATACAACTTCTCCAGAGATATTAAGATACTTTCTACCCCTTCTTTAAGTATCCTAGAATGAATATTATCAGGACCGGAGGCCTTGGTAGTATCTAACTCACCTATTAGTCCTTTTATCATCCTCCAATCCACACTAATGGTAGTAAACACCTCTTTCCCTGACCCATGAGTACTATACATAAGACTAAATTTAGTTTCTCCTTTGTAAATACTGATGCAAAATGACCATTTAGTACCTCAACTATTTCCTCATCAGTTTCTCTCACAACCCCTTCATATTTGATAGGCCCTATTTTAACTCTGCCAGACTTGTTAATAATTTTATCGTAACTAAAGAACTTTCTAAGATCTTTGTTGCTATCCTGAGCTAATTTAATTTCTGACACCCTTTTGTTCTTCTTTATAATCTTATTTAACTCATTCCTAGCCATTCTATAATCACTTAAATTTTGAATATTATTTTCTACCTGTAATTTTTTATATGCCCTTTTCTTCTCTGAAATTTTTCTAGCTATCTCCTGATTCCACCATAATAAGAACATAAGAAAAGAAGGAGACTGCAAAAGACCATTCATGGCCTACACTTGGCAGGCCACCTGGTTTCCTACTTTTGTTCCTAATGACCTTCATTTGGATACATTGCTCTTGGACTACATTTATTATATGCTTGAAAGTATCCCACATCCCATAAGCATTTTTAACTCTGAATTCTATATCCCAGTCTACAAAATTTAGCAAGCTTCGGAGTTTTCCATAATCTCCCTTATGAAAATCTGATGGTCACTATTCCCCAATGCTTCCCCAACATTCAATTCTTGAACTAAATGATCACTGTTAGAAAGTACTAAATCTAATATATTGTCCTCCCTCGTTGGCTCATTAACAAATTGATTAAAAAAATTATCCTCAAAGCATTCTATGAACCTGCCACTTGTTCTATCCATACCTATCATATTTTCCCAGCCCACAGAGTTTAAGTTGAAGTCCCCAATAATAACTGCATCTGTTTCACATCCCTTACTTATTTCCCTTATCATTAGTTCATCCATATGGTGCATTTGGGAGCTTTATACAGGCCACCTGGGCAGATTGATGATACATCTAACTGGCCTACCTCACCACCTAACCTATTCCCAGCTCTAGGCCTAACACTAAGTTCCCTCCTGAGCTCAGCAACTAACCCCTCCAGCATACATATCCTGTCTAAATCCTGCTTCTCATCCCCTCTAAATCTACAGTGCATTCACGCAGCCCACATACAACACATGTATACCCCTCACCAAATACACCACAACCAATGCATACATTCGACACTCATGCTCACTTTCATTCCCGAACTCAATCACTTATTCAAACAAAGAAAGAACTTAAGTAGTAATAAGAAAAAAAAAACAAACTGTAGAAAAATCCAAAAAATAATTCAACAGACCGAAATGAGATTTAAGGCACAACACAGTCCAAATCAGTCGCTAATTAAACCGTCAACCTAGAAATATGTAGATTAGTGACTCAGCTGAAAAAGTGTTTTTTTGGTAAATATTTTTGTTCACCCCTACCGGAATATTCATGCGCGTTTGAGTCGTCTGATGTCAGACCCCACCCCATTCCCATTATAATTCACAAAACGATTAAAGGCGCTGACATGATTTGGTTAAATCATTCCCCTCTGTAAACGTTAGCACATTAGTCTATAAACAATTAGGATTATATACTGGGGGAGGGGCTGTGCCCCCCAACCCCTCCCATTTTAATGAAACTCAGGATCATTGTAGTGTGGTCCCCCCATTGTGTTTACCCCCACACGAGCCATCCCCTTAAATTAACTCCAAAAACGTGAATCATTTTGGAACACAGACGAAATAGTACATCCCATTGTTCGAGTCGCTAATCTACATATTTACCAAGTCAAATTATCTGAACCCATTTTTAGGACTGAATTGTAACAATTTTTGGTAATTATGAAGACTAGCTGCTCCCGCCGATTCTGACCTTTTGCTCGGGTGATTGAAGCTGATTTTCTTTTACGTTTCATTTCCTTTCCAAAATGTTTCATCTTCTTTCACTATAATGGTTAACTGAACTAGCATTAAAAGGGGCTGCTCCCCCAACCCCCCTTTTAATGCTAGTTCAGTTAACCATTATAGCAAAAGAAGATGAAACATTTTGGAAACAAAATGAAACATAAAAGAAAATCGGCTTCAATCACCCGATCAAAAGGTCAGAATCGGCCGGAGCAGCTCGTCTTCACAATTACCAGTTAACTGAACTAGCATTAAAAGGGGGGTTGGGGGTGCAGCCCCCCCCACTTAAAATATACAATCCTAGAGGGGGTGTGGAGGCGAACTGTTAAATGCCAAAGCATTTAACAGTTCCAATGGACTCAACTGTTTTCTATCAAAATTGGTATTGTGAACCATTGTTGTGATTCATTTCCTGCACAAGGTCTTCCACTGCTGATGTCTATAGAATACTTCTCTGTTAGTTTAGCTGCTTTGCGCTTCAATTCCTCTTCTGATATCTTTTGGTAGTTCCAAAGAAAGCTGAAGAGTCAGAAATCTGTTTGGCTGCACTGAAACAAACTGTAAGCCCTCCAATAACATTATCCAATACTACATAAAATATGTGCTTTCAGAAGTGGGCTTCATTCATTTCATTCACATTTTCATCAGGTGTATCCTCATCATGGAATCTTGTTCTTTTTCTGGCAATGGTACTATGGTCCCTAAACAATTTTACTTCTATCTGCAGGCTGGATGCAACAAGCTTAGCTTCACTCCACATTGCTTTCCAACGGTCCTCGAGAGCCACTAGTTGTGCAAGTAAGCTTTCTATATTTGCAAATTCCATATCTAAAGTCTCATCACTAGCTTGAATGACTTTGTTGCAAAAATCAATAGGGACCAGTATTCTGTGCCACACGACTGACATTATGATGCAAGTGAAGGAACTGACATAACATATAGCTCAATGGATTTCGTTCCTGGTTTTTTGAGTGAGATTCAGCTCTAGCAGGTCTTCCAAAGCCAACTTAACCCCTGGGAGGTGAGCTACAAATGGTTTTACACTCTCAACTTGATCTCGCCATCTGGTGCCAGATATGCCATCAAGAGAACAACCAATACACTTTGCCAATATTTCCCACCTTTTGGGGCTGCAACTGAATAAGGTGTATATTGTTTGTATAGTTCCGAAGTAGGTAATTGCTTCTGGAATACATTCAGCATAATCATTACCACATAAATTAAGTGTGTGGCAACCACAAAGAGAGAATATAGCAGAAGGGCACTGTTCTTTTATTGCTTGTGCACCATTGTATTTGCATGACATGTTTGCCGCATTGTCCTAACCTTGTGCCCTACAGCCAGCAAGTGGAATAGCATGGTTTTCCAATATTTCAGTAATTTGAGCAATTTCAGATTTGTTTTGTCACTACAATCTACAAATTTCAGAAATCGTTCCACAATTTCAAATTGTGATTCATGGCAAACTAGATAACAAACATAACATAATTTAACGGATGACAAAAGCCACAAGGGCCTATCAAAGGTCATCTGCATCTGTCAAAACCCACCCACAAAATGCATCCATAGGATTGTGTCAGATCATGCATCTACAATATACAATTCTAACCATACACAGGAATGTGTCAAAAACAAAAAGCATCATCATCAAGACTCTTCAAAATCCAAATCAATCGTAAAGGAATGCTGTTTGCTCAATATGAGATGAATCTGGTGTGGAATCTACTATTATTGCATAGTAATTTGCAGACTGTCTTTCTCCCAAAACGTGCTGCTTAACTAGATCAGAACATTCTGCAATGAATTCATTTTGGGACTCATTAGAGAGGTAATGTACTTGGCAGTCTTTCACCCTTTTTCTGCGACTCTTCTACCTTTAGCACCTGTTCCTTTAGAATGGGGTCCCAGTGGGAAAGCATCTCTATCAGACCTAAAAAGTTTCCATTATTTGAGTCACCAATGCATTGCGAAGAACCCTGGAAAGCAAGGCCACATTCTCCTAAGAATAGGGTAACATCAATAATTTGTTTCAAAAGGTTGTACCATTTTTCCGATTCCACTTTAATTGATGCTTCTAGAAGATTCTCAATACCTTCTTGCAATGGCAGACATCTTTCTAATTCATGCCAAGCTAGATAGCATTTCCTATGCCCGTTACTCTTTTCATGCTCGGGAACCCTGTTACTTAGCACTGGCTCGCCAGCCTTCAGCTGTAGCAAATGCAGATTTGGATGCAGTACTCAGCCTGCAGCAAACACTGTTCCAAAATAGCTGGCATGCAAAACAATATATTGACTCCTTATGCTGACTCCAGACAAGCCAGTCTCGGGTATGCTGTTCTGCATTAATGTTTCTGAACTTCAGTATACCTCCTGGAAATGTTTGATTGTTACCATCTTTAGGCAATGTCAAAGGAAAGTCAATATGACCTCTGGTATCATAATTCTCTCTGTCTGATTGAGAAGGAAATTCTGCTGTGAGGAATCTAATGACAAGCACAGTGCTAATTTTTTCAAATTTATCTCGAACTACTTTCATTGATTCACTACTTGTTTTAGGAATTTCTGTTGCACTGTCTGCCTGATTTTTGCAATCTACATACTTATCTGCTCTACCAGGTCCAGGTTCTGAATTAATATCTATGTCCATCGTATTTGTACATGCCCCCAAATTTGTTTATTAGCTTTATCTCATTTCCATATAGGCTCTTTTGTTCATGACTGCCACCTACACTTTCCCCTTCCTCCAAATTTGCATCCGTATATGTTTCCACATCATCTTGTTTTCATTTCATACCTACTTGAAAGAGTGTGTGTAATCCTCTTCTTTCATTGTCATCACGTTTCTTTTTTTTCGTTTCTCTTTTGTGCTCCTGCTTTATGCAGAGACATATTTCAGATGGGCAGATTCTGAAAAAAATATAATAAGAATTGTCAGCTTTTCCCTTTCAACATTAAAAATCAAGCTGCTTATAAAAATGAAAATATTATATTACAAGTGAAAGGTGTGTGTGAAGAGCTGGGAATAGTGTTTGTAGATGTATGGAAGGTCTTTTGGGGAAATAAGGGATTGTATGCGATGGATGGGCTCCATCTGAGCCAGGATGGGATGGAGGTTTTGGGCAGGAGTTGGATAGTGTTATTGGGTCGTTAGGGGCAGGAAACTAGGTTCTGATAGTGGTCAGGGAAATTTTGTGGCTCAGGGTGGGGCAGTGAAGGAAAGCCAGCACAGAGGAGTAGAAGGTATACAGGCTAAATGGGGTGCTTTAGAGATAGGTAGATTGAGATCTTTCCTACTCTCGGAATCCGATTATGCAAGGATATCAAAACACACATAATGGGTTCAAATGTTTCTATAGGGAGGGGAGGGTAGGGTGTAAATAGCAGTGTTAAATTTTGCAGATGACACGAAACTGGCAGCTGTAGCCAAAGAAGTTGAGGGTAGCTTTAAGGTGCAGGGTGACTTAAATAAGTTACTGGCTTGGGCTGCTCAGAAGTCGCAGATGACTTTTAACCTTAATAAATGCAAAGTTATTAACATGGGAAGAGATAATAGGGAATTGAGCTATGAAATGGATGGGCATTGGCTTAATTCAGTTGAAGATGAGGAGGACTTAGGAGTAGTAATAGATAGGTCACTAAAGTTTTCAAAGCAGTGTATTGAGTCGAAAAATAGAGCAAATAGGGTACTAGGATACATTAAAAGGAATGTTAGCTACAAGAGTAAGGAGGTTATCCTTAAACTATACAACTCTTATGTCAAGCCACATTTAGAGTACTGTATACAAGCATGGTCACCACATTTTAGACCTGATATCAACTCGTTAGAGTCAGTGCAAAGGAGGGCAACAAAAATAATACCTTCCCGGAAGCACCTTGAATATGAAGATAGACTGAGGGTACTAAATATGTTCTCATTTGAAAGAATATGTCTAAGGGAAGATATGATTGAGCTTTTTAAAATCTTTTCTAGGATGGATAAATTGGATTTCAGGAAGTTTTTTGAGTTAGAAGGTAGTAATAGGACTAGGGGTCACCACTTAAAAATTAAAAAACAGATGTGCAGACTGGATGTTAGAAAATATTTTTTCACCAATAGAGTGGTAGATTATGGGAATAGTTTGCCACCTGAGACAGTAGGAAGTCCAAACTTAAATATTTTCAAGTGCAGATTAGATGATTATATGGGAAGGGAGGGTTAACTTCTTACTTTTTGGTGTGCAGGTGGATATCTCTACTCATTCGTGTGGATGCAGTTTCTTGTATATTTTGGGGGATTTTGATTTTGTCTTGCCCTGATGATGCTTTTTTTTTTTACCCTCTCTTATGGATGGTTTAGATTGTATATTGTAGATGCATGATCTGACGACACAATCCTATGGATGCATTCTGTCTGTTGGTTTTGACGGATGCGGATGATAGGCCATTGTGGCTTTTGTCATCTGTGAAATTATGTTATGTTATGTTCAATTTTGAACTTTGATATTCATGGGTCCTGATGCCGAGCACCGGCTGCACCCCCCCCCTTTTGTGGGGCCTGGCATTAATTATACAAAGGCATTCAACTCCATCAAAAGACATGAATTAATAAAAGTAATGAAAGAATTCAAAATAGAATCAAGTTTGATAGACATTATAGCTAGGATTTTTCACCCAATTAAAATCAATGTTATTTAAAGCAGACTAAGGGGAGAAAGCCTATTTATTCCCAAAAGAGGTGATTTTTTTCTATTTTTTCACCAAATTTTAAAAATTCTTTCATATAAAAATGTTATCCATAAATAAAAGTAACTTTTTCTATAAAGTGGCAGTGCCTAAAAAGTGGTAAATAAAATATAATAATTAAGGCTATTAATAATTTTTAGGTTAGATCAATAGAATAAGTCTTTGCAATTAAAATGATATTTGATTTATAATAAAGGATTTAAAAATTTTATTTTCTATAACGCTGTACCAAGGTTAATTTCAATTTCACCAGGGCGATTTCAAGAAATAAGATTGTGGCTATAAGGGTTAAATTACCCAGATTTGATCAATCTTGTTTCTATCATTTAGTATTCAAAGATCCATTAAAAATATATATTTTTAGCACAAGAACATATTTTAAGTGTTAAGTCTGTCATAGATAAATTTAAAAAAATCTAAATAATCATTCACATTCTTATCTGGTGGGCCTCCCAAATCCTGACTAATAGTACTGGGAAGAGAAGCAACATACTGCTGATGCACCAACCCATAATAAAGAAGAGTATTGTATAAAAGAGGTAGAGCAATCTTAAGATTGTGTCCTCTAGTTCCACTCTGTATAGAATGAGAAAACAGGTCTTTCCTGGTGGTCTTCCCACCCCCACATATCAGATGAAGGAGAGCAGCAGGAAGCCACACTCTGCAGATGTGCCAGCCAAGGTAAACAGTTTCATGCATTTTGAAAACTACTAACAAAAACTGGCTAGATAGTATATCATAAGCAGCAACATTGCAATTGTCCAATGGTCCCACAATATCAGTCACTCAAATATAATGAAAGAGCATGTCACCAAGATGAAGAGCAAGTTCACTCTTAAATGCCCCAATATTTTCACAGCCAATAAGCTCGGCCGGCAATGCAATCCATTTCATTGCCAAAGAATCTTGTCCGAATCTCCAGCTGTTTTCTAGAGTGAGCAATTTTGAAATCATGACCCCTTGTGCTACTCAATAAGGGATGAGGAAAAAAATCATCCTGAGAAATTGACCTTTGACCTTGTAAAGGTCACTTGACGTAGAAATCAATTTTTTTGTAGCTTTTCCTAAAGTTTGTACATATGTATAGCAAAGTGTTCATAAAGAATTTTCTTTGAGAAATGTTTATTTTAGGAGCTACAGATTTTTATGTGAGCACAACTTAGCCGAAAAAGTGACGATTTTGGTGTTTGACATGTACTGTATATAAGAAACATAAGAACATAAGAAAAGAAGGAGACTGCAAAAGACCATTCATGGCCTACACTTGGCAGCTCCTGTTCCATTCAACACACAAAAGATTTCTTACCATGGGCATAGCCAGCCCTGCAGTTTTTTGGGGAGATACCATTCAGGGGGGAGCAAAGTGCAGTCACAGTGAAGTCCTAAATGAGTGCCTACAAGACTAAAAGTATAATTTTGAAGCTGAAAGAAAAAATATAAAATGTTAAATTTTACAGACATTCACACAAAGTAATGAGAAAATATAAGGAAAGGGTAACAAATTTGTTTTTTGTTTTTTTTCTTTCAAATGTAAAATATTCTCCATGAACAAGATGGAGGGGGAGTGTCTCACACAAACACCACCCTCCCCCATCTAAGCCTAGCTATGGTAATTACCATAGACCTATACAAGTGACCTCTATTTTAAGTTTTATTTTCATTAATGATATCAACTTTGTTAATCACATTGATATTTAGTAAAATTTTAATCTAAATACTAAGAAAGTTATATTATTAGGAAAAAATAATATATAATTTATAACATTCTCCATATTCTTATAGGAATTATTAATATAATATATAAAACAAAATTGAATGAACAAGACAAAATATAGATAAGTTCAGTAATTGTTGTGCTCCAATAATACCAGTTGAAACATGAATTGACTTATCAATTGGATGCTCAAGATAGTAAACTTTAGTCTACAGCTCTACTCTCTCTCAGTCAATGTGAGTGTGACCTAGTGAGGAGCATCACCATCTTAACTTGGTAAGACCTCTTTGTATTCAGTTTTTTCTTCTTCTTACCTTTATACCTTAAACTATTTCCAGTTTCATTTCATATTTTTTATATTTACAATGTTATATAGCAAATTATATACATTTAATCCTAACATTCTGCTAATCAAATATCTGTGTTGCCTTGTGATTATTAATTATGCCTGGTGAAATGATATCACTATTGTACACTTGAGTAACTTTTTCCCAATTCCTGGCATTTCTTTTCAATCTAGTTATTCATTATAGTTAAATTACATTTAAAGTTAATCTGAAAAATTGATAATTTTTTATCCTGGACTAATAACTCAATTAGCTAGGAAGCAGAAGGTGAATAAAAGTTTGTAATATTATGCAATGGGATTAGTGCATGAGCAACTAAACTATATTATACATATTTCTTCACACTAATGTGGCCCTTTTTATTTTTTTCCAGGTACCAGGGATTTAGGCTCATTGAATGTAGGGTGTTATTGCTGTGACCCTTTTCAAAGACACAAGAAAAAAATTACTAAAGGACTTCGTTTCGTACCTGAAGAATTAATAGAAGGCAATCTTGCTTGCAATATGATGGCACAGCATAAAGTATGTCCTACCTGTTGCAATTTATTGTTAAAGGCTTCATCTTCACACACTTGTTCTCAAAAGCTCACTCCATCATAATGCAATATTGAATTAGAAAAGCAGTATGAACTTCAAAACCTCAATACATCTTTGGTCACAATACCAGAGTCCCCATTGCAAAAAGCTAAAGCATCACAAAGCAAGCAGTACACAAAGAAGAAATTCATTCAAGTAAGAAGCAATTTGAATGAGTAGGTAGTAAAAAATTTCATCTGGAAATGAAGAGACAAGAAGTGAAAAATTAACCATCCTCTCTGTCCTACCAAAAACCTGGACAAAAAATAATGAACACTTTTAATTGCTCACAATACATGGTTTGGCAAGCAAAACAGGTTTAAGAGACTACTCTCAGTAAAAGGAGTCTTTGGCTGTTGTGAAAGAAAGCAAAATTTCCATACTTAGCAGTCTGAAAGCGGTATATGAAGACTTAAAAGGCAAGTATCCAGAACTAAAGATTGGATTCTCAAAGTTAACAGAGCTGAGACCAAAAGAATGTGTTTTGTCAGGAGCCAGTGGCACACATTATGTGTATGTTTGTGTACTAAACATCAAAATGTGAAACTAAGTATGGCAGCTGTTGAATCTGTGTTTCAACATCAAGAAACACACAACACTTCTGATGATACTCTAAATACTAATCATATTTCAAATTATAGACATTGTCTCACCCTTTTCCAGTGCAAACCACCTCGAGGAAAGAGAAATGAAGTTTGGTTGAGCTTCCTTCACCCACACGGCCCTGCTAACTCGTTTGTTTATCCTGAACCACCTGATGAACTACTTGATGCTAGTGATGTGTTAATGATTGTTAGCCCAACAACCATTACGGACCGAACCTATAAACACCAAAATCATCATTTTTTCGGTTAAGTTGTGCTCACATAAAATCTGTAGCTCCTCAAATAAACATTTCTCAAAGAAAATTCTTTAGGAACACTGCTATACATATGTACAAATCTTTAGGGAAAGTTACAAAAAAAATCAATTTCTAGGTCAAGTGACCTTAAGGTCAAATTAAAGGTTAACTTTTTGTTTGACCTTGTAAGGAAATATATGCACCAATAAAAGTTGTAGGGAATCATATTAGCTTTAAAATTGTATCAGTATGAGCTCTGTAGGTGCAATACTTGTGAGATATTTGACTTTGAACTTTACACTTTTTGCAAAAAATGACCTTTTTTACCCAACACTTAGGGGTCATATCTCAGAAACCATTTGACCTAGAGAGGTGAGACACATACCATTGAATTTGTCTCATTAAGGTCTATAATTTGCAAGAAAATATGAGTCAGTGGCAAAAAAATTTGGCCGAATCTTGGTTGAATTGACATGGAATGACCCTATTATATTGGATACATGTTGGTGGAATTTAAGTTTATTATCAATACACACACCCAAGTCTGTAGATGAGTCTTTAAATGGAATCAGTACATTGTTGATATAATAACAAACATCCTGACAAACCCAGACCAAAGAGTATTATTTCTGGCAAACCTTAACGCAATACACTTGGATGGATTTAGTGCAAGTCGCCAAGACTTGGATATCTGGAAGAGAGTATTTATGTCTCTTTGACAATTTCTCACTGCAGTCAGCGCATCTTCAGAATCTGCCTCAATACTAACATACAACTTTAGGTCATCAGCAAATATCTTAGTAGAAGAAATTATGTTAGAATTAACAAAATTTATATACAATAAAAAGAGTATAGGTCCCGAAACAGACCCCTGAGGGACACCACTAGTCACCTGCTTGGTTGCGCTCTTATCATGTGCCACCCCCACATTCATCACACAACTGGTAAGGAAGTCTTGAATCCAAAGCAAAACTTTTCCTGTAATCCCCAGTGTTACCAATTTGTCCAACAGAATGTTGTGATTCACCACATCAAAAGCTTTGGTATAATCAAAGAAAATCAAGTCAACAGCCTTTCCATCATCCAATGCCAAGGTAACATCATTGTAAGTGAGCAATAATTGGTCTTGTGTAGATTTTCCAAGGTGAAATCCACACCGGTCGTGAGATAACAAATTAGTACCCTGAAAGTAGTCATGTATAAGTTTAGCCATGATTCTTTCCAAAGTTTTACAAGCCACAGAAGTTAAGGATACTGGTTTGTACATAAGTGGGTCTCCACAAGAACCCTTAAAAATTGGCACAATAAAGGAACTCTTCCACAACCCTGGTAGACGACCTGTCGAATACATTTTTTGAAAAATAAGCTCTAGTGGATAGAGTAACTGCTCTATACATGCCTTTACAAGATATGGGTGGAGCTCATCTGGACCCATAGCTGAGAAGGAATCCAACTGAGCAACAGCTTTGACCACAGATTCTTGTGTAATATCAAGATCACCTATCATGCCTCTAAATGCCTGGTGAGGTTAGCTGCGGTAACATGCGTATGCACATATGTAAAAACTGCAGCAAACATATTAGCCATAGTAACAGGATCATTAATAACCTGCCCTTAGGGAGATTTCAAGGGTCCAAAACCTATCCTAGCCACCTTTTTATTTCTAATGTAAGCATGAAAAAGTTTAGTACTATGCACCATATTATTGAGTAATGAATATTCATATTCAGATTGTTTACTGATTATAAAAGTTTTGTATTGGTAATTAACATTCAAAAATTGTTGTAAAGCCTCTCTGGCCTCTGCTGGATTCCTACCAAGATGTGACTGAACTGCTTTATAATGACTCGACCAGAAGAAGCATCTTCTGCGTTTCAGAGCAGGAGAAGGCTTGACTGGCAAGGGAGGGCTACTGTGAAGCCTGGTGGAAGCCGGTACATACTCTGCTACCAAGAAATGCACAATGTCAAAATGAATAAATTCATAATCCCAATCAATCTGTGATAGATACTGGTTATAATTTCCCTTAGTCCACAACCTAAACATAGGAGAGTCATCAATCAAAGGTGGATGCTGTAGTATATATCTGCAGGTAACTGGTGAATGTCCACAATTTGGGAATGGAGACAATACTTGAACATTAATCACCTTCTCCCTCTGGGGAAAGAACCAGATCAAGCGTGTTACCTACACTGTAATAAGTGGACTCATGAACCCATTGTATGAGGCCAAGAAAATTAAAACAATTATAAAAAATAAGGTCAGTGGGTGAGAGTCCCTGGCATATCAAATTATTATTCCACTTAATTGATGGCAAGTTAAAGTTTCCAGCCAATACTACATCCTTATCTAAACAAAATTCAGATAAGAAAGTTAACAGGATGTCATTATCAACAATAGTGTTAGATGGAGGATGATAAGGAACCTCAACCAGAATTTTGACAAACTTAATGCCGTTTTTAGCATCGACAAACCCCATGCTTCGCAACATCACCTATAGCATCTTTACATAGTGAGGGAGAGTTAGGCAAGCATCAGACACAGTAGAAGTTAACCAGGTCTCACTAATCCCAATCACTGATATATTGTAATCCAACAGGAAAGAATGAACATAATTAACTTTATTTACAAGTGAATTTACATTTACATGTGCAAAAAACAGAAGAAAAGGTGCTTGGTATATTCTGGCAGTTGGAGGAACAGTAATAGTAGCACCCTCTAATGAAACCTTCAGGGTAAATAGCAGGTTTATTGTGGAAGATTTACCAAATTTGGATTAATTACGAAGCCTCACAACTTTCATGATGATCAAGAATACGAAAGATAAAAGCATGAGGAAATTGACTTAAGTTTAACTCCGCCCAAGAAAATAATTAAACAATATAATCATAAATTATTTATCAAACAAACTTTTATTGGATGCTTGATTTTCATCATGGTTAGAACCCAGTAAAACAAATATCAAAAGAGCATACTGTAAGTGAATTGAAACAATTTCATGTGAAAATATTAAATTTTTAGGTGCGCCGTTGAAAGGAATTTTTCCAGTGCTTCTTTGCACATGATTTCTTAACATAACATAACATAACATAATTACACGGATGACAAAAGCCACAAGGGCCTATCAAAGGTCATCCGACTCTGCAAAACCCACCCACAAAAAGCACCATCACCAGGGGAAGACAAAATCAAAGTCTCCCACAATATAATTTAACGGATGACAAAAGCCACAAGGGCTCATCATAGGTCATCCAAGTCAAGCGGCCTCTTTTTCAAGGCACCCAAACTCCCAGGAAAACTACATCCAGAGGATTGCATCCAGAAACAAGTGTATCACCAATCAAGGCTTGTCAACAACTAAATCATGCAGCTATAGATATATACAAACAATATAAATATATACAAAACTTAGGAACCATCACAACCTTCCCTTCCCATAAACTCATCCAACCTACTCTTAAATACATTTAGATTTGGACTACCTACTACCCTCCACGGCAATTTGTTCCAGAAGTCTACCACTCTATTGGTGAAAAAATATTTTCTTAAATCCAACCTACACCCTTGCTTTTTAATTTTCAAGTGGTGACCTCTAGTCCGATTTCCATCATCTAACTCAAAAAACTTGCTAACATCCAATTTATCTATCCCGGAAAAAATTTTAAACAGCTCAATCATATCCCCTCTCACACACCTCCTTTCGAACGAGAACATATTTAATACCCTCAGTCTATCTTCATATTCAAGGTGCCTCAGGGAAGGAATAATCTTTGTTGCCCTCCGTTGCACTGACTCAAGAAGGTTAATATCGTGTCTAAAATGTGGGGACCATGCCTGTATACAGTACTCTAGATGTGGCCTAACATAAGAGTTATAGAGTTTAAGAATAACCTCCTTACTTTTGTAACTGACATTTCTCTTAATAAAATCCAGCACTCTATTTGCCCTATTTCTTGCTTCAATACACTGCTTAGAAAACCTTAATGACTTATCTATTACTACTCCTAGATCTTTCTCATCCTCTACTGAGCTCAGCCAATGCCCATCCATTTCATAGTTAAATTCTCTATTATCTTTTCCCATGTTAATAACTTTGCACTTATCAAGGTTGAAAGTCATTTGCCACTTATGTGCCCAGGATAACAATTTATTTAAGTCCCCTTGCACTTTAAAATTATCATCAATATCTTTAACTACAGCTGCTAATTTGGTATCATCCGCAAAAATTGACACTTTATTATTAACTGCCTCCCCAAGATCGTTTATATAGATGACAAATAATAATGGACCGAGAACTGATCCCTGAGGAACCCCACTGATAACATCCCTCCACTCTGACTTTACACCATTTAGCACTACCCTTTGCTTCCTGTCTTTCAGCCACTCAGCTATCCAATTTGAAACACCCCCACATATCCCAATCATTTTTAATTTATGAACTAGTCTCCTGTGTGGTACCTTATCAAATGCTTTACTAAAATCTAAGTAAATTATATCTACATTCTCTCCCTTATCTACTTGATCTGTTACAAACTGCAGAAAGTCTAGTAAGTTAGTCAAACATGATCTACCTGATCTAAACCCATGCTGAGCATCGCTGATTAACCCCTCCCTCTCTAGATGTTGGCAAATCCCTTTTTTAACTATTTTCTCAAGAATTTTACAGACTACAGGAGTTAGGCTAACCGGTCTAAAGTTATTTGGATCCTCTTTACTACCCTTCTTGAAAATGGGGACTACATTTGCTCTCTTCCAATCATCGGGTATTTCTCCATATTCCAATGACCTAGTATATAACTTGTCCAGAGCTATTGAGATACTTTCTACCCCTTCTTTAAGTATCCTAGAATGAATATTATCAGGGCCGGAGGCCTTGGTAGTATCTAAATCACCTATTAGTCCTTTTATCATCCTCCGATCCACACAAATGTTAGTAAACACCTCTTTTCCTGACCTATGAGTACTATACATAGGACTATTTAGTTTCTCTTTTGTAAATACTGATGCAAAATGACCATTTAGTACCTCAACTATTTCCTCATCAGTTTCTCTCACAAACCCTTCATATTTGATAGGTCCTATTTTAACTCTGCCACACTTGTTATTAATTTTATAGTAACTAAAGAACTTTCTAGGATCTTTGTTGCTATCCTGAGCTAATTTAATTTCTGACACCCTTTTGTTCTTCTTTATAATCTTATTTAACTCATTCCTAGCCATTCTATAATCACTTAAATTTTGAATATTATTTTCTACCTGTAATTTTTTATATGCCCTTTTCTTCTCTGAAATTTTTCTAGCTATCTCCTGATTCCACCATAATGGTTTCCTACTTTTGTTCCTAATGGTCTTCATTGGGATACATTGTTCTTGGACTACATTTATTATATGCTTGAAAGTATCCCACATCCCATAAGCATTTTTAGCTCTGAATTCTATATCCCAGTCTACCAAATTTAGCAAGCTTCGAAATTTTACATAATCTCCCTTATGAAAATTTGGAACTTTTTCAGCATTCTCAGTTATTTTACCCTTCTCAATTCCCAAGTTAAAACGAACTATCTGATGGTCACTATTTCCCAATGCTTCCCCAACAGTCAATTCTTGAACTAAATGATCACTGTTAGAAAGTACTAAATCTAATATATTGTCCCCCCTCGTTGGCTCATTAACAAATTGATTCAAAAAATTATCCTCAAAGCATTCTATGAACCTGCCACTTGTTCTATCCCTACCTATCATATTTTCCCAGTCCACAGAGTTTAAGTTGAAGTCCCCAATAATAACTGCATCTGTTTCACATCCCTTACTTATTTCCCTTATCATTAGTTCATCTATATCATCAGTCTGCCCAGGTGGCCTGTAAAAAGCTCCCAAATGCACCATTCTATTTTTACTGAACCTAATATCTATCCAAAGTGACTCAACTCCATCCTGCTTTATTGAAGTATTTAAACTTGAAACAATGTTGTTTTTTATATAGATAATTATTCCTCCACCAATCCTACCTGTCCTTTGACTAATGTACATATTATAGCCCTGTAAATCAAATTCACTTATAGTGTCACTAAATTCTATTTCATTAACCCATGATTCAGTAACGCATAATATATCTATATCCTCATTGCTAATATAACTAAATAGCTCATCCTTCTTGTTTCTAAGACTACGAGCATTTGTATAGAAACAATTTAACCCCCCTATCCCTGAAGCACCTCTTGAAACTTGAATGACCTCACCTCTATCGCCTTGGAACCTATTTCTGTTATCTGCCAAGTCCATTCTACTTTCAGTACTATAATGTCCTCTCATAATTCCCTGACCACTATTAGTATCTAGTTTCCCGCCTGCAAAGACCTAATAACACGATCATACTCCTCCCACAACACATCTACCCCCCTCCTACTCAAATGCAGTCCATCCATTGCATACATTTCTTTCATTCCAACAAACCTATCCCACACATCCACAAACATGACACCTTCCATCTCACACATCCTCCTCACATAATCATTCAGCCCAATTGCACGAGACATCCATTCTACCCCAACATCCATTCTTGGAAGCACACCTGTCACAACACCTTTCATTCTACTTTCTTTCACCTTTTCAATCAACCTCTTGTACCTCTCACGTAACTCACATGCACCCACTTTCTTCACATCATTCACTCCTACATGTGTAATCACAACCGCATCCCTTGCACAGCCAGACACCAGCTCCTCATACCTATCAGACAGATCTCTCACTCCAGCACCAGGCAAACACACCCTCAAACCATTCAATCTACTTGCATTCAACTTCCTATCTAAATATCTAACTCGCGAATCACCCATCACAAGCACTTCAGTCAGACTCCTATTCCTAATCCCCACAGACCTAACTCCATCCCCACTCCTATTCTCATTCAAACTACCAGTCACTCGAACTCCACCCCCACCCCCATCAGTCATTTCACTTCCAGTTACTTCCTCTCTTAGGGCACTGAATCTATTAGTCAAGCTAATAGGTTCTGTGTCCCTCTGACTCACACACCTATTCTCCCCCTGGCTAACCACCTCAACAGAGGCAACCCTATTCTCACAAAGAACAGGAGAAGCCTCCCTAGCTTCATGTTTCCTAACCACTCTCCACTGTCCCCCATCCTCACTAGGCCTATTTCTAACTAATCTAAGGGGGCTAACTTCACTATCACTAGAACTATCATATCCTACCTCCTCCACCAGCCCTCTACCTTCACCTGAAACATCTAACTGGCCTACCTCACCACCTAACCTATTCCCAAATCTAGGCCTAACACTAAGTTCCCTCCTGAGCTCAGCAACTAACCCCTCCAGCCTACATATCCTGTCTAAATCCTGCCTTCTCATCCCCTCTAAATCTACAATGCATTCACGCAGCCCACATACAACACATGTATACCCCTCACCTAATACACCACAACCAATGCATACATTCCGACACTCATGCTCACTTTCATCCCCAAACTCCATCACTTATTCAAACAAAGAAAGAACTTAAGTAGCAATAAGAAAAAAAAAGAAGAGCAACTTAGCTTTCGCTGATTGTGGTGAGAAAAAAACAAAAAACAAACAAACTATAGAAAAATCTGAAAAATAGATCAACAGACTGAGAGCTCTATAAAACACGTGCTACCTGTTCGAAGGTCAGTCGAAGACTCTTAGGTAATCTGAAGCTTCTAGAGACACTAGACTCGGTTTTTATACGTGATTGCAATGGTCTAAGTTCAATTGTTCCTCTGGCATGCAAATTTCCAAATCTTGTTCAGGAGAATCAGATTGAAGCTCCAAATAAAGAATGGAGAGAACTTAATCTTCAAGATAACAATGACATAACATGCTACCAAACCAGAAGATTACTGGCATAAAATTTCTAAGGAAAAATGTGGAGATGAAGCACGTTATCTGGTCTTATCATGCTTTATGTTTCGGCTCCTCTCATTACCACATTCTTCAGCTGCAGCTGAGAGAATATTTTTAGTCCTAAATAAGTTAAGAATAGGTCTAAGCTGCATACCCCAACAATCGGTGCTTTGCTACATTCAAAAGTTTTCTTCATGATGTAAACTGCACAACTTTATACACCAGATCCAGAGCTTTGTGCTAAATTAAAGCAAGTACATTGGTATAAAGAGGAAACTGTTGTATACAACCTTCTAATTATAAAGTATGTACATTAAATGTGTAAGCCACTTTAAAATAAAGCCAAGTATATTATGAATAATAAATATTATACATTTCAGTTGATTTATAGGCAAAATATAATAAATTAGAAATTTGGTACCTTTATATTGCTAAATCTGGTACTTTCATTAAAATATGTTAAAACAAGCCTGGCTCAGTTGACTAACAGCTACTGTAGATCTAAGTTATGCTGCACACACTTCCTACTCCCAGCCTATGTTAAATGTTGGGTAACAATATCATAACTGAGTATTAATAATATTTATTACATTATTCGTTATTAGTTGACATTATCAAATTAGTCTGATTTGAATTACAATTTCTACATAAAGGAGTGAATTATTCACAATTAAGGATCTAAATTCACTTGGTTGTGATGACTGACAATACCAAACTTCCAGTTTAAGGCTCTATATCAGAAGATTAGTTGTTAGCAGATACTATGTAAATTTAGGCACAATGTTCATCTTACATTTATTCGTTTACTATATTCTATTTAGTTTATATAACAACTAACTTTATTAATTATTATTGAAGTATCAAGTATTATTATTACACAGAAGGAATTATGAATCAATATTCTATTTTGTGAAGGAATCAGAATCTTAACTTATAACTGGAATTGGAATCACACATTTGTTTGGAATCATCCCATCTCTAGTATATGTATTTTGAAGCAGGCCTGCCACTCTTCTTGGCTAGCATATGTGTCTTTACTTAACAGGAAGACCCCTCTAGCAGAGGTGTGGAAGCGAGTCAAAAGGATTTGGAGTAAGTTCTCTCAGGATCTCGCCTACCATTCTTCAGGAGAATATGATAGCTCATGGCAATACAGTACCATGGAGACTCTCCACACAATACGGGCAAGGGGATGCTTCCCAATCTTTATATCTGAATTTTTGCTAAATCTTGGATTCCGCGTACTGGTCAGGGGAGCCCTCTCTGGCCCAATGGAGCAGGGAAGTGTCCTCAGTGCCACACTCTTTGCTCTGAGCATCAACAGCATCACGTTGGTGTTGTCTGAAGATGTTCTCACTACATTCTACATGGACAACCTTTCAATCTCTTTTGGCATAGCCCAGATGCCAACTCTGGAGCATGGACTCCAACCAGCATTGAACCACATCTCTCGCTATGCCGAAGCATGCAGGCTTTGGTTTTCCTTGACCAAGACTAAGGTGGTGCACTTCTGCCGCTATCCTTGGCTCCACCCTGACTCAGACTTGTTTCTCAATGGAAGTGGTAGACTCGCACCATTTCCTTGGTCTTGCATTTGGCAGATGCCTCATCTGGGGGGCTCATTTGCAGCCTTAGGTTCTCTTGTACCCACACCATGGATATTCTTCGTTCCATAACGTTAATCGCCTGGGGCTGGGATATAGCTCCTGCCTTACTTTTTTAGAGATCTTTTGTTTATTCCAAGCCGAGCGTGTATTGCAGGAGGTGGACTCGATCCACCACACCAGCCTTTGCCTGGCTGCCAGTGCCTTCTGCACTTACCCTATTAAGAGACTACTTGTCGATGCTGGGGAGATGCCACTCGCTGTGCGCTGTGCACAGTGCATTATTTGCCTGTATGCTCGAGCCCTGCACCTCCCTCAGTCGCCAACAGCTCTCGCTACATCCGCAGCCTATCTCAACAGTGCCGGTGCCTATGTGTTTAGGTCTAGGAAACTCCTTCGAGAGCTAGATATAATTCTCGGGCCAGTGTCACCCCTGGTTTTTTCCCGATGCCACCCTGGAGGGTACCACCTTGACTATTTGTCACCATGCCTCTGCTCCCAAAGCTTCTACACCGCCGGGCATATTGCGTTCAGCCTTTTGGGAGCTCACAGATGGCTCTTAGTTCCAAGAGGGGGTTGCTACCTATGCTGTATCCCCTATGTTTGAAGTCAGCAGGGGCCTTCCAGGTGCTGCATCTGTCTTCACGGCCGAGATGGTTGTGATACACCGCTTGGTATGGGAGATTACACAACGTGCCCGGGTCGGGGACCAGATTGTGATTTATAGTAACTCACAAAGTGACCTGAGTGCTCTCTGGGCATTGGAATCTCCGCATCTCTTGGTTCATGATATCTGTGATGCCACATTTTTGACAAGCCGAGTAGATGTTGAGATTATCTTCTTTTGGGTTCTTGGACATGTAGGAATTGCGGGGAATGAGCGTGCCAAGAGTCCACGAGGACTGGTTGACCAGACCAGCGTTTCGCTCTTCCTCGCACCGTTTGCATAGCAAGAATACGTACAGCTCTCGAGTCTGCTTGGCAAAGAAGATGGTAGATGGTCAAAGGGAACTTAAAGTTGCATGCCATTGCACAGCGACTGTTCCCCTCAACCTCCCCCACAATGGCTTCAGGTTCTTTCCTGTCTTCTCTGAATTGGGCACACTCTTGGAATGCAACACCATTTGATGGAGGGCTCGCCTGCTCCATACTGTGAAGACTTTACAACTTTTTGGAGGAAGTTGGCCTCCACTTTATTTGACCCTTTTTGTGTGTTTTTGTAGGTTTCATATTCCTGCACCAGCAGGAGGTGGGCCTACCCCCAACCTGGAGCACGCTTCTTTCTTGACTTTTTGTTTTTTCTTATTATTTTTTTTAGCCTTTGTCCTTTTTTATTGTTATGTTATTTAAATATTATTTGTTTTTTAATATAGCCTAATAGTAGTCTATTGTGTACAGTAATTATGCCCAAGTAAGCAGTCACCAGATGGGCTACCAAAGTGAGAAAAAAAAGTTTGTGCAAAATACCTCATTCTTCATTGGTATTGAACTTAATTTGTTAATGAATGCACCTGAAATAAACTAAACCGAATTATATTGTTTATGAATTAGATTTAAGTTTAACCTTTAAATAATTAATCAAACTATGAGTAATATATTATTTTTCAGGCATTTAAAGAGGGTGTAAAGAGTTGAGAATGATATCCAACGGAAACAGGGAAAAGATGTTGGAATCCAGTGGTGTGTTATTGGATATGAGGCCTGCTGTGTTCAATGGCCCATCTCTTTCATATCGATTTGGAAATTCAACGCTTCATGTTCAGGTTGGTTAAACTGATAAATATAAGTAATATTCTGATAGTTTTCCATTGCCTTAATTATTACCTATATTAGAAATATTGCCTGTCTATTTTTGAATGGGGTGTATAGAATTCCTAACTTGAGATATTAATCTGTGATTATATTTATTTTCCATATTGTTTCAATGTTCTTAGTGATAATTTTATGGCTTGTGTATAAATCATATCTGTGTGTCAATAGTAGAGCTGTGATCCCATTAGCCTTGGGCCCCTTTATTGTGTGTATAGCTCAATAGCAATGAGGCTGTATCCCGCAGAAAGTAAGTAAGGAGATAGCTGTAAAGAAAGTGGAGAAGGGGAAAATTTGTGAAAGATATATAGCCACAGGTACTCCTTCAGGAACTGAGATTGGGAGGGTGCCATTCTCCTCCAGATTTCAGTTGCAGCATGTGCTTTACCCCTGCTACACCCCCACCCCCTGCCCCTTGTGGACTCAGAGAAAAGAGAATGAGACCTAATGCATCTTATGCCCCTGGCACTGTGATCAAGACATTGCGCCAGGAGCTAGGCTGAACAACAGCCATATATGACACTTTCCACAGCCTCTCAATGATGGGAGCTCAGCTCACAAAGTTCTCTCATTCAATAATTGTTCACCATTTCACTCTCACACAGATTTATCATTCAGATACATTAATTTAGTGTTAATGATCACTAACCCAAGCTGCCCACTTATGATCCACCCACACATCAGTTGCTGATATTTACTCATATCTTCTCATTTGTTCTAATGCATTTTATATTGAGCACTTATGAACATCCAAATACATTTAGTTAAATTCCCACTTAAAGAAAAAAATGCTTCATGTATGTATGTACAGTGTGTCTGTATTAAAGATATTGCCTTTAAATTAGCAGCTCTATTAGATGAGCCAAAATCTTATTTGATAATTTAAATACATTACTAACTGCTCATCTAAAGAATTTATAAGAAATTAATGGTTATAATTTATAAAAATTTAATGAGCAGATAGAAAAAAAGAATACAAATATACTTCTGGGTTAATCAACTACTAGTTTATAAGGCAATCACTTCTGTGTGAATCAGTCAGATAAAAGTGATTGCCACATTCAGAATTTTTTATCAACTAGCACCTTTAATTCCAGACTAAATTTGTCAGTGCTGTGGCTTTGATTGGCATCATGTGCCTGACCTTCCTATTTTTAGCATTGCCATCATATCATATAAGTGGCAGCAATTTGACAAGCAATTTATGGAGTCATGGAGAAGAACATGGACATGGACATAATCATCATAGCAGAAGCTGGTTCACTTCCTATAACAAGTCAGGTTTTTCTTCCTAATGTCTACGTACTGTGCATGTTTTAATTTAGAATAGGTTATAGAAGGTTGCTTGTATGTAAGAGTGACAATTTGAGTGTACTATTGTTAGAAATTTAGTAAAACTAGATTGAACCAAAGCAGTGGAATTAAGGTATTTTATCACCCCCCCTGGATTCTCTTAAATTGAACCCAGCAGCACTCGGGAAGCCGCCATTTCATGTGGTCTTCTAAAAAGGTTCTGAGATGGTCATGAAAAGGCTAGGATGAGATGGGCAGGGTCTAATCTGTGTTATCACAGGTGGCAAGCCAGTGAAGCTCTGGATTGGTGTATCTGAGAGAGGGCATTTTGCGGCTGGTTTTGAAGTGCTGTGTGGGTGTTTTATAGTATTCTGGTTCAGTGGGTTGGTTGTAGGTTATCTAGTAATTGCCTACAATGTTCAGGGGGATCTTTGTATGATTTTTGTTTCAGCATCGTGATGTATTGAGTTTTGTAAAGCCAGTTGCGATGCATAGTTTAGTGAACTTTGTTTGGATAAACTAAATAGGTTTTACTTTCCTCATTTAGTCCAAAGTTTTTTAGATTTCTGAGGATCTTGAGTTTGGATGAGATGTTTTGTGTGTGTTGGATGAAGGTCATGTGTGGGTCTTGGGTGACCCTTAGAAATGTGGAGTTACAGTCAAGTAATAGAAGTTGAGCTGTAGAGCAAGATAAACATATTGAATCTTTATACATATATGATACCAACAATAGATTTTCAACTACATACCTTCAATCTGTGCTCTTAATTGAAGCCATTCGTATCATGAAAAAGCAGCCTAGTACACCACCTCCATGCTGAAACATAAATCCTATCAATCAAGATTGTTCCTAGAAATTCGGTACTTTTGAGAGTTGCTTATCTTATTCGTTTGTCTTGTCAGTACTTTCTCCCCACCCCCTGTAAAGCAAAATCTTGAAAAAAAAAGTTAAAACTAACAAGAGGACTAGAAAGATTGTTAAATTGAATGTAAATAAATATATTCTATTCCTGTTATTTTAATTCATACTAACACCCCCCCCACCCCACCCCCACCCCACCCTGGCCCCCGAAAAAAAGAAGAAATTATGTTATCAATCTCTTTGAGAAAGTTTTGTGATCAAAAATTGTGCCAACATCCAATATTAAAAAAAGCTTTACAATCAAAATTAAATGTTCTTTTACATGGTTTTGTCTGTTGTTTTCTATTCCTCTACAGGGCGAAAGCTTTTCCTTACACCTTTTACTCTTTGACCTTTCTTTAAATTTGTGTTACTGATTATTGATGTCTTCTGTCTTTTCTGATCATGTTTCCTAATCCATCAAAGCACCACTTTTCCGCGGTCAGGTTACCACTTGTTCATTCATTTTAATAATTTAAAAAATTATTCATTCCAGCACTTATCCACTGACTCCACCCATATATAGTGCAAGAGGATACACTAAATATAGGATCGCAATTATATCGGATCTCGACACCCAGTCAAAACTTCAAACCACTGAAAATACTTGGATTAGTTACCTCAGAAAGGTATTACAAACTCCTTTATTTGAATCTATGACCCCCCAAACAATGCCATTGGCATACATCAATATAATTATGAAAAATGGACAAAATCTGTCCAAAAGTAGGAGATAAGATCCAGACTGATAAAACCTGGTCTGATTCACCTCAACTCTCATTGAACTTTTAAAATTTATGTAGTGGTGGGCTCCTAACTCAGTGCTTCTGACCATTTCTTATATAGGATAATTGATAATTAGAAAATGCACAAATTAGCCTCCTATTACTTGATCTGATAGTTTGTTTGTTTTTTCATGCTGCTAAAGCTTATGAATTTTAGATCATCATTAAGCATTTTCCCACAAGGTTAGGCTGGTGTGTGTCTATGCCCCTGCCATGACTGTTTTGTGGCATCCCTGCCATTGTGTATTCCACCCACAGCAACAATACTTTAGTGTGCACAGCTTCCCAGGCCATATGCTTCTGTCCATATTTAGTGTCCTTTTGTGTTACATGCTGGAGGATTCTACTGTTATTCTTCCATCCCCAATTACAGGCCAAAAGTCATTGCTACTGTTGAGCATTATTACACCAGGGGGAATTCCTGGCATGTTGAACTCTTAAAATAGGCACTCCACAAGAGGGATAACCTGTTATACTTGGAACCTGGAGTGGCTGCACACCCTCCCAGTGCAAATTAGGGAAGCCCTGTCGCTGGGTTGATATGAACTCTGAAGGTGAAAGGGAAAGTTGTTGGTGCGCTTCCCTCTCAGCACTACTTTTTTTAGTTTATTTTTAATTCATGACTATCCTCTCAACCTTTTGTCTACCTGCACTTGGTACCAGGTAGACTGAGTGCAAATTAGGGGCCAGGACAGTTGTTTGTGCAATTCCTCCACTTTACTGCCATGTTGGTTGCCAGGAAAGGTAAGAGTCTTGTCTCTAGGTATGCCACAACAGATCTTTATAGCCTGCCCTATTAGGGTGTAGTTTTTACACTTGGTACCTTGAGGAACTGCACATCCTCCAGGCCTAAGTGCGAATCAAGGAGGCCGTCACTGGGTTGACTAGAACTCTGATGAGCCCTTGGAAAGTTGGTGCACTGTCCCCTCACCCCCCTCTCAGCACTACTGACCTCTTCCTCGGATGGGAGCCTTCTGGCAAATACGTCGCACCTTCCCGAGCCGGCTATGATTAGTGCCCTTCGGACACTTAATGGTTTGCACCTTTATATAATACATCACCTTAGAGCTGGCTGACCATCAGGCAGTCAAGGCACAGACTACATGGCAGGAATACGGGCAGCTCTTCGGACTGCTTGGCAAAGAAGATGGGAGACGGTCGAAGGGAACTTAAAGTTGCGTGCCATTGCGCCGTGACTGTTCCCATGGATCTATCCCCCAATGCCGTTACGGCTTCAGCTCGCTTTCTGTCGTCTCCGAATCGGACATACTCGTGTGACGCATCGCTATTTGATGGAGCGCTCGCCAGCGCCCTATTTTGCGACGACTGCGTCGTCCCCCAGACTGTTCACCAAATTCTTGTCGAATGTCCCAGTCTGAGTGATCTTCGCGCACGATACCTGCCCCGGTACCGGGATGGGTGGGGTCGCTACCGCCTGTCCCTTGTGCTCGGGACGAGTTCGTGCACATTGACTTGTTGACTTTTTGGGGGAGGCCGGGCTTCTCCCCTTTATTTAAGGTTCTTTTTGTTCTTTTGTTGTTGTTGTTTTGTAGGTTGCACTCTCCTGCACCGGGGTGAGGAGGACCTCCCCCCCGCTGCCGGAGATTGCTTCCTGATTGTAAGTTTTTCCAATTTATATCATTGTTATGTTTTCATATTTTTGTTTTAAAGTAGCCTAGTTCTAGGCTGTCGTGTTTCCGGCGACTTATGCCCAAGTGGGCAGTTGCCCAATGGGCTCTGTAAAAATAAAAAAATAGTGTGACGCATCGCTATGAAATGGAGCGCTCGCCTGCGCCCTATTGTCCCGGTACCGGGATGGGCGGGTTCGCTACCGCCTGTCCATTGTACTCGGGACGAGTGCGTGCACATTGACTGGTGGACTTGTTGACTTTTGGTTGGAGACCGGGCTTCTCCCTTTTATTTAATTAGGTTTTGTTGTTTTCTTGTTTGTCTTTTGTTATTGTTGTTTTCGTTGTAGGTCGCACGCTCCTGCGACGGGGGGGAGGGGGACCTCCCCCCGACGCCGGAGCTTGCTTCCTAATTGTTGTCATCTTTCAATTTTATCATTATTTTGTTTTCAAATATTTATTTTAAAGTAGCCTAGAGCTAGGCTGTTTGATTGCGGCGACTTATGCTCAAGTGGGCAGTCGCCAGATAGCCCCTTAAAAAAACACAAAAAAAAACAACAGGCAGTCAAGGTCGAATGTGTGATGAGAAATCAGGGAGGCCCCTCGAGACCTACCACTGCACTCTTCTTCACATTCAACTGTAACATGGGTCCTGCATAAGTGCATCCCAGTTGGTATCGCTACCGCATGAAGACATTTGTGCCACTCCCACGGAAGTGCGATTATTGCCACCGCTTCGCCCACTCGAATCGCTCCTGTAGACGTGTAAAGTTAGGATTACCCAAAGTCTGTAAGTTTCTCCAAGGCCTTCCATGCTAAGTCCCTATTGTGTATGGCCAAGTTTGTCAATTGCGAGAGCCCCAGCCTGCTTCTTTTAAGCAATATGCGCCATATCTCCTGGGCAAGGAAATCCTGGCCATTCAGGACTACATGGTCCAGGGCTATAACCAGCCCCCCTCCCTTCGCATGGCCGTTTTCTGTAAGGTGAAATGGTCCTCCAAAGGAAGGGAGGACCCCTACCTCGGAAGCTGCCCCTCATGCCAAAGGTTTTGATGCATAGGGAGGAAAAGACTGATAGCAAAGCTAAACACACCCTGATAAGTCCCTCAAATGTGACAATGCTTTGTTCAACCAACAGCGCCTGGAGTTCTGCCTCTGGGAAGTGTATAACCATGCCCATGAGGGTCTTCTTTTCGAAGAGAGCCTCCGTATCTCATTTCCTCATGTTTGCTGTTGGCTATCCTTTTGCCGGAGTCCATGCTGGGTGCATGCCCCCTGCCCACTCTCCTGAGGTATAAGGGTTTTGCAACCACCACCACCACGGAATGCATGGTTTACACCCAGCATAATATCTCCATTTTGTCTTTGCTAATTAATTCCTCCTTTAAGGCAGTAGCAGTGCAGCTGCATCTAAATACGAGGTATACTGTTTTTCCTGCATACATTCCACTCTCAACTGACTTAGACCCAATGAAACTTCGCAGCGCTATGGCACGGTTGCTGAGGCCCTTCTACTGCTGAGATTTGACTGGTTGACACCGCTCCTGGTGAGACTACTTGATCAATCCCAGGGGTCAGGTCTTTGTTGTTTTTAATGTATCTGAGTTCATAAATCACTGGCGAGAACTTCTGCATTTTCCTTTCTTGATCTACCCCTGTGCTCTCCAGATGCGTAGCCTGATTTTCGGGTGGGAGGTAGTCAGACTTCCATGGTAGTGATCACTTTCCCAATTAAATAGAATTTTCTGGATCGCTAAGACCTCCTGGTGGTGCTCGGTAGAGGCATGGTGGTCTGCATTTCAAGAAATGACTGCTTGGCAAAGAAGATGGGAGACGGTCGAAGGGAACTTAAAATTGCGTGCCATTGCGCCGCGACTGTTCCCATTGACCTATCCCACAATGCCGCGGCGGCTTCAGGTTGCTTTCTGTCGTCTCCGATTCGGGCACACTCGTGTGACGCATCGCCATTTGATGGAGCGCTCGCCTGCGCCCTATTGTGACGACTGTGTTGTCCCCCAGACTGTTCGGCACCTCTTGTCGAATGTCCCAGTCTGGGTGATCTTCGCGCACGTTACCTGTCCCGGTACCGGGATGGGCGGGGTCGCTACCGCCTGTCCCTTGTACTCGGGACGAGTGCGTGCACTTTGACTGGTGGACTTGTTGACTTTTGGGGGGAGGCGGGCCTTCTCCCTTTTATTTTAGCATTTTTTTGTTTTGTTTTTGTTATTGTTGTTTTCTATGTAGGTTGCTTCCTAATTGTTGTCATCTTCCTTTTTTATCGTTGTTTTGTTTTCATATTTTTATTTTAAAGTAGCTTAGAGCTAGTCTGTTTGATTGCGGCGACTTATGGCCAAGGGGGCAGTCGCCAGATAACCCTGTAAAATATATATATATATCAGGAAATGACTGATTTCTCCGTCCCATTCAAGGAGATTAGGTTGGCCGTTTAGTGTTCACTTAGTAGGAAGTGAATCAGATGGATTCGGGGCAAATTCTTGCAGGAACCCCTCCGTTTCTCCAGGAGAATGGGACCGCATTCTCTAGCCTGGATGCTGCTTCGCCAGCATTGAGTTCACATTGTTATGCCGCTCAAGGTCACTGACTGGACTTTACCTCCAGAGGTGGAGAAACACTTCAACGACAAGTTTACATTGAGTGAGTTGCGTTCCACTCTCGCTACGTGCATAGACACCGCCCCTGTTCCAGATGATCTCCGATGTCCTGTATGCCATGCTTTGACATGTGGATGAGCGAGGCATGGCCTTTCTGCTAGATTTGTTCAACCGGATCTGGGTAGAGGGTATCCCCCCAGACTCCTGGCGAATCATTATTGTGCTCGCTTTTCGCAAACTTGGGCGAGATCACTCAACTCTGGCCCATTTCCGCCCAATCTCTCTAACCTCCTGCAAGTTGATGGAGAAATTGGTAAATGTTAGGCTATCCTTTTCTTGAACATCGGAGACCACATGTTTTCTACACAGTTCAGCTTCGGCAAGTTCTAGTCTACATCGGCTGCTCTGCTCCAACTTGGAAAATGCTATCTGCCCGGCCTTCCCTCATAGACAACACTATGCCAGTGTTTTTCTATCTGGAGAAGGCCTATGATACTGCATTATGATACAGTATCATTGAGACTACACAATGGGGGCGCAGGGACACCTCCCAATCTTTATTCCTGAGTCTTGGTGTTGCTGGAAGTTGTTCTCACTATGCTCTACATGCAGGACCTTTCAATCTCTTTTGGTGTGGCCCAGATAGCATCTCAAAATGGCTCCTATAGGTGTCATAGTCTGAGATATTTAATGGTGACCTTTTGTATTGTCAACAAGAATTAGCTTTTTACACAACTTCGAGGGCAGTATCCCGTGAACCAATTGACCTACAGCAGTGAGACACATACCACTGAATTTGTCTCTAGTTCTATAAGCTCACAAATTTTCATAAAAATCTGAGAGAGCAACGCAAAATTACGGTAGAATTGATATGAAATCACCCCTCACCTTGTTCGCACCAGTGACTTATGCCCTTGTAGGAGCTCTTCCATTCTCTTCGAAAGCAGGGATAACAATTAAAATAGCTAATTGATACCTTCGTTTGCGTTAGAAAGACTGGCTTATGCGATATCCTCTTGTGGGTGTGATAAGAGCTCCTTCTGAGGGCTTGATGAAGAGTTTAGTTAGAGATGACATTGCCTTTTTAAATATATATATATATATATATATATAATATGTGTGTGTGTATATTTATGAGCTTTGGATGTCCTGACACTGGAGTGTGGCCTGTCCCCATGGGATTATTTATCTTATATGTTCAAATTTAGATTCAATTGCTTTGCTATTGCTCCCTCATTAAAGAAGTCAGGGTATGGTTTCTTGGCTCATATTGTTTCCATTGCACCTACGTATTTTATTTTCCTTAACCCAAACATTTACCTATTTCTTCAAAAGACCCCTTCTGTTGGAGATACCAACATTAGTTTTGCTTAACTTTAAATCACTAGGGGGGGAAAGAACATAATTTCTTAAGGAGTATGGGCTTGTGTAGCTTATAATTAACATATTGTGACATAAGTAATATGAAATATCAGAATATTGTACTAGCGATGGTTCTTATTTATTTTAAGAAGTACAGTAGATGAAAGAGAACTTTGTAAAGAAAGTGGTATGGAATTGTGTGGCTTTATAATACACTTTAAAGCTTCTGAAGAACTTGTTTCATGTGCTAAATACACTTTAAAGCCTCTGAAGAATTTGTTTCATGTGCTATTTTGAATGTCTTTTCTCTAATTTGCAAGTCTTGAATGGAAGTTGACAGACGAGAGAGCTTGTACACCTTTGCATAACTCCATTTTTAATAGGCTTATTCCTCCACAGGGATACCTCACTATCAATGTTGATAATCTGGAAGTTACCAGTATTGAGTGGGACAAAGACCCTTATACCCTTCACTCCAAGATGGCGTACGATAATCGTGGCATGGAGCTGTCCGAACTTGTCACTTTTAATGGCAAGGTGTATTCCCTGGATGACAGGACTGGAATTGTGTACGAGATCGATATGAATAAGAACTTGGCGATACCCTGGGTCATTTTGACTGATGGGAATGGGAGACAGAGTAAAGGTAAAGAACCTTTTTACCTGGGCATTTGGTGGAGGGCCAAATGCATCAGCTCCCTTCGTGAAACCTGGCCATCTGTTCTAGTTCACTCCCCTATCTGCCCTACCCCTTTACCTTCCTCTAATGTCCCTATCTTATACTTCATCCAGTGCAGTCTCTCAACTGCCTTACCCCTTCCCTTCCCCCACATCCCCAAACCTTCTTGGGTACATCCTCCCTCGTGTTTCCCTTCTTTTCCAGGTTGCTTACACTTTTTCGAACTAGTCTCTTTGAGTTATCACTGACCAAGTACTCCACTTTAACTTGTGCCAAAAAGTCTAAGAGTTTCAAAATAACGTTTGTCTCTCTACCTCTCTAGTGAGGGAGTCATCCCCTGGAACGTCAGAGAGGTGGAATTCCTGTTTTGTGCTTGTGAGATTAGGGTATTCAATGTGTTGTCATCTTGGTTACACAATGCAGGTTGGTGTTGGGGCTAGTTTTATTCTGTCTGTACTTTTGGAGGATAACAAGAGTTGCCTAATCTAAGAAAAGGTGAGTCCGGATAGGTTTCCTTCTGGCCTGGGAAGCTCCACCCACGAAGGCTTAATCCTAGGAGTGCGACACGCAGTGGCAGTAATGGGCATAGCTGCTGTGTACCCTGTCCTCGCAGATCAGTAAAGCTTCTTCACTGAGAGTTTAGTTAATGTATCGAATGTCAGGAGATGGTAGTCGGTCTTTAAAACATGGAAATTGCAGATGCTTACTTTGTGAGACTAACATGAAAGGGAATGAGCAGTTTGTGTTATGATAAGGTGTCTGTTGGTGCAGGCAAGAATGCTAGGATTGAAGGTGTGGGTGTGCTTTTGAGTGAGGAGTGGAATTGAGGAGGTTGAGTTTTGCAACAGTCAAACTGTGTGGAATTGTAGTGTATGGACCTTGTAATGATAGAAATAAAGATGAGAGAGGTTCTGCATGACTTGGGACAATTGGTTGATAGTTTTAAGAGACATGAATGGACGATTAGGTAACAGAATGATAGAGAGGATAATGGGAGCTTTTGTTATACCTGGAGATAGCAAATGTGGATAAAATTTGAGGAAATGATAGTAGTTAGTGTAAGGGTGGTGTCAGAACTGGAAAGTAGAATCAAAGTGCTGCATGAAATTACAAGGTGAAGAGTGAAGTGAAAAGCAAAAAGGAAATATAAGGTGATGCGGTTGAATGAATACAAAGGAAATTAAAATAAGGGACTAAGCGGCAAATGAAGCATTTGTACGAAAGATGAACGAGGATCCTGATAGGAAGTGAGAAGGGTGAGGCACCAGGAGAAAAATAGCTGTCTGAACATCAAGGACAATAATGGCAGGGTATTTGTGAACAATGAAGTTAAGTAAATGGTTAGATTACTTTGAATTGCATAATGTGGTATGAAAATGATGTAATTGTAAATATGATTAGCTTCCTAGGCGTAAATTGTGTGCTATATCAGGGCATGGAAGAGAGAAGAATGCTTGAGGTTGTTAGTGAGGTCTGAAAAATGTGAAGGGATCAGGAACAGATGATATAGTGATCTCAGTCTTTTTGAAACGTCGCTTTTCTCAAGAACAAAGTTAAGCCATGATGGTAGTAATTAAGATTCACATTTAGTTTGCCATAGTTGTGCTACCCCCTGACTCCTTTGTCCGCATTAGTCTTTTGTGAGTGTGTGTTTTGTCTCTCCATCTTGAAGGTTTCAAGGGTGAGTGGGCAACTGTGAAAGACGAGACACTTATCGTCGGGAGCCTCGGAAAAGAGTGGACTACGGAATCCGGAGAGATCATCAATCACAACCCGCAATTCGTCAAGACTGTGACCCCACAGGGCCACGTCCAGCACCATGACTGGATCAGCAACTACAAGAAGTTAAGAGAGGCAGAGAACATAGATTTCCCCGGTAAGTATTCTACCAGACTTGGCATAGTTCCTAGTTTGGTGCTTTTTTGGCTAGAGGCGCCGCTATGTAAAGAGTTAATTACATTACCTCTTTCATGTATCTATGCTCTTTGTGCAAAATTGAACCTGGGCAATTTCAGCCTCTGTGCAGTCACTTAATATTTTATAATTCCAATTTATCCACTTTTTTTTAGTCTCCTGATTTTCCTTATCGAGTGTTAATGCTCCTCCTGTTTACACGCGTTTTCTGCTTTGCTAAAAAATACCAGTGAATTTGAATGTATCCGCCTTGCCCCAGATTTGGGCTGGTGTGTAGTAGGCCTTTTCAATCCTGACCTTTTTCACTTTCTCCCATTGAATGTATTTCTCATTGATGAGGCTGTTTTTCGGCCATGGAGAATTTTATCCGCCCCACTCTTCCTAGTTCTTTATTTGTTATAAATTAGTGTATTTATTACTTCACTTACTCGTATGTCATATATGCGAAGTGAAAGTCGATTTAGTTTATGACTAAGAACATGACTCATTCCCCGAAACTTCCGTTTTCTACTCCTCGCGCTACTGGATATCGTTCCTCCTATTTTCTGCCATATCTCGATCCATTCTCAAGTGAGGTGGATCCAGATCTTGATGACCACCGGTTCCTAGTCATCCACTCAGATTCGACCTTCTCGTTTTGAAAGTGTATGATTTTGAAACTATTGAAGATTTCGCTAAGCGTTGCTGCGAACCACGTCTTATGTGATCGCGTAATGTTGGGAACCTTTTGGTGTAGGTATCCTCCCGCGCCCAAAAGTAAGACTTGAGTCTCGTCTCGTCCCCCATCACTACTTCGCATCCTAGCTTTAACTCTGTAAAGGGTATGGTATACTCCAATGAGCTTAGACACTTCAAAAGAGTGCAATCGAAGTTTGCAGATCAGCGTGTTATTGATGTCACATAAAAACGGGATACCTCCGCAGCTCTTTAGTTGATGCGTCGATAACAACTGACGTTGCTTCAACTGTCACATATTTGGTCATTTGAAACAGAATTGCCGCCATTAACGTGTTTGCGTTGATTGTGCACTCATTGAAAAAAAATACTGTCAGTCCGCAAAATGCACAAAGTTCCTATTCGTGAAACCCCCATTAGGGTTCGCGAGACATTTGTGTCAAACGGTGTCTCAGACCTCCTCTGGAGGGCCACTTACTCGCGCCCCGTTCGCACCAGCCCGTTCCCCGATTTCTCTGCGCCTTCTTTGCCTAACCTGCCCACTGTTCATGAGCCATCTCCCTCTGCAATGGAAGCATCTTCAGATACCCCAGAAACCATTGAGAGCAGCCAAGCATATTTGGAATTGTCTTCGAAGACCTCAGATCAGATACCTCCTTATGCCGCTCCCATGCAATCATGGTCTACCAAATGCAAAGGTTTGCGTTTCTTCTCCTCATGCTACGAAAATTCTCACAGGTGCTTCTGATTCATCATCCGACAATTACCTCGCATGTAAGGAGATGAGTTCTTCCATGCTTGATATCGAAGCATCTTTTGAAGTCCATCCAATCCCGTCCAACCTACCCCATACTCTAGTTCGATTCTTGAGCCTTTCGGGACCTTCTCACTCTGCCCCCACCTCGTCTCCTGAGCGAGGGTTGCGATGCCGAAATGGCACTTTACTCCCCACTGTGTGACTACTGATAGATAACCTTTACTCACCTTCTGTATGTGCTCTTTGCCCATAGCCAAAGGATCCGAATTCTTCGCAACCTTCGTCCGTTAGCCTTTCACTATCTCTTGGCGCTCCCTTTCAGCAGATTATGCCCCGGGAGATGTCGCCAAGCACATCCCTACTTCCTCGTTCTCATCAGTTTTTGAAGGATCTTTCCACGTCATCCTCCAGTGGTTCTACTTTCCGGGAAATTTCCATTATCTCAGCTCCTGCTGCCCTTCTTAAATTTAGTTCATTTTAATGCAAGAATTCCCCTTTGGGTGATTTGCTATGTAACCCCTACGAGTAGTTTTATTTAATTGATTTTGACATACACAGTGAGCATTTTTAACAGCGATGTGTCATATCGTACCATGTACAAACGGACTCTTTTGGTCGACTAGACCTTTCCATTTGCTCTCCTGATTGCCTTTCCAACTTGAAAGTATTGGCAGATTTATAAGGCAGTGACCACTTTCCAATAATGCTCTCCCGCGTCTGATGATATCCCTTGTGATTTCCTCCAGCACCTTAACCCATATAGTCCTTTTTGCTAGATGTCTTCAACTGGATTTGGGTGCAGGCATCAATCCCTTCGGACTGGAAGACTGTTATCTCTCTCTCTCTCTCATAAAGAGGGTAGAGAGAGAGGTGACGCCCCCTTGTCGCGGGAAGAGAGCTTGTGCGTACCCTTGACTTTTCGAGCTATGTCGGCGGGGGTACCTATCTTCTGGCACCCCTGGCAGGGTTTCCCTTGTCGATTTGGTTGGAAATTAGGTTCCAGACTAAGTGCGTCTTTGTCTTTCTTTATCCTACTCTATCCTTCCTCTTTCTTTAAAAATTAATCCTATTTCCTCTACTTATACAAAAAGAAAAAAACAACAAAAAAAAACAACCCCTATACCTATCATGTCACTCTTACCCTTTTTTTCATCTATCTACATATAAGGACCTGGCAGCTACCTCACGCGTCAGAAGAGAGGCTTTGGAACCTCTATAAACAACGCCAATCGACGCTCACTGGTTGCGAGAGACTAGGACTTGAGGGGTCTTAGGCGTTGGGGCACGATGAATGGGATGAGGGTAGTGCCCCGTTAACCCCTTTCCTGGCGCATAATTATTGACCATTCCCAGTGACCGTTGACGGGTGCCTCTGATAGCATTGGTCCGTGGTGATGGCCCTTTGTTCCCATGTTGGTTGCCAGGCCAACAAAAAGCCTTGGGTCGAGTCTCGGTGTGGCGGGATATCCACTGAACGCTGTTCCGAGATCTTGGCCGTCGTGAAGGGAACTAGTAGGAGTTTAGTACGGGGTGTGCTCCGTTGTTCACCTGGTGAGAAATCGATGGCCCCTTCGGGGACCGTCAGTGCTGCTTGGTTGGGAGCCACGGCACGCCGAGGTTTGACGACTCGGTCGGACGAACAGCAGCACAAGGAGCGTGCCTTCTGAAAGATCCGAAACCTCTCTGATCGATAGGCGGGAGCGACTCACGCAGGCCGAACTCACCACCCCCTTTCTTTTTTATTGAGTGGTCACAAAGTATTCAGAGATAAAGTGTTCAGCATGACTGGAAAGAAGGACCTGGTGCGTTAAAGTATACCTGCTCGACCTGCCAAAAGGACAAGTGGTGCGTAGATTTTCCGGAGGGGTGTTTCTCAAAATGCCACCCTGGAAGTATCTGCACGGACTGCGTCCTAAGGGCAGAACTTCAGGAGCTTAAGGAACTTTTTAAATCTTCTGAGGAAAAAACACGCCGGCTGGAAGAAAAGGTGAAAATCCTCGAGTCTGAGCATGTGACTCAAATCCGTCATCTCGAAGCCATCATTGCAGAGATTAAAGGCACCCACGGACAGCAACAGCAACAAGAAACTCCCAACGAAGCGGATGGCTCCTCTGTTGGGCCCTCATGCACCGCGTCGATAGAGATAGGCCAACCATCCGACGTCCCAGAGCAAGCAGCTGCTGGGGTTACTCAGGGCGTCAAAAAGAAGAAAAGGAAGAGTAAGAAAGGAAAAACAGAAGAGAAAGTAGAAACGGAAGAAAAAACCCCAAAAAGTGGAGAAGAAAGAGGAATCGAAAGAGCCCATACTGAAAGGGAAGCCTCTGTCCTCTGAACCCAAATGCGCGAGGGTCATCGTGATCGGTGACTCCCAAGCGCGAGATCTACAACCCTTGCTAGCGGCCCGCCTTCGCACCAGTGTGAAGGTAAGCTGCCTTCCAGGAAAGGGAAACGGAGAAATAAGGGTGGAGGCTGAGAAATCTCACATCTCTGAGAACTCAGTAGTTGCCCTCATGGCAAGTGGCAACGATCTCTACCTACGAGGAGGCAATGTAGGCGCCAGCGGGAAGATCCTGACCACGGTTATGGGAGGAGTTGACGACTGTGGGCTAAAAACCCGCAGACGTGTCGTGGTCGGGATACTCCCAAGACGAGGTCCATCCCGCAATGCTCACGCGAGGAACGTCTCCATAAACCAACGCCTGGGAGATCTTTGTACGGCGGAAGGAGTCTTTTTTGTAGACCCCTACCGCACCTTTTACGGGAGAAATGACCTGTACAAAAGGGACGGAGTGCATCTTTCCTTTAAAGGGAAAGCTGCACTCGCAAACATGATCCAGGATGTTGTGGAGCGGACCCAAAGAAGTGTCAGACCCCGAGTAAAGGAGGACGTACGCCAGTACACCCGTGTTACTCCAGGAACGACCTTTTCTGAAGTCACAAAGAGGGAAGTGACCCCGCCAGAGAGAAAGAAAGCGGGAAACGGAAGAGCGTAGGGAGTCCTACAGTCGGGGACTCCCTCAAAGTTCTTCTGTTTAATGCGAGGTCTATCAGAAACAAGTTTCTAGAACTTCGTGGCCTCGTAGCAACAGAAGAACCGGAGATGGTGGCCATAACGGAGTCGTGGATAAAAACCTCAAGCCGAGATTTTGAAGGTGAATTCACGATTTCCGGTTACCAGCTCTTCTTGAAAGATAGGCCAGACAGAGAGGGTGGCGGTGTGATGTTGTATGTCAAGGATACTCTCAACTCGACAGATTGCAACATCGTATCCGACCATGAACTACTAGGTGTTGACCTAGAGATAGGTCCTGCCAAATACAGGACCCTGGTGCTTTTAGACCTCCTGCCCAACTCGTTGAAAAGGACAGAGATCTGTACCAGCTACTAGGAGAACTTGTCGAAGACAGAGTGTGTATCGTCATGGGTGATTTCAACACACAAGTTGACTGGGAAACCAGAGAACCCTGTGGCGAGAACGCACTACTACTGGAGTTCACGAACAACGAGTTCCTCACTCAATGGGTGAGAGAGCCAACGAGAGGAGACAATATCCTCGAATTGGTTTTCACCTCTGAGGATGACATCGTTGAGGACCTCTCTGTTGGCGAAGAGCTCGGTGGCAGTGACCACCAACGAATTAGATTTGTAGTCAAAGTCCCCAAGGCAGAGCCTGCAACTAGTAAATCAAGGAAACTGGATTTGAGAAGAGCAGACTTTGCAGGTCTACGCGCGGGACTGACTGACGCGAGGCTGTTGAAGACTCTTGGAACAGTTTCAAAACCACATTCATGAGTCTTCAATCGCGTTTTATCCCTCTGAAATGCCCCCGTCGGTCTTCTGTTCAACCAAAGTGGTTTAATCGAGAAATCGGGCAACTGCTTAGGGAGAAGAGAAATTTGTACCGGCAATCGAAGATCTCGGGTGACTTTGACGAATACCGGAGGCTAGCCAGGAGAGTGAAGTCCAGCATAAGGGCGGCTAAGCGGTCTGAGGAACTCCGAGTGGCGAGACTCTGTAAAGAGAATCCCAAGGAGTTTTTTGGATATGTGAACAGCCGTAAACCAATCCGTCGAACGATTGGCCCTTTGAGGAACGAGGAGGGGACATTAAAGCATTCAGATGCAGAAAATGCTAACCTCCTCAACGACTACTTCTCTTCAGTGTTTACTGAAGAATGTGGTCCCATCCCCCAGCCGACCGATTCCTACTCGGGGTAAAAGCTGGAGGATATGGACCTCACCGAAGTTGAAATCAAAAAGAAGATCAGTGACCTAATGACGAATAAGTCACCTGGCCCGGATGGGTTTCTACCTAAAGTGTTGAAAGAAGTGCGCGATCAAATGTCACGACACCTGAGCGCAATCTTCAACATGTCAATCCGGACCAAATGCGTTCCTAGAGACTGGCGTGAGGCGGAGGTGACTCCAATCTTCAAGAAAGGAGATCGTAACCAACAGTCGAACTACTGACTTCGATAGTCGGTAAACTCATGGAAAGCATCATGGGGGACAAAGTGACGTCGTATTTAGAGTCAAACCTGCTACTGAGGAGTTCCCAGCACGGCTTCCGAAGGCAACGGTCATGCCTGACGAACCTTGTAGAATTCTTCCACTTCGTTTTCAGGGAGCATGATCGGGACAAGGCGGTAGATGTGGTCTACCTAGACTTTCAGAAAGCCTTTGGTAAGGTACCACACCGCCGCCTTCTCCGGAAAGTGCGAGCGCTTGGCATAGACGGAAAGGTAGCCGGCTGGATCGAGAACTGGCTAAATGGCAGACGGCAACGGGTGGTGGTAAATGGACAGTCTTCTGAGTGGGTGCCCGTTACTAGCGGGGTGCCTCAAGGTTCTGTCCTGGGACCACTACTATTCATCATCTACGTCAACGACATGGACGGTGACATGGTTGCCAAGATTTCCAAATTTGCCGACGATACCAAGCTTGGTTGCAAAGGATGGAAATACTGCCCGCCTGCAGGAAGATCTTGGGAAGATTGGGGAGTGGTCGAACGCGTGGCAAATGCCTTTTAACGTGGAAAAATGCAAAGTGATGCATATCGGCCACAGAAACCCCCAATCTCAGTATATCCTTAAGGGCACTGCTATTGAATCCACCGACACTGAGAAGGACTTGGGTGTAACAATCACTAATGACCTCAAGTTCTCGAAACAGTGCATTGAGGCGGAGAAAAAGGCCCAAAGGATGCTAGGCTATATTAAGCGCCAGTTTGGTTATCGGAACCAGGAGATTGTACTGTGCCTGTACAACTCACTTGTCCGACCGCACCTGGAGTATGCCGTACAATTTTGGAGTCCTTCATTGCGAAAGGACATCGCGAGATTGGAACGCGTACAAGCCAGGGCAACCAAGCTGATTCCCTCTATCCGACATAAAAGTTATGAGGATAGACTAAGGGAATTAGATCTGTTCTCGCTGGAAACCCGTAGACTGCGTGGTCAGCTCATCGAAGTTTTCAAAATACTTCGAGGGTTCGACAATGTTGACTACCGGGATATTTTCACACTGAGTGAGAACAGAACGCGCAATCACGGCTTCAAACTTGAACTGAAGCGTTACAACCGCAATCCGTGTGGAAATTTTTTCACTTACAGTATCTGCCGTATGTGGAACGCACTTCCAGTGGAAGTTGTCAACAGTGAATCTGTTGACCAGTTCAAGTCAAGACTAGACAAAGTCTTGAAAAGTGGCCGTTTAGGGACGCAAAACAATTGAGCAGCCTTGTGCCTGCTCGATTGCTAGTCCAAAGGTACCCTCTTTGAATGGACCGTAAGGTCTCCTAGGGTACCTTCTTTCCTTGTTGTTACTCGTTGTTACTCTTCTTTTCTTTAAACCCACTAAAGATGGTCAATATCTAGCACACTACCGGACCATTGTCCTCACGAGTTGCGCCACAAATTCATGGATATGATGGCTAATGCCCTTTTCTTGTATCTGGAGAGCCAAACCTAATGACGCTTTTCCAGTCGGGGTTTCGCCGGAAACAAGTGCCACTGACCTTTGTCTTAGGCTGGAGGGCACAATGGAAAGCGTTCGCCTGCAGGCCTATAACACTACATGGTGGTATGGCATTCTACATCAGCTAAATGATTGGGGCTTGCGATACTTACCCTGCTGCATCCAGAGTTTCTTATATGGCTGTCTATTTTGTTAAAGTTTTCTCCTCGACTTCTGGACTTCGTGTCCAAGAGGAAGGGGTCCCTCGGACTTGGTGTCAAGTATCACCTGCTTTGCTTGCCATCGCCATGAATAGCTTAGATTCTTCGCTTCCTGTTGATGATCTGCCTCTTCTCTGCTTGTCCTCCCGATTGCCTACGGCGCCGTAGCATGCGTTTCTTTGGTTTGCTAGGGGGTGCCTTTTAATATAGGTAATTTGGTTGAGGTGACTCATGCCGATGTAGGCAGTCACCATGATTCCTCCTAAATTTAAAACAATCCTGATTGCCTTCTTCCGCGCGTCCCACTTAATTTTATAAAACTGATAGATTATGCATAGCAGCCCACTTTCTTGGGCCTCGTATTGGATTCCCGACCTCTTGGTTTGCCCACCACCTGGAGATATTTACAAGCGATGGATCTTTTAAAAATGCTCTCATACAACTCTTGGTGGGTCCTTTGAAAATTATACTCTTGTCCAATCTAAGCTCTACTATGAGTGCGAGATGTACTCCTTGAGCTTTTTTTCTTCTCCACGCATATTGTACCCTTTACGTCATCTTGCGTTCGGTATCCAACGGTTCTTTTCTCCCCCCCTATACACAACATGACGACTGTGTTTATTTCCCCTCCCTTTTCACCAATTTTCTACTTCGCAAGTGTGTCGTGTCTTTGTAAGTAGCTCATTCGCAGATTTTGATAGATCCCCTAATATGCTCAGGCCTCTGGCTCTTAGATCGGCTCACTCACCACGTCACAGGGATGAATCTAATCAACATTCTTCCTTTTTACATATTTACTTAGATCCGCCGAGGTGGGTTTTCCTTCCCGGCTGTCTGCACTGTTTTGGGGGACTTGGACCCCACCCCCACCCCACGATTTTTTGTTATTTTAGTGCCTTTCCGTTTTTTAACTACTCTGCCCAGCACTCATTTAACAATTTTTAGGGATTCAACGTGTCCTTCAATCCATTCGCTGTTTTAGCTCGGACCATCCCTTTCTTTTAAAAATTGTTTTGGTTGGCCAAGAGCTTCACCCTTTACCGGGTAGACTTTTGTCGAGTTCCTGGGCAATGAATGGGCAGACCGCGCTACCCAGGACCTCATTGCGCTTTCCCTTCCCTGTAGGGATTTCTACTTCTACATTATCCACTCGCGCCTCTTACGATGAACTTCGTTGTGAGTGCTTCCCTGGCCTATGACACATCCCAGATGATGCGTGGTTGTGCTTTATTTTAGCGGAAAGTCCTTCCTCTCACTCGGCATCCCGTTCCGAGCTCCTGCTCCTGCCTCTGCTATAGGACCTACCGTTTTTCACCTTGGTCTGATTTATTTTTTGTCTTTTACAGTCTGGCTTTAGTTTTTTTACCCCTCCGGCAATCCCTTTAGACTTTCGTGCCGCGACACGACTAAAGCATGCTTGGACTGTTGTGGCGGTTTCGTCTGCCCTTTCATAATAATATTTACTGTAGGCTGCACTCTTTATTCCTATGATATTTGCTTCTTCCGTTCTTTCTGATTCGCGATGCCCTAGTTAGTTAATTGCGTCGCCCATCCTCTTTCAATCGTGGATGACGTCCTATGAAGAGCAGAATGACAATCACCAGTCCTCGTTGTAGCGCCAGGCAACGGTTGTATTGTATTTTGATACCGCCTAGCGAGCAAGGAGCTCTCAACATTAGTCATTTGTTTAATAAAGCTAATAACACAAGTCATTGTGTCTTATTTTTGAAGTTGCGCCATTTTCTTTCATTGAAGATGTCGAAAAAAACGAAAGCGCTCGGAATCTCGTTTCTTTTAATTTCCTGTGATTTATGCTCTTATATTAAAAATATACTCTGACAGGTTACATAATTCATGAATCGTGTGCGTGGTCGGAGATCCTGCAGCGGTGGATCTTTCTTCCACGTAGGGCGTCCATGGAGAAATATTCGGAGAAGGAGGATGAGCACAAAGGCACAAATCTGATGATTCGAGCCACAGAGGGATTCGAAGACGTCAAGGTGGGTCCTCCTGGGTTGGTGCAATCAAGGTTCGCTTTGAATTCTTTTGAGAGCGAACATCCTACACCTCAGTGTGCCTTTCCACCCTGCGGGTCGGTGTATCCTGTTACACCTGGTACCTGGAGAAGCACCGTTTAGGTGCGATAAGTGACCTGGTTCCTATTGACGGATCCTGTCATACTGATCTTATTGCGTTGGCACGTGCCAATACTCCATGAACAATGAGTTTCTAGAACTAATAATTTGCTAGTGTTTTATCATCAATCTGCACTTATTGAATCCTTTTATTTCTAGCGGGAACTAACAGTTTGACGTGGGGTTCGAACTACTGGTATCTAGAGCGTATAGCAGCCACCGTAAATTCGACTTGAATAGGTGTTATCACGGCGGGCGACTCGCCCGAGTTGTACAAAAACAGAACTAGTCACCTTTTTAGAAATGTTGTTCTTTAGCAACACTGTTTCGCACAATACACCCTCCCCCCCCCCTCCTAACCTAGGTTTCAAAATAGTTCAAGGGTTCACACCCTCCTCGGTTGAGTGTGACAATCCTGGTTTGTAGGCGACCCGTCGCTTCTCATTCGTAGTCACCTGATCCTATTGTCATTGTTATCTTTACGTGCATTTAATTATCCGGTCAGAGGATCTCGTCCACGATGCGATTTAATTCTAGAAAACAGCAGTTATATTTCTGTCAAACTTTTCCTGCAGGTTAGTCGCGTAGGAGATATTAATGAGACCCATGGATTCTCGTCTTTCAAGTTCGTGCCTGGCACTAACGATAAATTGATCGTGGCACTCAAATCTGAAGAAGTGGAGAGCAAGACTGCCACCTACATCCTGGCCTTCGACATAGACGGCAACATCGCCTTCCCCGAAACAAAAATTGCAGACTTTAAATTTGAAGGAATCGAATTTATTTAATTTTAGCAAACAATTGGGATTTAGCTCTTTTTATTATTGTCTGGGAATGTACCAAATATGCGCTCCAGCGCCATTATTTATTTGTTTTATCAATTTTATTTTTTTAGTATTTCGGTGCTTCGTTTATACTATCCTTTTTCCTCCATGTGCTACAGTGTCGCACATTAACCGGCGATAGTGGGCGGGTTCCGCGGCATCCCCACCCATTACCGCAATTGCGTGTCCCGTGCGCACAAAACAAATTTCGGCTTCCCGGGCCAGCGGCCCTTTTTCGGGATTATTCGCCTTCTATGTCATGCTCAAAGGGGTGAGCAACGGCGTAGGAATTTATAGGAAGATACTTCAACTAACCCACAAAGGGAGGGTCGGCGCTGATCAACGCCACTAGAACTAACAGTCGCTCTTACCCCCTTGATGCTCTATTGGGCACATGGCCACCCATCATTTTGTCCACGCCGAAAGATCATGATGGAGTGCTAGGTGTTGTAGCATCTCGTCTAGGCAATGCAGAATTATCCGGGGACACAAGAATAGGGTCAGCTGATCAGCGCCCTTGTTGCCCGGGACCCAACAAAATAGAACTCGATAACGGGACGCATTCTGGACCAACCAGTTGCAGATTTCTGAGAATAAGAGCTGGGAAGTATTAAAAGAGCGTATTGCTTGTTAATATAAAACACTTCTATATTCAGAGGGAAAAAAATCTTTAAAAGGAAAAATTGGGATCGGTCTTAAAAGCTAAAAGAATGGCTGAAAGTTCAGTGGTAAAGACAAAGTTAAATACTGAATAGGGGACTGCAGCAACACTGTCCGATTTGGAACCATTAATGTATATCTGGCAGTGTTGGGTGTATGAGGTATCATGCTCGATGAACAGGCTCGTAAGGGAGCAAGGGTACAGGGATGACTTGTCCAGGCTCAACATGCTGGTACAAACTTGGAGGGGAAGCACCGCAACTAGGCCTCTGCGACGTTTTTTTTTTTTTTTTTTTTGCTTTTTTAATTTTAAGAGCCTATGGCGATTGCCCACGTGTGCATAAGTCGCCACAATCACGACAGCCTAACACTAGGCTACTTAAAAATAAGAATATGAAAACCTAAACAATAAAGAGGGAAAATGGCAACAATTAGGGAGCAAGCTGCGGGGTTGGGGGGGGAGTACCCCTCCCCCCGGCGCAGGAGCGTGCGACCTACAAAGAAAACCAATAACCAAAAAAACTGAGTTAAATAAAGGGGAGACTGCCACCCTTCCCCAGAAAGTCCACTAGTCAATGTGCACGAACTCTTCCCTAGTACAAGGGACAGGCAGTAGCTTTCCTCCCCACTTCGGTACCGGGACAGGTAAGATCCGCGGAGATCGCCCTGACTGGGAAATTCAACAAGAATGTGGCGAACAGTCTGAGGAACAACGAAGTCTTCACAGTACGGCGCTGGCGAACGCTCCATCAAATGGCGGTGCGTCCCGCGAGTGTGCCCAATTCAGAGACTACAGAAAGCAACCTGAAGCCTTCGCGGAATGGGGGATAGGTCCATGTAGTCGGTGTAAGGAAGAGCGAAACGCTGGTCGGGTCGCAGAATCCTCACGGACTCTGGCGCATTAATTCCCCGCAGTTCCTACATCTCCAGGAACTCTGCAGAAGATAATGTCGACATCCGCCCGGCTTACCAAAACCGTGGCGTAACGAATATCGCAAACCAGAGAATGCCCCGAGATCTGTCAGGGCTCTTTGTGAGTCGCTATAGATCACAAACCGGGGACGTCGCATAATCTCCCGTACCGAGTGGTGTATTGCCACCAACTCGGCCGTAAAGACAGAGGCAGCACCTGGCAGAGCCCCAGTGGCTTCAAGCAGAGGGGATACGGCGTGGAACTCGATCCCCTCTTGGGACTTGGAGCCATCTGTATACACGCACGGTTCCAGTGTGACACGAGGTGTGCTCCAAAAAGGTCGAACGCAATATTCCCGGCGCTGTAGAAGCTTTGGGAGCAGAGCCATGCCGACAGATAGGCAAATGTGGTGGCGTCCTGGGCAGAACCAGGGGCTCCACCGGCCCGAGAGCTAGGCCTAGCTGCGTCACTTGGCAGCATAGGTACCGTCGAAATCACCTGCGGATGCAGTGAGATCCATTGGCGATTGATGGAGGCGCATACCTCGCTCGTACAGGCAAATAATGAACTGTACACGGCGTAGAGCGAGTGACATCTTCCCAGCATCGACTAGGAAGCTTTCAATGGGGAAAGGTACCGGTCGTCAGGCGAAGGCCGGTGTGGTGGATCGAGTCCACTTTACGCAATACACCCTCGGGTGCGGATGCATAAAACTTGCATCTGTAGTCGAGCTTCGAACGAACAAAGGATAGACTAAAAAGTAAGGCAGTCGCCCTATCAGCGCCCCAAGCGCTGAACGTCAGAGAACGGATAATATCCATGGCGCGGGTAAAAGAGACCCTAAGGCTGCGAATATGAGCATCCCAGGTGAGGCGTGGGTCAAATACACGACCAAGGAAACAGTAACATTCAACCACTTCCAGGCGTACCCCATTAAGAAGCAAATATGGGTCAGGGTGGAGCCGTGAATGGCGGCAGAAGTGCACCACCTTAGTCTTGTCAAGAAAAACCGAAACTTGTGCGCTTCGTTATAGCGAGAGACGCTGTTCAATGCCTGTTGGAGTAGACGCTCAAGAGTTGGCATCTGGGCCGCGCCAAAAGAGATCGAAAGGTCGTTCACGTAGAGCGTAGGAAGAACATCTTCCGACAGCACCGATGTGATGCCGTTGATGCCCAGGGCAAAGAGTGTGACACGGAGAAATCTTTCCTGCGGGACACGCTCTTCCTGTTCAATTGGGCCGGCGAGGGCTCCCCCCACCCGTACGCGGAGTCGACGATCTCTCAAAAATTCAGTTATAACGATTGGGAAGCGTTCCCTCGTCCCCATCGTGTAGAGAGTCTCCATGATACCGTATCGCCATGTGGTATCATAGGCCTTCTCCAGATCGAAAAACACCGTGGCAAAGGAAGGCCTCGCAGACGGCCATTTCTAGTCGGAGCAGAGCATACATCGGACTTGAAGGAGAACTTGCGGAAGCATCACTATGCAGAGGACAGATGGGCTCCGCTGTCCAGAAAAAACTAATTAATATATATCAATTTGCACACGCAAGAGCTTAAAGAGATTGGGCGGAAACCGGCTGGTGTAGAGTGATCTCTTCGCGGGTTGCGAAAGGCGAGCACAGTAGCGATTCGCCAGTAATCTGGGAGGAGACTCTCCACCCAGATCCTGTTCAACAAATCTAACAGAAAGGTCATGCCTTGCTTACCCAGGTGTCGAAGCATGGCGTACAGGACATCGTCCGGACCATGGACGATATCCGCGCACGAAGCAAGAGCGGAACGCAACTCACTCACAGTCAACCTGTTTTTGAGGGGTTCTCCGCCTCTGGAGGTAAATTTAGGCCGGCTACTTTCCGTGACATGACGACGTGCATTGAATGCTGGCGGAGCAGCATCCGGGCTAGAGAATGCGGAAAAAGCGGTCGCGAAGGATTCCACCACGGACGTGGGGCCTGAGATTGCGGTCCCATTCTCCTGGAGAACGGGAGGGAAGTCCTGCAAGAACTTGCCTTGAATCCCTTTGACTCGCCTCCACACCTCAGCTAGAGAAGTCTTTTCCGTTAAGTGATGACACGTATGCCCGCCAAGAAGAACGACGGCCGTGCTTTGGAATATACCGGAACCTTAGCCCTAGTCCGACGAAATTCACCGACAGTGAAATCGTTCGGGCAGCGCTCATAGCGCATGTAGACATAAATCTTCTGTTTTAGGGCCGACCACCACGGGAGTGTTTAGTGTGCAAAACGGCCAGCGGTTTAGTAGTAGTCAGGCCCGCGGCGATGAGGTTGCCGGAGAATAACTCAACGGCTTCAACTACCAACCTAAACTCATCGACTGAAATAAAGAATTCAGTCATTTCCTGAAATGTAGGCCACCGCGCCCGTGCCAAACACCACTAAGGTGGGCTCTGAGGCGGCAGCTGCCCAGAAAATGATATTTTAATGGGAAAGTGATCACTACCATGGAGGTCATCGACCACCCTCCAATCAAAATCAGGCTGTGCATCCGGAGAGCACAGAGATTAATCTAGGCAAGAAAATCAAAGGTTCTCGAGCAGTGATGCATAAACTCATCCACATTTAGGACACCTATCTCAAGCTCTTCGATCAGATCGGCAAGGTCATGTCCCCTGGGATTGAAAGAGTAGTTTCCCCAGAGGGGGTGTCTACCGTTTAGTTCTCCGACCAAGAGAAAGGGCCTCGGCAACCGTGCCAAAACGCAGCGGAAGTCTCTCGCGTCGAAGTCTGCTGACGGTGGAATGTACGCGGAAATAACAGTATACCTCCTATCCAGGTGAAGCTGCACAGCCACTGCCTGAAAGGAGGTATCTAAAGTGAAATGAAGAACGGATACATCGTGCCGGGTGTAAACTGCGAAATCCCCAGCCCGGCCCCCATCCCGTGGTGGTGGGGTCGCAAAACCCTCATACCCCGGGAGGGTGGGCAGAGGGCATGCGCCCAGCATGGTCTGCTGCAAAAAGATTGCTAACGGGGAACGGGACGAGACGAGCCTCCGCAGCTCCTTCCAGTTATCCAGAGTCTGCAGTAATTCCATTGAAGGAATATACCCTCCAAGCCTAGCTCTGAGGAGACGTGGGGGCCCTCTGCGAAGAGAAGACCCTCACGGGAATGGCCTTACGCTTCCTGGAGGCAGAACCCCGGACGATGTTGGCCGGACAATGCTCTGGAGGCGCTGTCGCCTTCGAGGACTTATTGGGGGAGGTAGGGCTCGCCATGCGAGTCTTTTCCTCCCTCCGCCTCGAAACCTTAGGCGGGCGTTGTGGCTTCGGAGGCGGCGGGCCCTCTTTTCGAGGATCCACTTTCTCCGAGCCACCCAGCCCACTACTAGGCTTAAACAAAGGAGCCGAAGCTCCTTTGTTTCTGTCCTTTCGGGGGGCAGCTTTAAGAACCTCAGAAGATGGACTGGCGAACAACTTCAGGGGTGTTGCCTCTTGTGAGTCAACGACTCAGTGGGGGTGCGTGGCCATTTCGCCTTACGGGAAACGCTCACGCTGGAGAAAGAGGGGGGGGGCGGCTGGTTTTAGCCGGGGCTGGGTGTGAACCCTTTGTGCCGCTAGTTTTACCAGGGTAGTGCCCGGGTTGAGTAGAGCTCGTAGAAGGGCTCTAAATGGGCGGGGAAACAACGTACTCGTTGACCTGGTTGGGCCAGGAGCAGAGGGTGTCTTTCTAAGCATTCAGGCGTAAGACGTCCCAGGCAGAGCCAGGCGCGCCAGGACCAAGTCCTTAGCTTCGCGGAATGAGAGAGTATCCTGGGCTTGAACACCTAGGATTTCTTTCTCAAGGAGATATGCACCACATTACTTCGAAGAAGCAGGGTGCGGCTCCCTGCAATTGACACATATGGACACACACGACTTGGACTTATCGTGTGCGGCCTTGGAGCAATTTACACCGACTTTGCAAGTCTACATGTGCGATTCGTATGGCCGAAGCGGTGACAGTAATAGCACCTCTGCACTAGTGGCACAAATGCCTTCACACGTTAGCGGTACCAACCGGCACTTACCGACTGAGGGAGCTTGTCATAGTCGAACCTGACGAAGAGTATAGGGGTGGGTCTCGAGGTCCCTCACTGTTTTTTCATTACACGCTTGACCTTGACCGCCCCGTAGTCGGCCAGCTCTAGAGTGCTATATTCTATGGAGTAGTCCAAGAGTTCCCTCGCATAAACTACTCCTTTCACAAAGTTCATGGTAGAGTGCAGCGTCACACTCACCGGGGTGCCATCAAGTGCCCGAAGAGTACTTATCTTGGCCACCTCGGAGGGATCCGCCGCATTGCCAGAAGGCTCCCGTCCGAGAAACGGGTCAGCTTCGGACCTCTACCAATCACACTAGCTAAAGCTCTCATCTGATGGATCATTTTTTCCCTTAGCCACATGGTGCCATTAGTGGAGCAAATAACGATGAAGCGTTTGAAGCCAACGGGCTCCAAAACGACGGGTAATCTCTGAATGAGGGGCCCCGATGTAATCGAGGCTCCGCTCTGCTCACTAGCACTTTTGTTCATAGTCAGGGACTCCGCACTAGGGAGGTTGGGGGGGCAGAGGGGACAGATGTGCCGATCTTGGCTTGGTCGCTTACTGAATTGGCAGCAGACCCATCCGTCCCCATATCCCTCGCCGATGGAGAGGAGCCCCGAGTCTTTTTATCGTTTTTTTTCTTTTTAGGAGCGGATGGCGGGGAATGAACCCTCTTCTCCCCTCGACCGGCGGGAGCCCCTAGGCCAGATGGACCAGCATCAGCAAGGTCCTTCTCTGAGATGGATAAGGTCCTGGAGGTCATAGGGGCACCGGTCGGAGGAGGAGGTCCCTCCCCTCCTTGTACTGCCTTGGAAACCGTAGCTGTTTGAGGAGGACCTTGCATAGGAGCGGACTTGAGTTTGGTGCTTGACGCCGAGCCTGGATTCGCTCCCATGGTAGGCGCTACCGTGTGAGGCTGGGTGCCTGAAATACCATGTCTATCTCGGGTGGGGCCTCCATTTGGCTATCTCTCCCTCGTCCACCACAGGTCTTATTGGCAGTAGTGTCATTAGTCTTGTCTTGGAAGGCACAGGCCTTGACCCTCGCTAGGTTTAGTATTCTAGACAGCAGGTCTTTTGAGGGAAGCGATCGAATGGGCCTGGCTTCCCTCTTTCCCCTGAGGGGGTTTGCCTTACCGAGCCACTTAAATGGGGAGCGGTCGTCTATGGTCTGCCTGCTGGCTTTCTTGGCAGTCCCCTTGGAAAGTTAGGGGGGGACTGTCGCTGGAATGAGGGAGGTGCCTGAAGCACCTCCAAACAAGGAGGTGAGGGGGAGTTCCCTACACCCGTAGGCTAAGGAAAGGAGTAAGCCTCCTCTCGAGTTAGAGAAATTTGGAGGGGCCCCTGCTTAAGCACAGACGGGACGGGGGACCTCCATTTTTCTGTGGAGCTGCCCGAAGGCGGCTCCGTTGATTGTAAGGGGAAAGGGGAAAGTTTTTTTTAATTTGCATCATTGGGCACGGTGACCCTAATTTTCTCACGGGATGTACACGCTCATCATCCCTCGCAATAGCCCACCCTGCAAGGGGGGCGTACAGGCCTGGCAGAGCCAGGTACCGCCATTCAAGACCACCCCTCCCGCCTGGTTGCTGGCAGTCCCTCAGCATGGCGGCTCCACCTTGGATGCGGCGTAAAATTGAAGAAAGACGGAAAAGGGTTGTGATGAAGGTATGGGTGGGGATGGAGCAGGTTGTTAAAAATCCACCATCCCAAACCGGAACTCAGGGGTTAGGAAACATTGCCCCCTTCCCCTTCAGCCCCGATCTGGGATAGTTGGCTGATAAGAAGGTCAGCATCTACCCTGTGAAAATAGAGGCCGACCAGAGAGAGTTGTGAGAGAGGTTGTAGGGGAAGTGGGGAAATAGGGAAGAAATACAGGCTGTCTGGAAGAAGGAGAAGAGGCTAAGCTGTGGCCGGATGGGGCGCTGAGACCCGTCAGCACGGCGGCCAGGAAGGCAAATCGCTGCACCCCTTACGTGTGTGGGGGGAAGGGGGGTGGTCCGCGACGACGGAAGGGCAAGGACCATTGGAGCACCCAGGTTTGAGACGATTATCATGAGTTTCAAGGGACGGCGTAAAAACGGCAACCTATCGAGTTCCGCCGTTGATGCAGCATTATAGCGTACGAGAAGTGCAGGCGAGCGGCTTAAAAGCTTCGTTTGAATGAGTCTTTTGGGGGACTCAGGATGGCCAAGTGGATTCGCCGCTGGCTAACAGTGGTCCAGCGACGCGGGAAGCTGTTCGCAACTCGCCTACGCTATTATTTTTTCTTTGCTTTCTTTCCCTACTCTCCTCTATCTACAGCATAAAGGCATCTGTAAACCTCTGATACAAGGGCTTGCTGCACACGACAGAGGTATTACATATAGATCTGGAGTTGATGATAGGGCAAGGGGAGCACTCTACTCAGGCCAGACTGTTCATGGGGGGTGCGGAAGGCTCCACTGGAAAGACTAACTCCAAGGTTGCGAATGGGGTTCAGCATTTTAAGGGATGAGGGTAAAGCCGAAGAGAATATTTGGATTGGACGATGGCAGTGTACATTGACCACAGCGTTTGATGATCACTGCCCTCCGATGTGTGGGAGAGGACTTCATAATGTCTAAAGGCACCCAACAGCCTTTTCGAAGACGGCGTAGGTGTGGTACCCAAGATAGCTTGGGATCAAGAGTTACGTTCAGAGACGAACTTTAATCTCTACACCTTGTAGGCTGATAGGTGGCGGAACAAGAGCACCTCTACCCTGGTGGAAATTCATTACCTTAATTTTGCTCAGAAAAGCGAAATCCCCTTTAGTTGTGCTCTTTTCGAAACTGCCAGCTGCAGACAACGCGCCTCTGATGGAAGGCGAGGCAAGGAACAGTATAGACCCAAGTGATCGACGAACAGGGTCGCCAATACGCACTCTGGGAGAGAGGAACTCCCTCCTTTTGGTGATGCAGGTCAGTAGGTGATTCCAACACGCATCCTAAATGATAGATATCCTAAAGAAACTTTCAATATAATACTAAAAAAACGACTCATACCCCAAACGTGTAACTGCTTTAAAGCGCCGTATTTAAATGTATCGTATGTTTTATCAATGGCCAAGGCTCTGTGCTTTAACGATGAAGCTTTCCGGCTTGATCTCTCGAAGCGTACTAGGAGGTCAACGGTACTATGAATGCGAAAACCGCTCTGAAATTGAGACGGTAAGTGATTGATGTCTAGGAATTATTTCAGTTGTACCAACACTATCTTCAGAAGCGACTTGCTCAGACAACTGGTAACAGCTGTAGGGTGGTAGTGATTTTCGTCCAACCCTTTCCTGCCCGATTGAACAAAGGGAAGGACAATCCCAACCCGCAATGATGATGGGTAAGAACCCTTCACCCATCAAGGGTGTATGTATAAGTCGAGTAAGAAAATGACATTGTGGATGGAGGTGCCGAATCAAATAAAAATGGATCCCATCAAGGACAGGAGAGGTAGACTCACGAAGGAACAATGCAGAATAAGACATTATACAGAAGGTTAGAGTTCGTAAAATTAAGAAGATGAGACTTAGTTTGATTTATGGGATAGAAAAGCCTTATTGTAGCGGCTGGCATGGAAATGGTCGGCCAAAGCGTTGCTGACCACCAAGCTTTCATTCACAGGATCCCCCTAAATTGAGTGGGAGTATTATGGCCGGCATAATAACTCCAGATCTTGTTAATCCTCTTCCAGATCTTTGCAGGAGAGGTCATAGAGGAAATCGATGAAACATAGCCTTAACTACCCTTAACTATTTGCAAATTAAACCGAACCTTCTGATGATCACCGTTTCCCAATGATTCCCCTACACTCAATCCTTGAACTAAGTGATCATCATTTGAAAGAATCAGATCTAATATATTGGCACCCCTTGTTGGCTTATTAACAAATTGGGTCAAAAAGTTATCCTCAAAACACTCCATAAACTTACAGAAGTTAAATTAAAGTCACCAAGAATAACTGTATCTTCTTTGCATCCTTTACTTATTTCCCTAATTATTAACTCATCGATACAATCAGTCTGTCCTGGTGGTCTATAAAAAGCTCCTAAGTGTATTTTCCTATTTTAGCAACCTTAATATCTATCCATAATGATTCACCTTCTTCTTGCTTTATAGAGTTATTTAGATTTGAAGAAATGCTAGTTCTGATATAAATAATCAACCCACCACCAGTCCTATCTCTCCTTTAACTAATGTACATAGTATAACCCTCTAGTTCAAATTCACTGACATTATCATTAAATATATTTTCATTAACCCATGATTCAACTATACATATTATATCTATATCTTCATGAATGATATAACTAAATAATTCATCCCTCTTATTTCTAAGACTACGAGCATTTGTGTAAAGACAACTCAGCCCACCTATCCCTGAAGCACCTGAGGGCCTATCTCCTCTGCATCTCCTTTCTCTCCTTCCCCGACCCTGTACTCTTGTATTTCCCTGACCACTATCACTACTCAAGTAATTTAACCTTAAAGCACTTCCATTAGCCTACCTACCTTCTACAAATCTGTGTTTGCTTCCTTTCCCTGCCTCACTTTGAGCCATTAAATTTTCCTGACCACTATCAAAACCTAGTTTCCCGCCTCTAAAGACCTAATAACACTATCTAATTCCCGCGACATAACCTCAACCCCATCTCGGCTCAGATGGAGTCCATCCATCGCATACAAACCCTTATTCCTATAAAACCCACTCCAAACATCTACAAACACCAATCCTGACTCCTCGCACAAACCTTTCACATATTCATTCAACCCCATTGCATGAGACAACCATTCCATCCCCACATCCATTCTCGGAAGCACACCTGAAACAACGCCTTTTACTCTACTTTCACACATCCTTCCAATCAGCCTCTTACACCGCTGTCTTAACTCACCTTCTTTACATCGTTTACTCCAACATGTGTAATCACAACTGCTTCCCTCTCACACACATCATTTACACCAGCACCCGGCAGACAAACTCTCACTCCCTTCCATTTACTTTCACTCAACTTCCTATCTAAATACCTAATCTTAGAGTCACCCATCACAATCACCTCAGTCATTCTCCTATTCTCTCTAGGCCTAGCATTACCCTCCCTCCTGCTCTCACTCACTCGACCTCCTATTCTACTTTCAGGCACGGCCACACCAGACAAATCTCTCAAATTCTTCCTCTCTCAGGGCATCAAATCTGTTAGTTAGCCTAACAGGTTCCATGTCCCTCTCATTCACACACCTAACCTGTCCTAACTTATCTATTCTGTTCACTTTCACCCACCACTCATCATCACTTACTTCACTTACTGCTTTCTCTCCAGTCCTTATTCTAGGCCTAACTTCCTCCCTCCTGGTCCCAATCTGACTCTTCAAACGTACACTTGCATCTCTTCTCACTTCAGACACTAAATCGTTCATTCCGTACGTAATCGACTCACCTCCTCGGTCAAAGCACATACAACACATACACGGCACTCAGACACATTCACTCTTCTCTCTACACCACAAACATCGCACACTACATACACACTACTTTCAAAAGGCATACTCTCTACATCCAAACAGTCAGCCATACTTAAACAAGAACAATAATAGAAACAAAAACTTACAAACAACAAGAATTTGACCCGAATTTGTGCGCGCAAGTTTAAAACCTGCTAATCAAGATGGCCACCGAAGTAAACAAAAGTCACTTTCTCACAAAAACAAAATAACCACAATTTAACTTCGCTATATTAACCAAATATACGATCTAATAACTTAATATTTATGTTTACTATGTCACACACCAAAGTATAGCAAATAATCAAAATATTCCGAGAGCTCTACGAAAAGCGTGCTACCTGTTCGAAGGTCATGTCATCTATATAAACGATCTTGGGGAGGCAGTTAATAATAAAGTGTCAATTTTTGTGGATGATACCAAATTAGCAGCTGTAGTTAAAGATATTGATGATAATTTTAAAGTGCAGGGGGATTTAAATAAATTGTTATCCTGTGCACATAAGCGGCAAATGACTTTCAACCTTGATAAGTGCAAAGTTATTAACAAGGGAAAAGATAATAGAGAATTTAACTATGAAATGGATGGGTATTGGCTGAGCTCAGTAGAGGTTTAGAAAGATCTACATAGGAGTAGTAATAGATAAGTCATTAAGGTTTTCTAAGCAGTGTATTGAAGCAAGAAATAGGGCAAATAGAGTGCTGGGTTTCATAAAGAGAAATGTCAGTTACAAAAGTAAGGAGGTTATTCTTAAACTCTATAACTCTTATGTTAGGCCACATCTAGAGTACTGTATACAGGCATGGTCCCTACATTTTAGACACGATATTAACCTTCTTGAGTCAGTGTAACGGAGGGCAACAAAGATTATTCCCTCCCTGAGGCACCTTGAATATATAGATAGACTGAGGGTATTAAATATGTTCTCGTTCGAAAGGAGGTGTGTGAGAGGGGATATGATTGAGCTGTTTAAAATTTTTTCTGGGATAGATAAATTGGATGCTAGCAAGGTTTTTGAGTTAGATGATGGAAATCAGACTAGAGGTCACCACTTGAAATTTAAAAAGCAAGGGTGTAGGTTGGATTTAAGAAAATATTTTTCACCAATAGAGGGGTAGAATTCTGGAACAAATTACCGCTGAGGGTAGTAGGTAGTCCAAATTTAAATGTATTTAAGAGTAGCTTGGATGAGTTTATGGGGAGGGAAGGTTGTGATGGTTCCTAAGTTTTGTATATATTAATATTGTTTGTATATATCTATAGCTGCATGATTTAGTTCTTGACAAGCCTTGATTGGTGATACCCTTGTTTCTGGACGCAATCCTCTGGATGTAGTTTTCCTGGGAGTTTGGGTGCCTTAAAAAAGAGGCTGTTTGACTCGGATGACCTATGATGAGCCCTTGTGGCTTTTGTCATCTGTTATATTATATTGTGGGTGACTTTGATTTTGTCTTCCCCTGGTGATGATGATTTTTGTGGGTGGGTTTTTGACGGATGCGGATGACCTTTGATAGGCCCTTGTGGCTTTTGTCATCTGTGAAATTATGTTATGTTATGTTATAGCGGCGACATGCAGTTTGGCTAGCTTGGCGAAGCGATTGAGCTCGGTTTCATCAACCTTGTTACACTAGGTTGAGTTCTTCCGGAATATGACATGGGCTAACTTGTAGTTTTTGATAGCTGTCGCACAGTGCGAGGTCCACCAGTGCACGGTTGACCGACCCATTACGGGTCACCTCCGGGGAATGGTGTGTGTGCTTGATTTGTAGATAACCGATGAGAAGTCAGCCACTACCGCGTCCACACCATTGAAGGTTCCCAAACAGGCACTTTTGAAAAGCGTCTATCGAAAGCCTTCCCAATCGGCATGGTTTAAGTCCCACTTAAGAGACATGGACCTATGAGGCTAGGATAAACGGCCGACAAGACAAAAAAGCTGACCATTGAAAATAAGTGAGACAGAGGCGATCAACACAACTAAAAGAATCCGTCTGGACATAATAAAAGGTAAAATCGTCGGTGTTTAAAACGCAGAGAAAAATAGATAATAAAAAAAGACTCTAAAACACTGTTTCTGGCATTACGGCGATGTCGCCCCAATATGGGTGATGGGCATTAAAATCTCAGAGTAATAAAAACAGGGAGGGCAACTGATCTACAATTTATATAAGGTCGGGTCTTGACAATAGTAAAGAAGGAGAGGGGGTAAATTTAGCAAACAGTTAAAAATGCTTGAACAAAAAACCCTCACGGCAATAGCTTGGAGGGTACTATGAAGGGGGAGGGTAAATACATGGTAGGATGTCGAACGTTGAGGGAACACCAAAACGAGCAACCCATGTTGAGACGAAGGCTCGAGTGACTGTTGAAGCTCTGATGTTCGAGATAGGAACTGCCTCTGTCCAACGAGCAAAACGATCGATCATGGTGAGAAAATAATCGCAACCACAAGAGTAAGGAAGAGGACCTACTAGATCGACGTGAACGGCGTCAAAATGCAACGAAGGAAAGGGAAAAGAAACCAGAGGAGCTTTTGTGTGAAGATGGACTTTGGCGCGCTGGCATGGCAGGCATGAACGAGTCCATTTTGCCACGTGGGCATTCATACCTGGCCAAACGAAGCGTTGGGCAACGAGCTTGAGTGTGGCATTGGCACCAGGATCAGAGAGACTGTGAATTTGGTTGAAAATGTACCGACGGTAAGCGGGGGGAATGAGAGGAGGAGGACAGTCGGGTAATGAGTAGTCAACCAGGATGCGCCTGGAAGGACTGTCCAGCAAAGCGATCTCACGAAAGACTAGTTGAGAATAGTGACGCAGCGTTTGCGTGTCTTCATCTTGTTCCTGGGCAAGCGCTATTGCCGCACGATCGATTGGCGCAATGCAGAAGAGTTGTTGAGTGCCCGAAATCGCTGAAATGCGAGAGAGCGCGTCTGGTACGACGTTTGAAGAACCAGGAACATAGCGAATATCGTTCGCAAACTGCAGGATGAAGTCAAGATCACGAGTTTCAACTGGCATTCCTATAAAATATTACATGTATTAATATTCCATTGCATCAATTTAAATATTACCATTACCTAATATCATTTTAACGTAATGTACCTTGTAAATATAAAAAGGGGGAAGTAATTTTATTAGGGGTGGGGAGTGTTATAGCAATGCCTTCTAGCATTCCTATAAAATATTACATGTATCAATATTCCATTGCATCAATTTAAATATTACCATTACCTAATATAATTTTAACTTAATGTACATTGTGCATAAATATTAGCATACTTTCATTTTTAAAATCAATGTATATATATTCAAATTGTAACCCACCTCAACATAAACGGGAAACCAATTTTACTTTCAAAATGTATTCCCCCAAATCCGTTTAGTACAAGATTTTCCCTTATACCAACACACACACAAACGAACGTACTCCTTTAGCTGCCAGCTTTGAAGCAGTAACCCATCCATTCGTGCTCTATTTTTCTTCGAATCAAGGTCAGTTATAAATCCTCTCACACTTATTCTCTGCAAACTGCCATACGATATTAGGTCCTAATTTTGGTAACTTCTCCCATTGCAGATCCCAATTCATAGTCCATCATAGTTATCTTACCTCATCTTAGTTACTTTACCATACCTTACCTTACCTCACTTCACCTTACAACTCACTCCATACTTTTCATACATTTCATTACGTTACGTTATATTTCACTGCCTTCACCACAAATCAATCATACTATCCTACACTTCACATCCTTTTTACAAGTCAATTATACTTGTATTACCATCCTATAATCTCATCCTGTAATCCATATTTCAATCATATTCACGTTGTATTCCTTAACAATTCCCACTTTAATTATCTCATTCATTCGTATAATTGTAATTACCGCTCACTTGTTAATTCCCAATTCAATTCTCTCATTGTGCATTCGTTGATTTTATAAATATATATTTTGTTACCATCCGTTTTCTTATAACCCGAGCCTTCGAAGTTTTTCCGAATGTAGTTCACGTCAGTCGTTAGGCCTAAATATTAGTAGACGACTATTCCATCCAATTCAAAAAAATTTTGGTAATGGTTTTCAAATAGCTATCTAGGCTGATTTATTAACTAAAGTCAATCCCACTAATAACCAATACCATACCGAGAAAAGGCGTATGGTCTGTAAAAATGGTAAAGTCACGTCCTTCCAAGTATTGTCGGAAGTGACGGATTCTGAGTTATATTCCGAGGAGCTCTCGAGAGAACGTACTATACCTCTTTTGAGAGTCTGAAAGAGAGAGAGAAGAAAGTAAGAGGCTACCATTGGTCACCAACTTTCTGCTACAATGTTGCACCTACGTGGGTTGAGGATGCGTCGGAGGCAACGCTGATGGGGGCTCCTGGAGAAGATGAGCAAATTCAGCAGTTCGAACAATAGCCTCTTTGGTGTGAGAGAACGAATCGCACGCTTCAGCAGACCATTCAAGAGGAGAGTTCTTTGTGGTTTTGCTGAGCAGCGAGTTGATAGGTTGCATGACCTTGGCACAATTAGGTATGAATCTGTGGTAGAAATTAACCATGCCACAGAAACGCCTAAGTTGCTTGCGTGATGTGGGCCGAGAAAAGTTGCGCATCACGGTAACTTTATCTTCGAGTGGGCTAGTTCCTGTACTCGAGACATGGTGACCCAAGAAGGGGAGTTAGAGGATACCAAAAATACACTTGGAAGCGTTGAGTACGATACGGTACTCTTCAAGTCGAGTGAAAGCCTGACGAAGGTGAGACAGATGCTCCTCTAAAGACGAAAATGCTATCAGGAGGTCGTCTATGTAGCATAAGATGAAAGGCAGATCTCTTAGAACCTGATCCACAAAACGTTGGAATGTCTGACCACTGCTACGAAGACCACAAGGCATCCTGTTCATAACGAAGGAACCAAATGGCGTGGTGATAGCTGTCTTTGGAACGTCATCTGGAGAATAGGGATCTGGTTAAAAGCACGTACCAGATCGAGTCGAGAAAAGATCGAACAACCGAAAAGAGTAGAATTGAAATCGGACAGATAGGGCAGATGATATATATCGGGGATAGTACAAGCATTGAGCCTTTGTAATGACCTACAGCTCTAAACTCACCAGGGGTAGATTTAGGTACAATATGAAGAGGATAGGCCCACGGAGAAGTAGAGGGGCTAGCTATGCCAGCATGAAGGTGAACTCCTGCTTCATTAAGGTGAGTTTATCTGAGGCTAATAGATGGGGGCGGGAAAATACAGGCCCTCCAATCGTCTCTATCTGGTGAACCACATTGTGTTTAATAGGCCTGTCTTTAGAGGATGGTATGCTAATGCCAGGAAATTCCTGTAGCAGGCGCTGAAATTGTGGATTGGCTGAAGGAAACTGGATAGAGAGAAGATAACTCTGTGACGGAAAAAAAGAACCCGAAACTGTGAGCATTGTAGTGCGATCGATAAGCTTGCGGTTAAGAGAGTCGACCAAAAGCTTGTGGGTAGAGAGAAAATCTAATCCAGAATAGGAACGTTGACCTCGGCAACAATAAAGGCCCATCGAAAAACTCTACGAAGGCCGAGACCCAACTGAAGGATGCGCCTTCCATAAGTCCTTATATCCGAGGAATTAGCGGCTTTAAGGACAAGATCAGAGGAGACACAAGCTTTATCGTCCAGTGACGCTAGAATAACATTACATTGAGCACCAGTGTCAACTAAATATGAGAAACCAGAGAGTGGGTCATAAATGCAAAATCATGGATCGACCTGAGATGAAGGAACGGAAGACATGATAGACCCATTGATCACTTGCGTTCTCAGTTTAAATTAGTCGAAGAATTTGAATTAGAATGAGAAGAGTGAGTTGGAGCATTAGTTTGAGGAGAATGAATAGATGGTGAGGTGAAATTGGTGGAATATCGTTAGATTGAGGAGATACTGGTTGTAAATATGTGTAAGGCTGTATACATTTTACGGCTTCTGCACCATATTTGTTATAGTACCAGCACCAATTAGTTGGTTGGATGAAAGTAACATTATGATTAGAAGGATGAATTTGTGAAAGGCAAGCATTATTTGATTGAAAGTGAGAATAGGATGATAGGTACTATTTGCAAGGCTGTTTCCAGTGTACAGCTTCGCTACCACATTTCTCATGGTACCAGCATAGACTCCTAGTTTCACAGTGAGAGAATTTAGGAGTAGGGAGATAGGCGAAAGAATGAGCAGGAAAATGCTGCGCCTCACCTCTTGTGCTGGAATGCCCTTGTTGGTTTCGTCTTCGAGAAGACAAACGGCGCCTGTCGCTCCGTCCACCCTTGGGACCGTTCAGTCGCTCGGTCCCACATTGGAGTTTTAGTTTTTCCAGCTCCCACTCTATCCTCTCCAAAGCGGCCGCCCAAGTCCGGTGATGAATGTGAAAATGAAGCGTTGCATGGGTCCGGCCTATTGCCAGAAGGCGTCGTTGGTAACCGAACCTGCGAAATAGATGGATTAGAGGGAGGAATAAGACATTGTGGGACAGTTCCCCAATTTACGTAAGGATTAAGATATATTATTTCTGCTGCTTCGATGATTTCATCGTCGCTTTTGTGCTCACCAATCATGATGAGGGGCCTAATGTGGTCAGGAATCCCACGCATGAAAATATCCGTTAGGAGTGAGTCAAAAAGCTCTGACGAAGCGCCCTTCGCCCTGATTAATTCTTTGAGATGCTCAAGGAAACTCGTGGGACGCCTATCACCCATTTGTTGAGTATTTAGCAGTTCCCTTAAGTCTTTAACCTGGGATCTCCAAATTCAAGCTTGAAAGCTTGCCTCACCTCCCGCCATGCACCACTTCTCCCACTTTGTAACAAAATTCCCCGAAACAAACCAAATATACTTATTGGGACTTTTTGCGTGATGCTTATTACGCGCTCTTGATCGGTTATGGCTTGGTGTGCCATCAGAACCTCGCATATTTCGAACTACGTAATCGGATCGGTCGCATCGAAAGCGGGAAGATTGATTGATGTGTGGTTGGTCCCTTGGGCGCTGACATCCTGGCTTATAGCTGCAGGATGACTAACTGCCACAGGTTACACATATGTGGTCGTGAAAGTTGAGGAGGCCTGGCTCGCTAGCGTGGTCGAGGCAGGTTGAGGTGATACTTATTACGCGCTCTTGATCGGTTATGGCTTGGTGTGCCATCAGAACCTTGCATATTTCGAACCACGTGATCGGATCGGTCGCATCGAAAGCGGGAAGATTGATTGATGTGTGGTTGGTCCCTTGGGCGCTGACATCCTGGTTTATAGCTGCAGGATGACTAACTGCCACAGGTGACGCATATGTGGTCGTGAAAGTTGAGGAGGCCTGGCTCGCTAGCGTGGTCGAGGCAGGTTGAGGTGATGCTTATTACGCGCTCTTGATCGGTTATGGCTTGGTGTGCCATCAGAACCTCGCATATTTCGAACCACGTGATCGGATCGGTCGCATCGAAAGCGGGAAGATGGATTGATGTGTGGTTGGTCCCTTGGGCGCTGACATCCTGGATTATAGCAAATTTCGAAGACCCTGCAATAGCGGGGGAAGAGATTCTGGAAGAAGCAGTAACGGGGGATATTTCCGAGTGTTTCGAGTAACCGGCCGTGCCCCTTCCTGCAACTAGGGCGCACGGCCCAGCGGAAATGGAAGGTTAATAAGAGATTTTGGGACGGTAGATCCAGAAGCATGGGCCGAGTGCGCTTTCGATGCCTGGCGGTTTGATCCAACAACCGTATCTGGCGATGTTGGAATCTCATCTGCTTCCATCAGATCATGAGTAGGAGGGTGAGTGGGTGGATCAGGCGATCTGGGCAAAGTATGAAAAACTGGGTGGATTTCTGTTAGCGTTTGGACCGGCAAGGGGCCTACCTCCTGTGAAAGGCCGGACAGGCTTGAGAGCAGAGAATATTCATCAACAGGAGAAGAGTCCATTGAAGACTCTCGATGATCAGCCGTGTCAGCTCCAGAGACTGTCCGCTTATTGGTGGCCGATGACCCAGATGAGGAGTCCATCCTCCATCCTCTTTCAGATAACGGCTGATGTCAAATGTCTCACCTTGAGCGGCCGGCGGTCCCGGCTAGAGCTGCCTGGGAGAGGGAAGCAACATTAGGTATCTCGATAGGAGAGCGATGCTTCGACGGTATATCGGGAATACTTCTGACACTAACAGTAGATGGGCAATGTGATGGTTGATTTCGCCCAGCGTTATGCAAAACATCTCTAAGATGAGAAGGCCAAGAGGTGAAGTTTGTTCTTGAGCATGTTGACGAGTCTCTCTCACGTAAACCGGTTTCCCATGTACCATCTTCTAACCCACCCTCGGGGGACTTTCACTAAAGAGGAGCGATCCCCATTGACCAACACTATGCTTTCGAAGAAGCCACTCCAACTTATAGCGGAGAAGAGGACTTTCCTAACCCATGTCTTTCTCGGAATTGGCCTCGGGCGACTTTCACATGGCTGCGCCTGCTCCAAGAGAAACACGCGCAATAAAGTGGTAGAGGGTCACCCAAACCCGATGTGATCTCTTGGACAGGGCGAATCCCCATTGATGGTGAAGCCCATTGTGCCATGCCTTCAGCTCTCCTAAGCCCGCGGCTTGTAGCCTTCCTGTGACTGCTTGCTGTCCCATTTTTTTAATTAAAGGTCCTCTCCTCTAAACCCGTTGTAGCAGCTGACATCTTTTCTAGCTCCCACAAAAGGTCCAAAAAATGCAGTTGGCATTTCCCCATCTAAGAAATTATGCATCTCGCCCCGTAAAATTAATTTGTATGACATTCCGATAATATTTACCCCATACAATTTTCATATTCGATGTACGGTTCCCTTCAACCAATCGCAACCTTTGTCTGACGCATTTCAAACCAACATATCAGTGTAGATCATCTCGTTCCTGCCTACCTCACACTTTCAATCTTCCACTTGTGTTTTCCTACCCGTCGGACAAGGTCAGTAATAATATCGATTCTAATAATCAACTTTATCGAATGTCTTCAGTATTCTGAATGTAATTCCCTCTTTTCTTTACATTTCTAGTTCCCCTTGAGGTTATATATATATATATATATATATATATACCTCTAATATAATACTATTTCTTGTAGTTATCCTTGATAAGGAACTTAATAAAGTTCGAAAGTACTTGGAAACACCTTTTCATTTTTTCCTGCGGGACATTGCATTCATTTGCCACCCTCACGTGATACTTTGTGAGTTTTTCATTTTATATATATATATATATATATATATATATATATATATATATATATATATATATATATATATATATATATATATATATATATATTTGTATAGTGCAATCACATATTCATAGACCATATCAAATTTACAATCTATATTTTGTAACGTTAAAATTTACCACAATCTATATAACATTTAATTATTACCTCTTTGCTAATCCATTCGTATTATATGCAATCATTCAATCCCGGTATATCAATTAATACCCCAATCGCAAATTCTGTATTCATTCAACCAAATCAATTAATTAATTTATAATCATTCCTAATTCATTTACTCCAACTGTGTGTTTCCAGTTTCTTCCTTACTCTTTGTTATCTTGATGTTCTTTCATTGTTAAATTTTAGAAATAAACTTTGTCAATATTACAGTCAGATTATTGAAACTACCCGGTTACTTTAGCCACGCCGGTACCTTGTTTTCTCTGCTCTAACGAGTTCTCATCTATTGTTTCATTTAAAGCAAGGTTAATTAATGACTGCTATCTAGGCCAGCTTAGTCATTAACCAAACCCCATCTTATGCTTTACCGTGACCCAATTATAGGCTACGGACTTAGTGTTTCCAGAGTCGCAATCCTCGAAGCTTCGGAAGGGCAGACCAAGATGGACGTCCCTTAAGAGGTGAGCGTGAACTCCAAGGCGCCCTTTTTCCTTTCCCGGCGAGAGAGAACTGACCTGTGAAAAACAGCGAGCCTAAATCTACTTTCAGGCGAGAAACTCCTTATGTGTACTGGTTATTATATTGTTGACCTGGATATCATATAAATATAATTTCCTGTAAACATAGAATTGTTTGATTGGAATGAAGGTTGAATTTTAGGATTCAGCCTACGTGATGGAATCCGATAAACACATGATGGATTTAATTACGAGATCGTATGAAAATAAATTGTATTTAAGAGTTAACAAATGAAAACACAAATAGATAATTAATTGATTGGATATAATACTAGATGCAAATTGGTATACAACGAGTTATACAACGTGGGAGTGATATAAGAGATATATGAATAATTAAATGTAAATTTTAGAATGATATTTATAGGATATGAAAAAGAATTAAAAAGGTAATTCACAGAATATTAATTGGCAATTAATTGGATAAGGACCTAAGGACCCGGGCTTGTGAGGGCCTCTCGCGCCCACACATATAACGTTGAATTCATTGTAAATAATAAGATTGATTAATTAGTTTGAGTGAAGTGCACTGTGAGTGTGTAACACACTAAACACACTGTGTGTAACAGCTTCAGAATCCAATAAATGCAAATATTATGTTATGGGTGAAACAACAATCTTGCTAGACATCGTTTTCGTTAGATCATCAGATTTCGTGGTCTATTTTAGTGTTTAATTATTTTTAATGAGTTGTGGAATTCACCTATTGTTGTGGATTTTCAAAAGAAGAAAGCGAAGTCGCATGAATTGTTTACATTGTGAAAATTAAAATTAAAACGTTTTTAATGTTATCTTTTAAAAAAATATTTATGATTTATTTATATTTGTCAATTTATTATGAAATGTATTTTGATATATATATATATATATATATATATATATATATATATATATATATATATATATATATATATATATATATATATATATATATTCTAGGAATTATAATAAGCTACAGTATTTGAATCTGATTTATTTTATAAAACAGGACCATTTTGGTTTATTATTATTTTTTGCACTGGATCTATATCGCGTTAATGTAGTCTTCTAATCTAGGAATTATACTTATTATTTGAATGGATAATTGTGATTTTGGTATTCAACATACCCTCTGAGAAATAGCCCACATAATTGGGGGGGTTTCTTGTCATAGTCTTTTATTATTTCAAGATGTGAAAGATAAACAATTATTAATTTATCTATCTTCCAATATCCTCTATTTGGCATTTGTATATTGAATGTTATCATAATATATTGATAAAAGGAAAAATACAAGATATTTATTTTTTTCTCTATTATAATTATTATCATCTTCATTTCTTCTATTACAACTACTACTTCTACTTTAATTGCTACTTTTATCACAACTATTACTATTGTTTTACTTTAAGAAGTATTTACTTATTATTATTATTATTATAGTGTGTATATTAAAGTTTCAGTCTGTGTGTGTTGATTTGGGAAGTAATTTTATTTCGTATAAAAGTTTCATTCTCAAATGCGTTGAAGTATTCTTATTAATCCCATTTTCATATATAATTGGTAATTTCTGCTTTTGCAGCCTGAATTTTATTTCTTGCAGTTTATCCTCATAACTATGTGGTGCATTCAAACATGAAATGTCTTACAGAGAAGAAAGTGTGTCATACCTGACATTGCAGTCTTATAGTATTGGTCACCCGCAATCTAAGTGTAGCTAGGACCACTTGATTTATTCTTGTTCTCTTATATGTATGTTTCCAGCTTTCTAAGCGAGGTTTTGTTATTGGTAAATCTCCATTTTTCTTAAACCAGTCTTCTTGCCATAAGTAATATATACTTTTTGCATTTATTGTAGATTTCATCTGGTGAATATTTGATCTCTAGGTTATTTCCTGTTCTTGTTACTTGTTTAGCAAATTTAGTTTTAGTTTTATTTATCTAGTTAGTTTTTTTTATGATTTTACTTTTAGTGAAGCTTGAGGGATTATTTCCTTATTTAATGAAACGCCATGGGGCAAGAACGTTTGTCTCACTCACCCTCTTGAACAGTGAGCAGGAGAAATTTAGAGAGCTTAATTTTACTGATGTCATCAGAGATTGCAAAAAAGAAGGATATAAATAAAATTTGACTAAGATATAATAAGTGAACTGAACGAATTCCCTGCAATAGATAAAACGCACTTATTGCATAATTTTTATAATTATTATTTAGCTATTTTGTAGTGTTAAGCTTCAAAAAGACAAATGTGTAATATTTAATTATGAAATGGTCACTTGTCTAATTAATTATCAATAAATTGGATATTGTTTAAAATTAAATTTTATTTTAACGATTCGATCCCCAATTGATTTGAGAGCCAGGCAAGAGCACTGGGCATAGGCCCCCGCACAACATAAAACCGCCCCTGTGTAAAAATTATTTAACAGGATCACAAATGGTAATACGTAAATTGGGGTCTGTAATGAATGAAAAGTAAATAAGTAGAGTACTCACACTTTGGAGATGGATTTGTTAACCTGACGTTGAAACAATTTACAAACTAACCTTGATGAATGGAAGCGCAGGCGAAAGTGAAAGACTGGTGCTTACTAATTATGTGAATCTAGGCAGTTACAATATTGGAACGCATCTTAAAAGAGTTTAATACACACACACACACACATATATATATATATATATATATATATATATATATATATATATATATATATATATATATATATATATATATATATATATATATATATATATATATATATATATATGAAAAACAACCCAGGACCTCACCTAGCACCCAAGCAAAAAAGTCACCTGATATATGAATATATTTGCAAAATGGGAGACTGTGAACTCCAACCTCATTCATATATCGAAATGACCGAAACAAAGCTAACACGAAGAATGACTTACCACTTGAGCAACGGTGACCTCAGGACAAATACGTTGGAAAAAACGGAAAACAACTGGACCGGAAATCAGTGGAAGAGAATACCGAAATCTTCTTAGCACACGCTCCAAACAGACGACAATTGCTTATATTAAAGGCTATATACATACAAGAAAAGCAGCCGAAATTAAATATTCAAACAAATTCGCAATTATCTTGCCTTCCTTCCGTCCGCCAGCCCCTAATAATAATCATTCCCCATCTTAATCCTGTGACTATTATAGAGTCTCAACCATTCGAAGAAATTCCATTCCCTATAAATATGTTTGTATAAATGTTAACACAACTAATCACATATATAAAAGCACTGGATCTTATTCTATAGTTACAACTGTCTAGCCTTTGAAAAGGATAAGTGTATATATCGAAACGCGTCAGGCCCATAAAGAATTTCACTTTCCTTAGTGAACCAGTTTTCTGCCCTCATGCGTCACGACTTTCTAATGAATCTGGGGCAAACTAATCCACGGGGTAAGCTAAGATCAAAAGCAGAATATAAGAGAAAATCGAGACACTCGAAAAGAAAACAATTAATATGTTAGCAGTCGCCTCTTCAATAAAATATGCTACGAAGAAAATCTATTGCTTCACTATATGATTTTATATATATATATATATATATATATATATATATATATATATATATATATATATATATATATATATATATATATATTGTGGGGAAATCAAAATCGCGTGTTCAAAACCAGACGCCAGTTCGGTTACAAAGCGTCATGAACTACGTGGCATGTGGACCGATACTTTACCCCCCATCCTCTCCCCTTTTGTCCCTCTGGCACAACTAGCTTCGATATTCCTCGCCAGGAAACTTGGAATCGGCAGATTTCGTAGACCATTAGTATAAACAAAAGGAGGGTGGTAGAGCCTTTCGAATAAAAATCTATAAACAAGCCCACTTCCCCCTCCTATGGTTTAGATCTAGTTTCACCAAATAGACGAAGTTTCATTCTCTCCGACGAAAAACCAGAAGATACCATTAGGGCTAAGGGAGTCTACTCTGAAAAGTGATGCCACTAGGAGAGAGGGTTAAACATAGCTACTCGCCCCCCTCCCCTACCCCAGGGGATAGGTGAGCTATATATACAGCGATCTGGAGAAAAGCGGGAGATCGAGTTACTCGTAGCTATCGAGAGAAGACGAAGACTGGCGTCAGTCCGGACATTTAAAGTGGAACGGAGCGGGAGTTAGGAAAAAGAGGTTCATCCCGAGGCTGTTCCTGTTAGTCGCATCGATGAGTAGACCATCGGTATAGAGAATCACTATCATACCTCTCTCGTCAGCAAAACCTTCTATCTCAGTTTTCAAATAAAACCAGAGATATCCCTCACCATTGAGGAATAACAAAGTGAAGTCCCACTCGTAAAAGCATTCACCTCTTGGTCAACGCTCATCATCGAGAAGCCCCACAAGCGTAACCCAAAGATTGGAATAAGCATACCTCCACCGTCCCGTCGCTTAAATCGTCAGAAAAAGGTACATTGCCAAGAGCCATCCTACCCTCACCTCGAGATCAGCTGGACGTCCGATTCCACCTCGCCTCTAGCGAAACACTCTCGCCCCAACTCGCCCCACCTCGCCTTGACTCACTCGTTAATCCCTCCTTCACTCCACGAGATCCCCTGTCAAGGTCATTACTCGCCTGATGTTACTTTGTTAAGGTAAAAAATTCCCATTTAATTATGGACTTTAATTAACATTCCGTACTAAAGTGAATTTGTGTGTCAACCATCGCGTAGTATTCATTGGTTGTAGTAATTTTTATTTAGACCCTCTTATTATACCTGTTGTAGATTTAAAGTATATATTTCATTTTTTTTGTTGTAATTAAAAGTATATTTTTGCTCGAGTTGTTTAACTAATCCTCGATACGCTGCACGTGTCAATAGATATCGTCTTTGGTTAAAGAACCAAATCAAAAGATAAAGATTAATAGTAAATATAGCACTCTTAGAGAAAAAACGAACGGAGTTTTTTTTTATCTACGGAACAAACGTACGTACATACTCGGCTTTATACCACGACATTAATATTTGGTGTCAGGTTTTATGGATATTTTAGCGAACTCAATAAGAGTTGATTGTGTTGCATCCCCTTTCATTAGTAACAAATTTGTGCCTAGCGTTCGAGGAAAATTAAAAATAATAAGAGGATCAAGTCAGTCTATATTTCTTTGTTAAGTGGCTGTGGTTAATGCGTTAAGGGTATTAAGTAGTTTTTTTGTGGTTTGGTGGTATTCTAATTAACAGAAAGGTGGGTGGTAAGAGTGGGTAGGCAGAGCGCTACTTGTTTCGTGGTTGCATAAGTACCTTTAGCGTACATCGGTGAGTTTTTGATGTACATACATAGGTAAAATGTCATCGTTTGAAAGATTCCACCAACAAGACCAAACTCTCGGGCTAACAGGTCAAGAGCTAGTTACCTACGTCCTGTGACTAGAAGTCCAACAAGCGGAAAGAGAAGAAAAAAGAATACGGATGGAAATAGAACAGGCGCAAGCGGAAAGAGAAGCCGAAAAAGAAGAATAAAGATAGAAAGAGAAGCCGAAGAAAGAAGAATACAGATGGAAAAGAAGCAGAAGAAAGGAAAATACAGAGGACAAAAAGAACAGGCGCAAGCGGAAAGAGAAGCCGAAGAAAGAAGAATACAGAGGGAAGCAGCAGAGAGTGAACGAATACGCGCACATGAAAGGGAAATGAACAAGGATCGGGTGGAAGTCAATTCCGTTGGATCCCAAGCTGGAGCTACGCAGTTTGCTACTATGATACTCCCAGCATATAAAGACAACGAGGACCTGTGCACGTACCTGACACGCTTCGAGAAAATCTTTGAGTTGAATCATTGGGACATAGAAACAGAGGGAATCGCCAGATTATAGCCTTTGATTAATACCCGTCTCCTTGATATATTCATCTCGTTACCATCCGAGGCTTCTGTGGATTATACCACCTTTAAACATGAGCTACTGGCCGCCGTTAATCTAAACCTCGAGGAGTATAGGATGAAGTTTAGACAGGTTAGAATTCAGCCAGGTCAAACATACCGTCAATTTGGCTTTATCCTGCGAAGACATCTCCAATTTTGGCTAGTTTCAGAACAAGTGGGGAAGGAGTTCGACTCCCTCACCGACTTGGTGCTTAAGGATCAATTGTTGTGTACCCTTCTCCCAGAGATACGGGCATTCGTCAAGGACAGGCGAGCCGCTATGTTCAAGGAGTGCGTGGAGGAAGCAGATCTGCAGGCTTCCAACCATAAACTATCCGCGAGAGTTAAAAAAGAACCAGCCCTTATCTCCAAAGAAAGGTGGGCATCCCCAGAAACCCTGGTCTCTAAAGAAAGGTGGGTATCCCCAGAATCCCTAACAAAACAACCCCCTCAAGTTTGTCAATAACTCTGGACACCCCCAGAAACCCCATAACGGGTTTCAATTGTGGCACCCTAGGTCACATTAGCTTCAATTGTCCCTAAAATTCAGGCTTAGGTCATCCTCGAGCCAACAAGTACACATCACCGCATCTCTTCCCCAAGAACAACCTCCTGCCTCAGCGTCTCCTTCATCCACATCGAATTGCCCTGATCAACAGGTGAACTTTGTGTTTAATAAGAGTTCTCCCGGAGGACTAAAGTTCAAGACTGGATCCGTAAATGGTCACCGAATCTCAACATTGGTACGTGATACGGGGTGCAACTGTATCGTAGTATCAGATAAATTGATTTCCACAGTCAGTCCCCAGCACCAGAGGTTCGTGGTCGTCCAGGATTTCCTGGGTAGACCAAACAAAGTTCCCCGTCGTCAGATGCCACATCCAGTGTCAGTATTTCACTGGCCGGACCGAGGTAGTGGCAGCGCCTATTAAATTCTGTTCAGTCTTAATAGGCTAGAGTACGCAGCTCTTTCCAAATCCGGTGGCTCAGCCTGTAGTTACACAGATTCAAGCAACTAGGATGTCCACGGCCCCGACCCCTTTTTCTCCTCGTGAGAACCCTGAATACAAAGAGCTTAATTCCCAAGCCTTAGCTACTGCCCCGAAAGACTATCCGACTCTCCCACCCCTGGGGGAGAAGGCAGCGAAAAATGAAATAAACCCACCGTCGGATAAAGTCTTCTGCATTCCCCAGTGTTACACCCCACGGGTAGTAAAAATCACACATGATGGATTATTGGCTGGACATTTCAGTCACCCCAAAACCTCCTTGAGTAGTTTTAAATACTTCTTTTGTCCCAGCACCGCTAAAGGGATCGCCGAATACACCTAGTCATACAAACTGTGTCAGAAAGCCACCGCTAAAGGCCGGGTACCGCCGGCTCCCCTACTGAAAACCCCGTCATTTCCGAACCCTGCTTCAGAGTAGCTATAGACGTGGTCGGTCCCTGCCATCCCCTGTCTAGTGAAGGACTCTTATATCCCCACTTTAGTAGACTGCGCCACTCGTTTCCCCGACGCGGGTGCCCTCAGGATAATTGACCGTATTTCCTGTGCTAAAGCCCTCATCTCCATTTTTTTTCTTCGAATAAGCCTCCCTAAAACAACCCTCTCAGATCGAAGCCGTCTGTTCACGTCGGAACTGATGGAATAAGTAGGCCAGTTACTCCCCATCAAACTTCGCTTTACAACCCCTTTTCGCCCATCCACAAGCGTAAGGGGGAAAAAATTAAATGGTACCCCAAAGGCAAGGTTAAGAAATCCCTGTCAGCCTCAGTCTCGAGAAGGGCAACGGTATTTACCAGTCGCCCGCTTCGCGTGTCGGGAGATCCCGCACCGAACACTGGGTTTTGTCCCATTCAAATTGTCGTACGGAAGTAACGTCCGAGGACCTATGAGCATCCTTAAGGTGCTCTTCACTAATCCCCAATTAGATGATGCAGGAATTATGGAAGCATTATACCCCTGTAAACCTCTCCAGGTGGTAGACACGGTGTACGTAGAGTCAGATAACGAGTATCCTCTACCTTAAGTATCATTTCCCCAGGACGACCCTTCCACTGAGTTAGATGTAAGCCCCCACCTTGGCCCGCTCATAGATTCCTAATTTTCCGCTCGAGTGAAGGAAAAATTAAGTTCAGTCCCCATCCTCCGATTACCCAATCCCCCAAAGAAGTTTGGAATCCAAACCGATGCCTGTGTTAAAGTTATCGGGTGTGTCATGGTACAAAATGGAAACGATGATACTTCTGTTCCCATAGCTTATGCAACTATAGAACAGCCAGCACTAGCCGTAATTTGGGAGAATAAAGAAATTCAATTGATATATAAAAGAGAGTGAAGTTAACTTGGAGTTTCATCGCCACTCGCTAGCATATTTGTGTAACAGCCGAAACCAGAATGGTATACTCATGCGAGGGAGTTTATTGGTCATCGAGTACCAATTTAACATAAACGATATAAAAGGCTCCGATAAATATAAAGCCGATAACCTAAGCCGAAACCCCACCGAATGTTAATTAAACTCAGGTTAGTCTTAAAACCATTTTTTGTTTTGTTTTCTGTATATATTTAATGTCTTAATGGTTTATTTGTGCACGGAAGTAATCGCCAGGTACCGCTTAGTTGTCAGTTTTATTTTTTTTTATTCTTTGTTGTAATCGATGATTTTTTTTTGTTAAATTGAGTTGTACGAGCTGGTCCGATTGGTCGCACGCGATAAGGTCGTCACTGTAGATAGAGGGGAGTAGGAAAAGGGGCAAATAAAAAATAATAGCGTAGGCGAGTTGCGAACAGCTTCCCGCGTCGCTTGACCACTGTTAGACAGCGGCGAATCCACTCCGCCATCCCGAGTCTCAAAAAAACCTCATTCAAACGAAGCTTTTAAGCCGCTCGCCTGCACTTCTCGTACGCTATACAACCCCCCTCCTAGAAGCGGAGCGTATTTTGAAGAAATGAAGAGAGCCCGTTTGGAAATGTTATCCAAGGGCCAACGCTCCCCTTCCCGGGTCTGGGTACAATTGTAGATAGAGGGAAGTAGGAAAAGGGGCAAAGAAAAAATAATAGCGTAGGCGAGTTGAGAACAGATTATCGCGTCGCTGAACCACTGTTAGCCAGCGGCGAATCCACTCCGCCATCCTGAGTCCCCAAAAAGACTCATTCAAACGAAGCTTTAAAGCCGCCCTCTGCACTTCTCGTACACTATAGTCACCTACATTTGTACGTGCGCGCGGGTCGTACAAGGTCAATAAGACTTAGTCTTGTAAGATGGTTGACCCCGTTAACAGTAGGACTTGATATTGCAATCCAAGAAAAGTATGTTTTTTTTGGTCGGTTATGATTGTTTTTTTTTTTCACTGGAGTTCTCCCCTCCCCCCTCATTACCTTCTTTAAAAGGGAGGAAATGTAATGAAATCAATATCGCGAGTTTAAAACCAGACGCCAGTTCGGTTACAAAGCGTCATGAACTACGTGGCATGTGGTCCGACACTTCCCCCCTCCCCCATCCGGTACTTTTGCCCCGCTGGCACGACTAGCTTCGATATTCCTCGCCAGGAAACTTGGAATCGGCAGATTTCGTAGCCCATTAGTATAAACAAAAGGAGGGTGGTAAAGCCTTTCGAATAAAAATCTATAAACAAGCACACTGCCCCCTCCTATGGTTTAGATCTAGTTTCGCCAAATAGACGAAATTTCATTCTCTCCGACGAAAAACCAGAAGATACCATTAGGGCTAAGGGAGTCTACTCTGAAAAGTGATGCCACTAGGAGAGAGGGTTAAACATTGGCTTTCATCCCCCCCCCCCCCGCTACCGCAGGGGATAGGTGAGCTATATATACGGCGATCTGGAGAAAAACGGGAGATTGAGTTACTCGTAGCTATCGAGAGAAGACGAAGACCGGCGTCAGTCCGGACATTTAAAGTGGAACCGAGCGGGAGTTAGGAAGAAGAAGTTCATCCCGAGGCTGTTCCTGCTGGTCACATCGAAGAGTAGACCATCGGTATAGAGAATCACTATCATACCTCTCTCGTTAGCGAAACCTTCTATCTCAGTTTTCAAATAAAACCAGAGATATCCCTCACTATTGAGGAATATCAAAGTCAAGTCCTACTCGTAAAAGCATTCACCTCTTGGTCAACGCTCATCATCGAGAAGCCCCACAAACGTAACATAAAGATTGGAATAAGCATACCTCCACGGTCCCGTCGCTTAAATCGTCAGATCAAGATACATCGCCAAGCGCCATCCTTCCATCACCTTAAGATCAGCTGGGCGTCTATAAGTGGGTAACCAGCGGACATCTTGAAATTTCATATGGAGTCGGATAGCATTCTAAACATAACCAACCGCAGTCAATAACACCAAGCCAATAACACATACTCCCTCATATCTGTTCTTATTGCTTGACACCAACAAACGGAAACGGAAACACTTGGTCCGGGTCCATCCCATTAAATATAATTTACATTATTATTGAATCCCACAAGCAATATAATAAGATTCAGCAAGTTTCTTAATGTATTTGTTTCGACTTAATGGGGTCAATTTACGGCGTTTAATATATTAAAATAGAAGCTTTCTGGAGATTTTTTCATAGGAAATGGTTTAGATTTTGATCACTTTTGAATACATAGCTATCAATTTCAAGAAAATATTATGACTCCAATTCTAGCACTGCCCATTCGGGGCAGAGCACTGGATAAAACCACTAGCATTGAGCGCCTAACAACTTCTTGCAACTGCATTGAATTCTAAACCTAAGGTGATTAATTCGAAATGGGGGCTTCGCCCCCATACTCCCTTTTTTACATGTTAAAAAGAATTGCCTATCTCTACCATATTCTCTTTACTTAAAGAACTAAACTCCATTGTTTATCCCGACTTGACCACTTTAAAATATCCTTCAACCATCAGAAAATCTTTACCTACCACTAAGCCAAAATCGCAAAAAAAATGCAGGCATCTATTTAATCCCATGGAAAGCCCCATGTTGCCCCTCTTTCTATGGGGGAGAGACCGGAAGGAGATAAACGCATATACGAACATAGGGGGGATATTCGTAGAACAAGCAATGCATCAAGTATTTTTAACCATGTAAAAAACGCCAATGATGTAATAGATTTCTCTAGTGCTCAAATAATTTTTCATTGTAATGATTATAATACAAGAAAAATTATCTAATCCTCATTAATTAAAGTAACTCCGAGCTTCAATTTGTCTGAAGGGCTGTGGTGCTCGTGTTATATAATAGGTAGGCTGCTGGCACCAAATTGCAGGATTTAATAGGCCCAGTGAGAAAATCCACAAATGGACGCTCGGTAGATTTATCAAATCCTAACAAATTGCCTTACATGTAAATAATGGAAATAATATGTCTAATGTGAGAATAAGGAAGTGAAAATATATATGTTAATTTGTATAGAGAATAAGGAAATGAAAATGCATATGTTAATTTGAATAAATAGAGATGATGCAAGCGGTCGGTAGAGTCGCGCGCGGGAATACACAAAATACAAGGTCACGCATAAACAAACATTCGCGTCTTGGGAAAGATTTATCAGAAAACGGGAGGCTATAAAGCAGCTGAGCAAATAGGGACTTTGAACAAGAGAAATTTTAACACATATCTGTAACAAGTGATTCCTACAATAAAGATAAAACTATTGGAAATATGTAGGTATATCTTACACACACAGCTGTTCGGTAGCTCCTACATTCACTTTCCATTGCATATCTAATATCAGGGTAGATGGTGTTTGAAAAATTAAGAAATTCTAACACTCTCCCCTTTTTAGATATTTTAATAAGGAAAAATCAAAATAATATAGAAACATCAGTTTACAGGAAGCCCACTAATACGATGTTAGGATTTAACTTTTTAGGTAACTTAGATTTGAAATATAAAATCTTTTCCATTGAGACCTTTATTCACCGCACATACAATCTTTGTTCATCTTATATTCATATAGATCAAGAATTCCAAAACCTCAAATCCTTCTTTTTAAGCAATGGTTTTCCTTTAAATATTGTTGAAAAATCAATCCGCACATTTTTAAGTGGAGTTTACCAACCTTGTCACCCGGAAATAACGGTGGCAAAAGACAGACATTACTTGATTATGCCAGAGCTGGGTATTTATAATAAAGTCCTTAGCCGAAAATTACACGCATTGTTAAAGAAATATTTTTGTCAAATAAAATTTCTAATTGACTTTTGAAACAAAATAAATATAAAATATTTCTTTAAATAAAGGATCCGGTTCCAAAGAGTTTTAGGAGTTCAATAATATATTCATTTAAATGTCCTGGGTGTTCCCATGGCAAATACATTGGAAGCTCCGTGAGAACTCTGAAGGCAAGGTTCTCGTCTCATATGGGCATAAGTAATCGAACTGGCAAAATACTTCGCACCCAAGAAACTTCCGCGATCAGAAATCACGCAATAAAATGTAAAAGTGATATCTTTATAGAAGACTTCGAAATTTTAAATTCACATAAATACCCCATTACACTTCGAATCTTGGAAACATTATATATAAACCAGCTCAACCCAGACTTAAATAGTAATTTGTCGTCAGTTCTCCTCCTACTTAACTAAATTAAAAAGTCAATAGTTTAATAATATTTTTAAATTTTTTTTAAATAGTTCAATATAAATATTAAACTCATAATCCAACTTATGAAATTTGAGTAATTTTTTCAGTTACTAACTAATTTAAATTAAAATAAATCCCTGTCTTCATCATCATCATTATCATCACTAACTCTATAATTTAAGAAGGAGATTTTTTGAGTATTTGAATAATAATTTCTTCTTAGTTTGGTTATGACTTAGGTTTTTTATCCAAGTTATTTCTAATAATTATTTTATAATATCAAAAAACAAAATGGTGAAGTTTAGAAATAAATATAAGTATCGAAATTTTGTGAATTTTTTAAAACCCCAAGAATTACAAATGATGAAGTTCAGAAAATTTATTACATATATCTTCTTCTATAACTATATTTTAGCAACTTGATATTTTGAAAGGGGGGAAATTTAGTTTAGAGTTCCTTTTTAAAATTATTATAATTGGTGCAGTTCAGAAAATTTATAAAAATTCAACCATGGCTGCTTTCTTTAAGATTTTAAATTTTAATCTTAGTAGCGAAGCGCAAGGGGAGTGGCGAAACCATTGCCTGGTATTACTATAAATCTAAACTCTAATTTTATAAATTGTTTAAACTCTAATCTTTCCTATTCAAAGCTAAAACTATCAATGTTATATTTGTACCTATAGAATTGTGCTTTAGTATATATTTTATAGGCCTAAGAAGCTGACCGTATTATGGTCGAAACGTCGCCACTTAATAAATATAAAATAGTAAAAAAATAAAATGTTACTTCCGTTTCTCAAAAATGCTGCTACATTCTCGCATCTTCTACATTAGCCCACTGCTTTGTGTGTTTGTACGTTAAGCAACTTCTGTACTTCACTTGTTCACCAGCGAGTGACGATGACAGATGTTTCTGTCGAAACCTGGTTTCGGATATAAAATTAGTCCTATTACTGTGGTTTTATCTCTATAGTTACACGTACGCTGCTGTAATTTTTTGGATATATATATATATATATATCATAGGTGTGCGCTCAATGGAAGCAGTGCTTCCCTAATTAATCACCAATAATAAAAAGGAAAAATATATGGAAATACGATTTAAATTAAGTAATTATAAAAAATAATGAACTCTTCAAAAGTGAACCTTCTGGATTCCTGCATTAGGCTCGTTTTTTTTTCTATGAAATTCTTTTATTTATTGGGGCGTCTCGTTATTATTATTACATTTTTATTTTACTAAAATTAGATAAAAACCTTATCTTACAATGATATTAAAGGAATTTCTCTTTATTGTGAAATTATAGTTTCATGGCAGCTCTATATAAGAAAGAATTAGAATGCAACAACATAAAATAAATAATCTTTATTATACGTAATTGTCTAATTCTGGCGTCATTTGCAAACAACTACCTGAGGCTTGCTAGCAACTTTGTCAAAATCATTTTAGAGTTTAGACTACTTTATCGGTGCATTGATTAATTAGCTATTGTGTAGGCAAATTTGTTCTATTTAAAGTGCACCCTTCAAGTCGATAATGGAAATGAACAATGACAACATTGTGAAACCAAAACATTGCAGATGCGCATATATTTGGGATATGATTAGTCAATAAATTTTCTTCGAAAAGTAACCCAGATAAAGAGAATAATTAAAAAATGGTAGGCCTACTCCAGACCTAGTTTTGATAGGGAAAACAAAGAGTTAGTTGCGTTAGTAAATTTAATAAAGCGTAATACGAAAAGACAAAGTGGTTAACTCATAAATGGAGGAACAGAGGGGCCTAGGGGGCCTGGCCCCCCACTTTTTTTGACTGGGGGGGTCCGGCCCCTCCACTTTTGAAATCCAGAAATGTAAAAATATATGCCTATAAGTTCATCTCCTTAATGGTACATGTAGGCAGTGTAGGCTATTTTACAAAAATATAGTTCTAATAGGCCTAACATGCATATCACAGCTGTTTTTTCCTGATTAGTCCAGGCCTGTTTGTAACTTAAACAGAATATTGTTCTTTTCGTTGTGTATTTTTTTAGTGATATAATTATAGTGAATAACAGTAATTAAGTGAAGTTATTTAGTAAATACTTTATATAGCCTCCATGATTAGAAATCTTTTCGTTTGTATATTTTTCACAAACTTGTGCTGTAACAGTGTATGATGTGAGTCCGTGTGACAAATATCGTGACGTCATCACAAGCGTTTGACTGTGCAAGTTGTAAACAGCTACGTTGTTGAAGACCTGAAGCCACAAGAGGAAGAAAATTCCATCTCTTTTTGGCAAGCGGTTTTCTGACGAGCCAATTGTGGAAGAACCCAATTCTAAAAGGCGTATGTTGGAAGCAGATGACTATGATAACACAGAATTGTCTAAAAGTGCGAAAGCCAGGCTCCTGATCAGGCTAATCCCAACACTCATGTGCCAACATTCATGAGTAAGTACCACTTAGTACATTGTAATTTAGGCCTATGTGCTAGTAGTCCTTCCATTTTATTTAAGGTGCATTTTTGTCATCAAGACAGAATTTTGTCTTGAAAACACGGTCTTGAAGCGCGAGAGAAACATCTTGCTACATAATGAAAATGAGTTTTTTACGTTTGTCTTGCTCTCGATCAGCTGATCTATAATGTAAACATCACACACCAACATCACACCCTCTTATTATGAGAAACCTATTTTTTCTAACTTAACCTATCCTATGCTATTCTAACCAGTGTGCCCATTTATTTTCTGAAAGTTCCTCTGCCTTTCAAATGTCATCTTATAAAACTGCCTCTTTTCCATGAAGAAGCAAATTTTCATATTGATCATATTTATCTAAAATTGATCTACTACAGTAAACTTTTCTTAAAATGCTCACAGTTGCTTCCGATATGTTATGAAATACAAAGTTTACCCAAACCTTTTAGTTTGTTAAATACCCATTCCATTCGTTTGCCATTAAAAATGCCTCTTTTAACTGAAAATGAGTTCCCTCATGAATCTATCTCAGAAAGAAAAAATAAACGCCCTGATCCTAACCTAACTTCATTATCGTGCATTTGCAATTATCTTACCATAGAAGAAAAGTTGCTAGAATTAGTAAGTTATTCTGGTGTAAAACTTCAGTAACACCATAGGGGAATACTGCAGTTTTACATCATACCTAACCTAACTTCGTTATCGTGCATTCGTATTTATTATATCATAGATAAAAAAGTTATCAGAATTAATGATGGAAAATCTTTACATTAGTTCTGTACTAGTTTTATAGTGAAAAAAAATAAGGGTAAGAATAAGGGATCACCCCACATACAATACGTTCTGATTCACTAGCCTAACTTATTAAAAAAACATAACCTAAACGTAATCAGTAATCACCACCGATATTAATTTGATAATAATGTTATTGCTCATTTACAGATTAAACGAAAGAAGCATCGACATCCACATCTGTGTGTGAATTGCCCTGTTGTAATGTCACTTCAACAACTTTGACCAGAGTTGCTGTAGACAAGCGAAAGACTGCAAGAACCTATGGTGCAAAGACGAGGCATTATCTGACTGACTCGGAGAAGATCTACCCTTGGCTGTACCTATGTGGAAGTCGTAACAAACCATTTTGCTTCACCTGCAGGAGGGCCAGCCACGAAAACCTTGCAACTTTTTCGCACTGTGGGGAACCAGCATTTACTAAGAATGGATTCAGCAACTGGAAAGAAGCTGTGCAAAAGTTCAAGCAGCATGAAAAATGTTCTTTTTACATAGAGTGTGCCTACAAATTGTCATTAGAGACAACCCAGACAAACCACCTATTGATACCTTGTTAAAAAAACAAGAATATCAAGATCAACTTACAAGACGCCAGGGCCTCTTGGAAAGACTGAAATTGATAATTTTTTGACAAGAAAAGGCATAATACTAAGAAATGTTAATGAAAACGAGGGACACTTCCAACAATTCTTGCAGTATTCAAGTGAGCGTTGTCCTGGCCTGAAGAAACTATTATGAGACAGCACATACAAGCTGACCCGCCCAAAACGTGCCTGTACACACTTTTTGTGATGTATCCTTCATTCATTCACTAATCGCCCTTAGTTTGCAAGACATGACAGAAGCAACGCCTGTGAACACAACTAGATCTCAATGGGAGCTCCAGCAAAGAATATACTGCGTCAAATATTACTACCTGACAGGCTCGTTCAAGAAAGTGCATCAGTTCGAATGTGAAAAAGCCCCCTCCAAGAGCAGAATTCATGACTGGGTAGACAACTTCGAGAACTATGGGACAGTGGAGAACCTCAATGCAGCCAGTGACAACCGTCCAAGCCATTCAGGAGGCCCCAGGAAGCGTACAGCTGAGCTAGTCGAGAGTGTGAGAGAGTCAGTTCAGCAGAGTCCAAAGCGCTTTGTGCGCAAGCGAAGTCAGTCCCTCCGTATATCCCGTGAGACTTGCAGGAGAGTGCTAGCAATGAATGTAGAGGCCTACTCAAACGAATATAGACGAAGCAGACCCTTTCAGCCTCAGACAAGGAGCAGAGAAAGGCTATGACAGTCAAGATATTGGAGAAGATTCAGGAGAGCCCAACTTTCCTTAACCAACTTTGGACCTCAGATGAAGCTCACTTCCATCTTGAAGGAAAGTTAAACTCATCATCAGATCGATGATAGGTTAATTGCTGCTTTTTAGGGAAAGTCCCTGAACAGTTTGCTGAACAAAATCAAGGCATCAGACTTCTTTGCAATTGTAGTTGACGAGACTCAAGACATAGCTGGTATAAAACAGATGACATTTTGTATCAGGTGGGTTGATGAAAACTTGATTATTCATGAAGATTTTGTTGGGAGTTGACATCAAGAAATGTAGGGATCAAACCTATGATGGAGCAGCTGTGTTGCAAGGAGCACTGAATGGAGTTGGGGCTCATATCAGAAGAGAAGTTCCCTCTGCACATGGTGTACATTGCCTCAACTATAATTTACAACTCATAATTCAAAAAGCAGCAGCCGTCAATCCTCTCATTAGCGATGCAATGACAACTGTGCAAACTATTTGCAATTTAATTATAGTTTCCCTAAAAGTTTGACAATTTTTAAGACTATACAAGAGGAGAAAAAAACAATGTTATATTCATCTTTAAAACCTCTCTGCCCTACGAGATGGACATTCAGAGCAAAGGCAGTTCAGTCTGCCACAGAGAATTATGAATCCCTTGTGAAAGCCATACAAGCCATAATCGAGGCGGGAGGGTTCAGTGAGGGTGTCAAATTAGCTCTGGGTTTATTGAGGAACATATTTGACTTCAGTGTTTTTTATGGCCTACATATGAACAAAGAAATCTTCTCTGCCACTGAATTACTAGCTACAGGTCTTGATAAAAAAAACATGAGTGCAGGTAAAGCAGTAGAATGCAAAGATGTCTTGAAAAGAACTTTGCAAAATATGAGAGAAAATGAATCGGAAAAATTTGAAATAGAAACCCCTGTTCTGCCAAGGTGGCATAGACTTCCACCCATATTTGACTCAGGATCTGACAACACAAGATTCACATCTCTTGAGCAGTTCTTCACAATGCAGTATGTGGAGGTTATTGACTTAATAACCAACAAATTGAATGAAAGATTTGACCAAGAAACATTGCAGTATCTTTTTGATATATAGCACGTGGATTTGGCTGCAGCAAAAGGAGAGAACGCAGCAACTTTGTCTCTGAAAGATAACACTAAGACCAAACTAAATGGGAATATTGATACAATGTCACTTGAAAATGAACTCAAATTTTTAAAGAATATAGCATCAGCTTCTATGCAGGAAAGCTTCATCACTCTGCTGATCTAAGCAAAGTCCTCACCCCCGTAATGAGAGGGATATACAAAAATGTATATAAACTTATACACTTATACATAGATGGCAATCCCAATGTCTAATGCTACGACAGAAAGATCTTTTTCATGTCTTAGACGACTAAAGAACTAATTAAGAAACAGACTGACACGAGAGCACTTAAACCACAGGATGTTCTTGCATATCTACAAAGACTTGATTGATCAGGTTGATCTTGCCTCAGTGTGTCAAGAATTCATTACTGTCAATGATCGTAGGATTAAATTTTGGGGGAAAAAATTTGTAAATACTTGCATTTAACATGGGTATCATATTGAAAACAAATTGTATTACATATATTCTTATAGAAGCTATAGTACTGTTGTGTCGATCTATTGTATTGATAATTCAGTGAGTTTGTGTCTTTGGAATATAATTATTGACTGAATACAATTTCATGTTTGTGTTTGTTTTGCACTGTGAATCTATGGCGGATTAAACTGCTAAAATTTGACTATTGTTGTTTCATCAATGTCCTGTGTAACTGTGTTATTCAAACATGCTCAGTTATGACAGGGTGCGCTGACCAGGCCGGGCCCCTGGGCCCCTCCACTTTGAAAAAGGTTCCTCCAACCATGGGTTAACTGCTTTTCCTTGGTTGCAAAAATTATTTTTCTGGCTATGTTTATTGTTTAACAACAAAATAGGTAAATGGAATTCATTTGGCTTTACCGATTTAAATAATATGCATAAGTCAATCAAATGAAACGAACTTTCTTTTACTGAAATAACATCTGCGATAGATTTAACTAGGTTCGGAAAAACGCGAAATGATTTATTAAATAGCCAACACAAGAGGAATATGAAAATCTATAACGAAAATGTGAAAAAGAATAGAGAAATTTTTAAAAAGATTAATAGACGTGGTTTGTTTTTAGACGAGCAGCAATTAGCATTCAGAGGCTCTGACGAATCAACAGATTCTGAAAACAAAGGTAATTATGTTGAGTTGCTTAATTTATGTAAGAAACACGATCACTTACTAACATTGCATTTGGAAGAGTCGAGCGTATTTTTTCTGGTGTTTCAAATAGTATCCAAATTGATTTGATTAATTGCGTGGCCGAAGTTCTTTCAAGGAAGATTAAAAGTAAAATAGAAGTCTTCATTTGCGTCTATAATTTTAGACGAAACTACTGATATTAAAACTGTTTCGCAATTTTCTTGTATTGTCCGATACGCCTTGAGTGATTGTAATGTTTGCGATAAATTTCTTTGGTTCATAAACGTAAGCGCTGAACGTACGGTCGAAGGGTTATGCAAAATATTGGGGAAAGAATTGTTGCTCAAACTTATGGGGCAAGTGTTATCCAAGCGAACTGAATAAACTTCTAAAAAGGGTTAAAAAAATATATCAATGCCTTTTTCATTCACTATATGGCTCAACGATTAAATTTAGTACCGTCACAATCGGTTTCCAAAATCCATGAAAGTGATATATTCTTTTCAAAGCTCAAGTTTTTTTCATTGTTTTTTTTGCAAAGTCAAGTAAACGTGTTCATCTTTTAGATATTGAAATTATAAAGCGATTTCCAAAAGTTGCGCCAACTGGTTGGAACTTTAATCCCCCTTTGGTCGAAACCGTTCTCGAGTAACATGGGCAACTTGCTGATTATTCCAAGTCATCATTGATAACTGTAGCAAATGGGACACTGAAAGCTACACCTACGCTCAAGCATTGTATTCCATCCTAGAGATTTTGAATTTATCATTTTATTAAATGTATTTGGCAATATTTCCAATTACCTAAATGCAGTATTTGATGTTTTACAGACTAAAACATTTGACATATCCTACTATATTCATAAAGTAAATGAAATAGTCAAAGTCTTACAAAATAAAAAGAATGCATTTTCCAAAATTTAGTCCAGTGTTGATGGCATTTATCCTTCTATTAAACGGAAAAGAAACGATCCTTTCAAAGACCCCAAAGGAAAGTGGAGAAGGATATTTTTTTTAAATATGAATTTGATATGCATGCAAATTAAAGTGAGATTTCAAAATCTGAATAAATTATCATTTTGGGAGCTTCTTGATACAAGAAAAGAAAGTTTTTCATGAATCAGCTCTAACATCACTCCAAAATTCTTATGGAGATTTCTTTGACTGCCAAAGGCTGAGGAGCGACAATTATTAGTGGTATATAATGGCAGCGAACTGAAAAGAAAACCAGTGCATGAATTGGTTCCATTTTGCGTAACAGTGGGTTAGATGCAGCTTTACCGCAACTAACAAAATCGTGTGAGCTAACTTTGACCGTACCAGCAACAAGTTGCTTCAGCTGAGCCATCCTTCTCGTACCTAAGTAGAATTCACAATTATATGAGGAATGCGCAAGGACAAGAAATATTAAGCAGTTTGGTTCAAATCGCAATCGAAAAGGCTCTTTTGAAGAGCATTAAGAATGACAAGTTATATGAAAATGTCATCAACTTATTTATTGAAAAAGAGAGGAGGATCGAATTAACATTCCAATAAAATGGACAAGATTATATTTTTTCTTATGTAACCAATTTCCGTTTTTTAGAAGATCGGTTATATATTTATTTCTAAATTTTATTTGTCATTGCTTGTTTACAAAAGGATATTTTTTGTAGATACGACCTTCTGGGAATGACACATAACAGGAGAACCAACGCCCATAATGTGTAAAGTAGGGTATTCCCCAGAGGTAGTCTCGTAAGAGTCTGAATCATCATTTCTTTTTTCTCTTATTTGCCATTGCTTCCCAAATCTAAAAATTCACCGCACGCCCCTGATATATATTTAGGGAATGGCCCAGTTCGGGGCAGACACTTTTCTGCGCAAGACCCGTTTCGGAGCAGACCCTATTCGGCAGAGACCCTGTTCGGCGCAGACTTTGATAAAATTTTAAAATCTACCATATCTACTTTTTTAAAAAAAAAATTGAAAAGAAAGGTGATTGTTATAAATATCTGACAAGGAAGTTGGAAATAATGTGAGAGACGGCGTTCGTTCGTTCATGTTCAAACATACTAAAAAACTAGTGGAAGCGATTTGTACCAAATTTGGTGGAACACTAGAGCCTTAGCCTAGAAGGAAACTATTATTTTCTTTGCCAAAGTAACTTGGTGGAGATTATGTAATCGCTAACATGTGTTAATTTGTTTGTTTACAAAATTGCACGAAAACTAATTTTAAAATAGAAATATTTAAAGTTAAAATTTAAAATAATATCTACACAGACTTAATATTAGCAAACATATATGACTAATTTAACGCATACAATAATAATAATAATATATTAATAATAATAAAAAAAGTGAAATATTTAAAGTTAAAATTTCAAATAATAACACTACACAGACTTAATATTGGTATACATATGTATATGACGTTAATTGAACGCATACATTAATAATAATATATTAATATTAATCTCAGAGAAACTAGAGGCCTTAGTAGATATTTACGTCACAGTGAACCCCCCCTCCCCCACAGAACACTAGTCTTTTTCATTTTGTTTTAATCATTACTTTATAAATGAACACTATTCATAATCGTGATATATTCCTCTTAAATATTCAATGTACGTTATATTCTCAAAATTCCCCATCAGTATGTGAATACGTTCATCTACATCCTGAACTTCTTCAATTTTAAGGGAGGATTATGGCCTGCAAATAGTTTTTCATAATAAAGGTCTTCTTCTCTGTACTTTACGCAAACAGTAAAGAAATTTCCATATACTTGGATGCTGCATTTCAAGTTCGATTGCAACCCCCTGTTTGCTGCTTCTGCATGATTGTTTGTCCTGTCTTCTTCGTTCAGTAATCGGTGATATAGATCCACATTGCATGAGGAAAACGAGGCTCTCTCCTGCTGTTTGTTCTTCTGTCCATTTTTCCTACATAATTGTCTTCAAACGAATCTAGAAGTCTTTGTATATCATTAGGTAATTTGTCACTTAACTGCAAAACTGCTTCCTTTATGTGTTCTATTGGAATGAAAGCTAAAGCACAGACCATTTTGCATTCTAAGGTAAACTTTGGATCATTTCTCTATTGAAGAAAATGTCCTAAAGCACAAACATGCTTTTTCATATTTTGACACAAAGAAAAAGAAAACATCCTCTGATATCTGCTGAAGGGAAATATACTTTTAAGCTATTAAAATTTACCAATTCATATTCACAGTTGATTATTGCTGGAGTTCATTTTTTTAAATCCTGTCGAATAATTTGTCATAAGTTCCACGAACTTTATTAGCGAGCAGAATGTATAGCAAAGGATGTACGTCCACGTATTTCTCACCTGAAACTACATGGGAAAAAAGAGGTGGTGGTGCGATTTTAAAAGTACCATCAACAGATAACTTTTCAACTCATTTAATAATCTCAGGTTACTTTTACTTCCAAATATTAAAATTTTACAAGAACTTTCAGAACATCCACTCTGCATGCAAAAATTCTTCCGTTTGTTTTCCGCAAAAGTTTAAGTTTTGAATTCTTTTGAATTAACTAGACCTGTTATATCGATTCGGCTCATCTAATATGATCTTACATTGTTTCTTTGTCGACGGACTATGTTTTTTAAAGATCTATTATCTGGTATAGCTCCTTGGCAAGCTTGAGATAAATCCTGCAAGCATTCGTTGACAACTATAGCAGTTCCTTCCACTGCGTTGCTTGCACGCGTCTTTATTTGAGTTAGAATGCGGCCTCTCTCAATTTTTGCTGGAAAAGGATTGTGTGAATGGTCATTAATATATTTCACGATTTATTCGTTTGAACCTGAATTCTTGCTTTACATGAATATTTTCTTTCAAACCAATAAAATTTTATTTCCTTATCCGCACTATATCTATCAAAAAGATAGATAAGACTATTACTTTCAAATTTTGGCTTTCCAGGTTTTGATATTATAATCGCTGTCATATTTAGAGTCTAAGAAAAGTTGAAGGAGGGTTGGACTTGTAGTGGTAAGTCTTTATGGCTATTCTAAACATGGTGGTGTTTAGGACGATTCCTTGCGGAGCCCACCTTTGCTGGACTCCATTGTAAGAGGAAGTTCCCTGGAGGTCAACATTAAAGTATACGCGCACTGACTGTTTGGAAATTATCAAAATTGTCCTGCAAATTAGTCAAGAAAACTTTAATTCATCTTGGAAACCCTTGAGCTTAGTTTCTTTCGGGTTTCTTTCAATACGAGTGAGTGTATGGAATGTACTGTTGTTCATTATACAGTTGGGTAACTTGTGGGCATTTTTCCAAAATTCTCACTGAGTACTGCTCACTAAGGCTAGACTTAATGATATCAAATAACTTGTAAACCAACTTTGTTTAATTGACCCATTCCCGCTTATAAAGGTTTAAGTTAATGAGCCAGTCTGGCTCGTGAATACACATGGTATAGTCTTTGTACTTAAGTTTGCAAAGGTATTTATTGAAATAGTTGACAAGTTTAGAAAACTGTTCAGGTTCGGGGGAATTGTACATGTTGCAAATTTGATAATATCTATTTTCAACATGGCAATTTAATCTCTAGTTAATTTATAAGACATTGTTTACTGATCGCAAACTGAAGAATAGGAAAAGTTTGACTTGAAACCATTGCCCTCTCAGTCGACAACTATAAACATGGGCTTTCTTTACTACTTGTTCAATATATGAATGGTTTGAAAAAAAGTTGCGAAAGTAGATCATGGAGAAGAAAAGTCGCGCAAATCAAATCTTTTTGCAGCAATTTCACTGAATGAAATGGCTAAATATTTGGCAACCCGAATATAGGAATGGACAAACGATATACCTTTTATACTATAACCTAGCAAGTAGTGTATAGTTCAACGAAACGCACAAAAGTAAACAACGTTATTTAAACCTAACAACCTGAATATATCCCTGGTGACAACCAACAAGAAAACTGTTAAAATATCTCGCCTATTTTTCCTTGTTGCCTGTGCTCTCTTCCCATCTTCATCCGCCCCATTCCTTCCTTCTCTTATATCTCCGTTCTTTGAGATAGCGTTCGTGTGCATCTCCAGAGAGGCTCCCTTCTCCTGATCAGTGGGCTGAGATATGGTGTATAGGACCACATAGTATACTTTCGTAATCTTTCTTGGGTCTGTCGGTGGTTGTGATGAAGAATGAGGAGGGACCCATTTGAGGATAGTGTGGGAATAATTGGTATTTTGGTCCTAGTTTTCTAACCAGTGCGGTCAGAACACGCGAAGAGTCTAACGAGAGTAATTCGATGAGAGAACTATCTCATCTTTCAGATATTTTTATTGCCCTCAAATCGTTTAATGTTATTTTCTAAAAATTAAATCGAAACACCTTCCTAATTGGCTTTAAATCAAGTGAGCAACGGTTTCTTTTTATTTTAGAGTCCAACGTGCCTTCAAACGATCCAATCCTCCATTTTAAACGTGTTCGTAAATTCGAAACTCCTTCTGTACCCATGAATAATTTCTTTCAAACGCGGGAACTTGCAGACGCAAGTTTTCTTTATTGAACTTTCCATCTTTTATTCTCAAACATTCAAACCTGTTCAAGCGAGGGATTCTGCTCTCTGAGGCAGATCTCTCTAATCAAACTTCAAACATTCTAGCCTATCAAAAATGAGGACTTTGGCATAAGAGGCTAACCTGTCTTTAAATCTTGATTAATCTATTTAAACATTCAAAGAATCAAATTTCTTTGATTTTATTTCATTTTTCAAATAAGAAGTAATAATTTGCTCAGTCAAATGCTTTACTCAGGTCTAAAAAACAAGCATAGACCTTCAAGCCAGAATAGTTAGCTACAACATAGCCTTTTTTTAACCGCATAATTATAATTGCGCCACTGCAAATAATTCTCTATTTATAAGGACGAGCTAAACTGTAGAAAAGTGAATTCTTCCTTCTCTTCGAAAGCAGAGATAACATTTAAAATAGCTAATTGATACACACACTTTTTCTTTGCTTTAGAAAGGCTGGCTTATGAATTATCCTCTCGTGACTGTGAGAAGAGCTCCTTCCACGGGCTTGATGAAGAGCTTAGTTAGCTACAGCATTGCCTTTTTAACCGCATAATTATAAGTGAGCCATTGAAAATAATCATATATATATATATATATATATATATATATATATATATATATATATATATATGTATATCTAATAGCTTAAATAAATTAGTCGAGATCATTACAGGCACCAAGCCCCGAGCAAAATTGAGAAATCCTGCAGAGGCAAACATAATTACAAAAAAACAGAAACAAGCAGCATGGCCGCAACCAAGCCCAAAGAAACCAAACAAGCACCAGCCAAGAAAAAGAAAAGTAAAAAAGTAACCAACAAGCAGCAAAATGTGTAACGGAAAACTGAGAATCCTACAGATTAACGCGAACGGGTGGATTGGAAAACGCATACGATATGGAAAAAATACTCAGTTATATCGATGTCAACATAATCTTAATATCAGCACATTGCATCAATACAGAAACTGAAAAGATTAGAACTACTATTCGCTCTCGCTGGGCCCCTTGGTGTTTTGCCAGAAGTCTTTTGCATACATCTTTGAATGCATGCAGGAGATGCATAAAGGAGTGCATCTATGAATAACCTCCACTCATTTGGTTCATAGGTTAGCTCAATAGCATTGAATAGGCTTCTGATATCATTACAATAAGTCAAGTATTAGCAACCAACCACCCTCAAGAAAGATGGGATGGTGCGGAACATAAAATACAAGGACTAGAAGAATCGTTTCTAGCAGTGAAATTAACAATCGTTACTGCATATCAACCGCCAAGGCAGGAGTTTCTCCCCATCCCCAACTATACTAAGCTGTTTCTCGGAAGAAGTCCCACTATCTTGCTCAGGGATATTAACGCTTGGTGTAAGAAATCAGGTTTCAGATCGACCAACGGGGCCGGCATTTTTTAGCTGGGAAAATTATATAATCCATTCGATTACTAAATAGAACCTATTATGATTCCACGTAGTGATCATACAGAAATTCTAATCACCATCAAGAATCCGATTCAAATCCGAGCTGAGATAAGAAAAGCGTATGGAAAGACAGATTGGCAAAAATATTAAAAAAATTTAGAACAATATATCCAAAAAGAACTAGAGGATGCAAATCTGAAAGAAATCGAAGAAGAACTTAATCAATTAACATACCTTCTAAGGAAGGCGGATGAAGAAGCGATACCGAAAATCAAGTATAAAACGGTTGCATTACAGATGAACTGAAGATATGAAAATAATTTATCTCTAAAAAAGAAGAAGGAAGAGTAAGATTCCTAGTGCTATCCAGAAAAAGAATTGCAAGAATAAGAACATGTAAGGCTGTAAGCAAGAACTTTCAGACAAAATTATAGAACAACAACGGACTAAATGGGACAAGGCAATAACGCAAGTTGAAAGCCAAGCCTCACCCGAAGAATTATGGAGAAGAGTTAAATCAGTAAGAGGCTTCCCACGTCAACCGAAAATAAAATCAATAGACGGCCAAAGAATCATCAGAGAAGAGCAACAAGAAGTTGAAGAGATCCTAAGAAAACATTGGAGGAATCTATTTATCATCAGCGACGAGGATAATGCCAATTTCGAGACCGAATTTTAAGATCACATTGTAGACCAAATAAACCAAAACCTGCAGAGAACGCAATAGAGATACTCAAGCATCGTATACAATCTAGAACAAGGAACAAGGTAAAAAAATATACATAAAAATGCTGTCTTAAAGGTGAAAATTACACAGGAGAACAGGACAAGGAAAAAATACCTAAATCATACCAATAACACTACAACAAATTTCAGTGTCAAGAAAAAAACAGATCTCATGTGCATTTTATTATGAAGTTGAGTGTGCTGAATTCAAATTCGATAACAAAACATTCCCATCACGTAACATTTTCTTGTAAATTGCCGATTTACTAATTATGCAATTGATACCGATTTCCACGATACCATAAATGTATTTCACTCCCAAGGTCAGATTAAATATGTCCAGTGTAATTAATTCATGAATATATAATGAATCAGCAATTTTGTTAGCATTATATAATGTATTAACCAACATTTTAGTATTTATGTACTTCTTCGTTTGTAAGAGGTCTCATTTGTGTCACGTTTTAGGCTCTAGCGGGAGTCAGCCAGCATAGCAGGGCTCCATTTTGCCTTATACCTGTTTCCCATTGACGCTATATTTTGATGGAACCTCTCTCCATGTTTATCACTCACATCTCCTGCATTCTCTGGGAAGAAAGACAGATGAGGACGAAGAAAGTGTATCTCCATTGATATATTGTATCCGAGATCTTGGTAGCACTTGATTATGTTCTCCACTATTCGCTCTTGCTGGGCCCCTTGGTGTTTTCCCAGAAGTCTTTTGCATACATATTTGAATGCATGCAGGGGATGAATAAATAAGTGCATCTATGAATAACCTCCACTCATTTGGTTCATAGGTTAGCTCAATGGCATTGAATAGGCTTCTGATATCATTACAATAAGTCAAGTTGTTTTCAAAAGTGAAGAATTGCTGTAGATCTGCAGAACGCTTCCTAAATACTGTAATTCGATCATGTTCATTCAAAAGGTTCCATTGTTGCAGACGTCAGACCAGGAGTTCACTCTATTGCTTAGTAAGTGTTAGATCACGAACTAGATCATTGAGTTCCGATTAGGTGATGAGGTATGTTTTCTTGTCAGATTCAATCTGTGCCACATATGGTGTATCTTGAGATTCTGAATCGTCTGAGTTGTTCGTGTCATCACTTGGTAATACAGAGGGCGGCTGTGGTACAGAAATAGCACTTGAATGGCAAACTGGGTGAATAGCAGAGTGAAGATCTGGATACATGATATATTTCTTGCCTTTTCTGTTGCGATCTGCAGTGCAATAAAAGAAAATCAGACTAAAAGTGGATATTACTGGTTGTGATCACTTGCAGAAATAGTTGAAGTACAACATAATATGTATTTGGATCCTTTTAATTCATACAACTCTTGAAAATATATTAAAAACAAAGAAAGAAAACACATTAAATACCCACCTTTAATATCTGTTAAGCAGAAGTAGCAATCTGTTGAATGGTCCTTTGGCTCCCTCCAGACCATTGGTACGCCAAACATGACGCCAGGCCCTTTGCCTTTCACCCAGGTAGAAAGGGAACTTGGACACCTAACACAACATATGTGAGGTACCAAGCGTTTGTCCTGATCACCCACTTTATATCCAAATTGCAGCTCATAAAGTTTCTTCATATGTTTAGTCAACTGACTCTTGTATTGTCTTAATTTAACTGATACACATATATAAAATAAACTGTCTAGGAATTCTTTGCATTCTCTAGGGTTTTACCTCTGTCTCCTGTAAAGAAAAGCAACAAATATTAAATAAAAAAGTAAAGATTTGAAGCATTTATAGTAAGTTACAAAATTATGAAGCGTTACGTAAAAGTTACCACGTATTTGGACCCAGAGAGCGTCGCAGAGAGAGTCGGATGTTATATTCGTGATTTAAGCGAAAAATACCCCTAGAAAAAATTATTCTCATTTCCGATTTTTTCTCCAAACCTGATCATGGAACAAACATTGGATATAAAACACTAACTAACCTAATTTGACTACCGAAATGACCAATGGGGTGTGGAACAGTGGATACAGTTTGTGAGTATAACACTAACCCATGCCCTCCGCTCCTTTACCCGAGTTAGACAACTACACAAATAATAACGGTTTGAACGCGGTTAAAAAGAGGTAATTAAACATAGATAACTAAATAAAACTAATAAATGACAGAGGTTAGTTTGTCTTCCAAGCACTAAGACAGGGTTGAAAAGAGTTGGACAGAGGATAGAAAGAGTAAAACAAAACGAATAGAAATTAGACGGATCTCCCATCCTTTTTGGATCGGAAACGATCGACAAAAGAATAAGTAAGGAAGAAGAATAGACAAAGAATATAAGGCTCCAGGATAAGCCCGTGGTTCGGATTCCACGTCAATTAGTAGGTCCTCCCGGCCAGTCAAATTGTAGATAAACAAGGAGTTGGCTTGCAGAAAGCACCCGATTCTTCTTCACCTAACTTCCTGAGGCAAACCAACTATGTTATGCTTTTTTACTTTGAAAAATATTTCCACTTTACGACTTGTCTCTCTTTCTCTTATTCTCTCATACTCCGTCTTCAGCCTTTATCCAACTTCTCGGAGGCCACTTGGCCTACTAGAGGTGGGGGAGGAAGACAGGAAAATGGGTCAGCTCGCGGCGGCACCTTGCGGGAAGAGGGGGCCAGTTATGCCGGTAGAAGGCGACATAGTTTTCCTCTCTCTCTCTCTCTATATATATATATATATATATATATATATATATATATATATATATATATATAGAGAGAGAGAGAGAGAGAGAGAGACAGACAGACAGACAGACAGACAGACAGACAGAGAGAGAGGGAGAGAGAGAGATATATCCATGTACAAAAAAACTTGCACACATTCATGTACTTCTAGACTATGTGAGTCTTTTTGTTCATTCATCTCCTCTTCAACGATCTTATCTTTTCTCCTCGAATCTGTGTCAGGTTCCTTTGATACACGATCTCTGCTATCTCTCTTTCTCTCTCTCTCTATTCTCTACACATATAAACAAGAGGGATTATGCTCATGGGATAAGATCAACATTACTCAGACGTTCGATCACGTCACTTCATTTTACATTTATTCCCTACATTGATGAAGGGATCTGGGCTCACCAACTTTAGCCTTTCATCTTATAAAAACTTCAACTTCAGAAATAAAGTTATATTTGCATCAAGTTGTTTATAAAAATCCGAATACGGCTTATTTGGTCGACACCCTCAAGAAAGAACTGACTTCTCTCGCTACAAGTGGTGACCTGAAAAATCATCATCGACTGGAATGACGTCAAAAATCATCATCATCGACCGGAGTGACTTCAAGCAACTCATGTGACCTCGATGGGCAAGCGAGTACACAACCGACACCAACAAGACACCTCCTTCGAAAATGGACAACGCCAACAATTCCACTGCGGTAAACTCAATTTCTGCCATCTCCCTACCAGAGTTCCAAAGCTCTTCCCCACAGTCCTGGTTTACCCAAATTGAGTTATTATTCAATTTCGACGGCATTGCCGGTGACGCCCACAAGCTAAAATCACTTATAAGGGCATTTCTCTATACGATAATAGACTGCATTTCACCTATCTTAAAGAACTTTGTTAACCGCTCTTAACCTTCCCTCCGGGACACTATCCTTCAAAATATACCCCAACCACTGCTCAAAAGATGGAAATGTTAGCCCACCCATCCGAACTCTTCAACCTTGCCCCCGATGACCTATTGTAGAGATTACGTGACACTCTGAGGGAGACAATGTGAGTCAGGAGTTTCTTCGGGAATCCTTTGTCCGATGGCTCCCATCCCACATTCAAGAGTCCCTCGAGATTCTGGCCCCTGAGAGCCCTCTTGACCAACTTGCGACCGTGGTTACTCGTGCCCTCAATCGTATTTCGCAGGCACGAGTAACGGCTATTGCCAAGGCTCCATCCTCACGCCCAGACTTTCAGCCACAAATGGAAGCAGCGCTGGCCCGTATAAAAAAGGAATTAGCAAACCTCTCCCGCCGAATGGCATTCTTAGAACATTTTAGGCACCCATCAAGAGGACGATCACCATCGCGGCGGCACAGCTCTTCCTGCTCGCCCGCACACTTACTCCAATTACTCTCGCAACTCTCCTACACTTGAAAACGGTATTTGTTGGTATCGCAGGAATTTCGGTCAAATGGCGCGTCGCTGTATTTCTGGGTGCCAACAGGCGAGTGCCATGCCGGATTTTCCCAGGCAGCAGTGATGATGACGTTGCGTCATTGTGTGCTCCCCACCCTTGTGTTTATACGTCACTGATACCAAAACGGGTAAGAGGTTTTTAGTTGATACTGGTTATATAATTAACATTCTACCCTCTCCATATATGTTAAAAGTTATCAATGCCAGCATTTAGGCAGATCCAAAGCGAGACTGCCCATTACGTTTCATTACTGACGCCTCTAATCTTGGCCTCGGTGCCATCCTTCAACAGTATTATGGAAATAAGTGGGAGGCTCTGGGCTCCTTTAGCAAATCTTTTCGTGGCCCAGAATTAAAACATAGTATAAGGAACTGACCGCAATCAATTCATCTTGCAATCAAGCATTTGCAGCATTTACTTGAAGAGACAAGTTTCTTTGTGCTCACATAATGTAAGGCCATAATTGGTGCCACTAAATCCCTGAACACACGACACTCTCCTAAAGAAGACCGTTCATTTTACAATACACAAATGACATTCGTCATATTGCAGGGAAGGATAATCCTAGTGATGCCCTCTCTCTAGAGCCCCCATCATCGATTGCAACATGCAATCTGCTACACATATACAAACATCGACATATCAAAATAGCATTCCAGATCCTTTATGCCATGCAATACATTCATCTGTTCCTTCCTCTTCTATTATTGATTATACAGCACTTTCACGATCCAAATCAACAGATCTGCAACTTGCTGAACTATAAGACGATGATAGTATCTTCCTTAAATTTACAAAGTAGCTCTCCCATCTTCTTCTCACTCTTTCATTCGCGATTTATCAAAAGGTTTTGTACGGCCTTATCTCACTTGCAAATTTCGCAAACTAATCTTTGATTTTCATCATAATCTTGGCCATTTAGGTACTAGAGCTACTTTCAAATCTACCTCAGACCGATTTGTCAGGAGAGGAATGAGACAAGATATTCGATCTTGGGTTAGTATTGCCTTTCATGTCAGAAGGCCAAAGTGCAACGACACACAATACTATCTTACACACAATTTACTGCACCAGAGTCAACGTTTCACACTGTCGTAGAAAAGGCTCCCGACGATATATTACATATCTATTCTTTGTGGGGATTATTCTATATTCGAGTGCGGGGTTTTGATCAGATAGCCGAGTATTACTCTACGTTAATAAATAGGCCTGGAGAGGGCTTATTTATCCTCAATATACTTAAGAAGAAGAACGGAGCCCAAGGATAAATAATATTGCAAGCATTAATAAAATAGAATTTTATTAATTAATCTAACAAAAATAACACATGGAAAATATTTACATGACCGGAGATTAAAATGGGAGATACACATGAAATGAAAAAGGTCATAGGATAAATTTGACTAAGCGGTGGATTAAGATTTGGAGGGATTTAAAAGCCAAAACAAACAAGAAGGGAAAGGGTTGGCTAAATCCGTGTTAAAGCACGGAGTTAGGTTGACACAAAGTTAAATAGTTAAATGCAATTCGTAGCTTACGTATTTATAAGGTCATCGAGCAGATGAAGGCGATTTGAAGGAATGGCTTCGATCTGACTGGCGATTTCTTTCGCCAGGAGGAGGGTTTTTTAGAGAGGTTGTCCTTAAAAAGGGGGGAAGGACTGACTTCGAGGAGTGGGAGTGAAGTGGGGCTCGGAAGTCCGAGCGATCCTTGAGACAGGATATCGGAGATGTTCTGGATGAATAATTGAGGTTATCGGGGTAACTAAGCGTTCTCTTGAAGAACGTTAAAAGGGGGGAATTAAATTACCACTGACGTGATATCAGGGGAGCGGAACCGTTTTTTGTCGAACGGGCTCGAAGAACAATGACTGTTCTAAAGTTGTTCTCTTCTGAACAATTGTAAATTACCACTGACGTGATATCAGGGGCGAGAACCGTTTCTTGTCGAACGGGCTCGAAGAACAATGACTGTTCTAAAGTTGTTCTCTTCTGAACAATTGAACAACAGGGGAAGGGAAGGACTGTTGACTTGGCGTATCGAAGGGCACGAACCTTGGCACTCAAGGATATTGACCTCTTCTGGACAATAAGGGAGTTCTCGAGGTAGAGTTCCTAGGTGCACAGGAAAGACCGGATCGGCGTGATGACTGGCGAAGATAATCGGGATCTGATTCAAACGCGAAATTGTATCGCATAAATAGCCGGAGCCAGCCCCTTGGGGTAGGGCAATGGGGGACTTCGATGGAATTTCCCGCTGGCGACTCGAACAATCTTATCTTCCCATAAGCCTAATTCAATATGGCTAGATCGACGCCTGTAGGCAAACGGGGGATTGAACCTCCTTGATTAAACTTGGGGTGGGGGAAGATAATACTCGGGAAAAGTTGGACGATAAGGATGCCATGCTACTCTCTTCTCGCTGGATGCACGTGGGAAGCATGAGTTTCAATATGTGATAGAAGCGAGGCGCAGCATCTAGCAGGCAATTCTATCACAAACACTATTCATGTGGATTTAGTCAGTGGTTTTCCTGCAACTCAAAAAGGCTACAAGTAATCTTCTGACAGTTATATGCTGTTTTTCAAAATGGATTAAGGCATATCCATTAAAGGACTTGACGGCAAAGTCTGTAGTTGACGCCTTTCTCACTAATTATATCTTAAGATTTGGTGCCCCGGCTAAAATAATCTCTGACAATGTCCTTCAATTCCATTTAGGATTATTTCAGAAATTATTAAAGCTAACTGCCACATAACGCATTTTTACATAGCGAGCGAACGCCTATGGCAACTCTGTGTTAGAAGGTTACCACTGTACCCTAAAATTCTCCCTGCTAGCCAAAGGAGATCCTAGTGATTGGCCAAAAAAATTACCTGCAACTTTGCTCGCTATGCGTAACAATCCCTGTCAGGAGACAGGATATTCTTCCGCACAAATTGTTTTTGGCACTCCCTTGTAACTCCCTGGGACTTGTTTGTTACCAGAAACACAGATCCCGTACAACCCAAATCAATACAACAACATCAGAAAACCATGAACTCACTTGCCCTAATAACTTCTAGGCCTATTTTGAAACAAGATACCTGTATTCCCAAGTAGCTTGATACTTACACTCATGTTTTCCTAAAGGACACACAGATTCTCCCCAGTTTTTCGAGACCATACAAGGGCCCATATAAAATCTTAAAAAGACATCAACATTCATATACTCCCCAAGAACCCACTGACCCTTTGAAGGCACACATCCGCAATATCAGACCAGTACATTTTGATTCCCCAAAATTCTAACGCAAATGTTACCCCTAGTTCTTTAGTATCAGCCATTGACCTTCTCCCCTCTAAACGTCTAACACGCTCTCTTACATAGAAACTAAAAAACAACACCATCCGCATCATACCACCAAGCACACGTTAAAATCTACATTATGAGCAAACTGACTTCCTTTCACTATTTCCAATGTATTTATGTTTTAACCGATCCCCGTACTTTTTAAATGTTATGATGATTAATTGGGCGACACGATTAATTGCAACAACAAACGACTGTTAGAATTTTTTCACACTCTCTCATTATATCTTTATCAGGCAGAAATTTCCCTCAATCAATTCATTTTTATCTTTATATTTTCACACTGAGTTGGTGCGCGCAGCTGGACAAAAAGTGACGTTTTGACCACCGAAATTCAAAATGTATCATCGTATATTCAAATGTTATCATGTAAATAGTCAGAGGTGGGCAGTCCGATTTGGAAGTCCGATTATCCGATTAATCGGACTCGCATTTTCGAATCGGACTAACCCCCGCCAAACGAATCGGATAATCGTAATCGGACTGCCGAAAATTTAAAGTGATTTGCGATTAATCCAGGTCGACGTCGTCTTTGTTTTTTCGCAATAGCAGTTTCTTAATAAATTTTTCCATAGTTTTCTCAAGTAAATATTTTTTCGTTTTATTCTATTCAATTCACACTTTCGTATTTTCTCTATAATATAATGTGTAAAATATCATGATTAATTATTAAATCATATATAATAAAAAGGTTATATTTACAAAGTATAAAGTAGGTATAATACGTGTTTAGTTTTGTTTTTTCGTACGCGTCTCATATCGGTTAAGTGACGCGCCGCACCAGTTTAGAGTCAGTCATCGTGAGAGTAAGCTGCTGCTGCGCTGCTTCCTTGCCACTACTTGTGAACGCTTCGAAGTAATCCTTCTGTTTTCATTTTCCTGCTATTGCGGACCCCAACGTCAGTAAGTTGCACCATCAATAATCCAAACCTCTCATCATTCATATTGTCAACACCACTCATCCCTCACTTACACAATCTTTTCTAACTTTTTTATCTCTTTCCCACACTTTCACCTTTCTTTTATCCCTATTCCTAAACAACAATATTTAAATCTGATTTATTCATGAACAGAACTAAGCACGGTTTTCGCCAATTATCAACTGTATAATGAAAGGTGTGATTTGCGATTCCCGTATATAAAGGCAAGAAATCAGACTTAAACAAAATGTAAACAATGGAAATATAATGAAAGATATGCTGGCAAGGGAAGAATGATAATGATATAGGTTGACACCAGTGATAGCATTATGATTTTGAGCTGCAACTTCTTATCTTAAAGAGTGCTTTGTCATAGAAATTAAATTTTCGAGATCAGCAAGTTACATTGTTTATTCGTTCAAGACGTCTTTCGACAGATTCGTTCATCTAGAGTAGGGGCAGGCAACCTTTTCAGGGTGAGATCCAGATGAGACTTTTGGGACCAGGCCGCAGGCAGAAGTGACAAACGAAATCCTCAAAGTGACCATATATATATATATATATATATATATATATATATATATATATATATATATATATATATATGCAGATTTTGTTAAAAACCATAGTATATTTCGCCTTTATTCATTTTCTTTGGAAACTTTCCATTTTTCTTATTATATTTTTTAGTTGATCTTGTAGATGGTAAACAACTTCTCCTACGTTCATCTATTTTTTTAAATGAAATGTGTTTGGTAAAAAACAAACTTGACTTTAATTGCTGAGCTTTCGAACTATGCGATCATCTTCAGTGTCTTTCCTCCTTTATCGGTGAAAAATGGTGGAGTAGGAATGAAAAGAAAACGGATTTTATGGCATATTTATTCCTCCTCGCTTGAACGTTATGTCAACGGAACTGGTCACACCCATGTGAGCGAAATTTTAGAACAACTTTAATGTTAGATTCCAGCCAGTAGCTTGGAAGCTTATAGTTGGCCTTTCTTCGTTAATTAAGATGGCTTCTAAAGTGTTCAGGCTGGCTTTATTTCCCTCTTTTCTTTTGATCGTGATGTTATTAACCTACGAGGGGCTGTCAATAAGTTTTGTGAATCGGTAGGGCAAAACAGAGGAAGGGGGATGGCTGTTTGTGGGGGTGTTAGGACAAGTTAGGACAAATCAGGACCTGCAACCGCACGCTTCTGCCTCGTCTATTTAAGAAGCAGTAGCTGAGCGCAGACCGTCAGTCACAAATTTTCCAACAATGGAGAAGGTTGAGCACCGCGCAGTGATCAAATTTTTGACCAAGGAAGGCAAGAATGCAAAAGAGATCCATGAACGCATGGTTGCAGTGTACACCGACACCGCCCCTTCCTATGCAACCATTGTTCGCTGGAATAGGGAGTTCTGCCATGGTCGTGAGTCCCTTGAAGATGACCCCCGTCCAGGACGCCCGTCAGACGTGGCCAACGAGGACAATGTGGCCCGTGCGGAGAGGATGATAGTCGAAAATCGATGGGTGAAGGCCGAAGGTATCGAGCGAGAACTTGGAATATCACATGGAAGTGTTATGAACATCATCCACAACAATTTGAAACCTCATGAAACCTCACACCCCATGATCGACTTCAACGTCGTAACAGTTCGGAGGAGCTGCTGCTCCTGTACAGCCAAGACCCGGCGGGATTCGAGTCACGCATAGGGACAGGTGATAAAACGTGGGTCCATCACTGGGACCCCGAGATCAAGCTCAAAAGCATGGTGTGGAAGCACAGGGGCTCTCCGACCCCCATCAAGTTCCGGACCCAACCCTCAGCCGGGAAGATCATGGCCACCATCTTCTGGGATTCTGAGGGAGTGTTGATGGTGGACTATGCGCCTCTTAGAAGGACCATCACAGGCCAATATTACGCCAGGAAACTGCCTGGGTTGAAGAAGTGCATCCGTCAGAAGCGGCGCGGCAAGTTGACACGCGGTGTCCTGCTCCTCCACCACAATGCCCCTGTCCACAAGGCCAGAGTTGCACAAGCTGCTCTGCGCAAGTGCGGGTTCGAGGAGCTCAACCATCCCCCCTACAGTCCAGATCTGGCCCCTAGCGACTACTTTTTATTCCGCCAGCTCAATGCTGCACTGCATGGACGCCGGTTTGGGGACGATGAAGATGTCCAGCTCGCCGTCCAGGAGTAGATTGAACAGCAGTTGGGAGATTTCTGGTTCTCGGGAATTCAAAGCCTCAGGAACAAGTGGCACGAGTGTATTGAAGTCGAGGGTAGTTATATTGAAAAATAATAAAACACTTTTCCTCATATCTCGTTTCCTTATATCCGAATTGCAAAACTTATTGACCGCTCCTTGTATACAAGGTGTCCTAGAAAAAAGTTAACCGTAGCTTGAATTAGTATAACTCAAAACTTATGGGAGATTTTCGAGTTTTGTAAAACAAAACAGATTTATAAACTATTTACCTGTCGATTCCAGAAATTTCATTAAATTCCCTTTTACGATGTTGATACATTAATGGGTTTAGTGGAGGCTATCGAAATTATGTTTGCACAAGGAAGTAAAATAATCAAACTTCTAAGTTTAAAATCAACAAATATATTTAAATCCATTTTTTACAAAAACACTTCTTTATATGGGTAATACAAATTCATTTTATAATTTTCTAAGCACTGTTTCCTTCCACATGTCCTCCATTTCTTTGCAAGCCCAGTTGCGCCTTTGATCGCATTTAATGAATAACCTTACTTTTTTGATTAACTTGGGATTTTCCTTAAGTCTATTAACTTCACGTGTGATATTATCTCTTAACTGGTTGATGCTTTGTGGTGAAGTAGCATACACTTTATTCTTTAGATATCCCCAAAATAAATAATCGCACGGTGTTAAGTCAGGAGATCTTGGGGGCTATTCAATTGCATGATTTAGCGCGACAATGCGGTTGTCAAACGTTTCTCTTAGTTTTGTTCTTACAGCAAGCTGTCTATGAGCTGGTGCGCCGTCCTGAATCCACCAAAGTCTATTGAATTTATTGCCGCAAATCTGGCGGAGTTCCGAGAAGATCCTTTCGTTGATCATGCTCAGGTAGGCAGCACCATTCAAGTTATTCTCGTAAAACAATGGGGCTGACAAGATAGCCATTCCCGCATATTCCCATCCACAGAGACACTTACTGCTGACAAATACGTGTGCCAAAGTTGAATACTGGGGGATGGTTCAGCGGTGCATATTGCCGAATGTTATGGCTATTTACCTTTCCATTCATGAAAAAGGCTGCCTCGTCATTAATCACAATGATTTCCAAGAAACGAGCAGATTTATGGAGAAGCCATTCAACAGATTGTCTACGACGAGGAAAATCAGTCTTAAGAAGCTGGTGTCTTGCATGCATCTTATAGGGATGTCATTTTAATTCATGTTTAATGATGCGGTTAAATGATGACTTTGACAATTGTAACCCATTCTTTCTGACTGATACATGTGGATTTTGAAGAAGTGTCATCTGAACATTTTCTATATTTTTTGCTGTTCTTATGGTTCTCATACGACCCGAACGACCTTTATTTAGATTTAAGCATGTTCCTTCATGTTGGTATTTGCGAACATTTTTCAAAATTGTGGGCTTGCTTGGTGGGTGCCTACCTGGTAAACGTTGTTCAAATGAATCTTGTACTTGTTTAATACTGCCAGTCTTAATAAAGTTTGTGATTACAAATATGCGTTGATCTTTTGTTAACCGCATGATTAAAAAGGTTCTATGGAAGTAAACTTTTACACAAAAACGCTTTGATTTGCTTAGTAAGCAATAATGACGAGACCATACCACAGCGTGGCTAAAAAAACACTGTAAAATGGCCTAGGCTTTGCTTGAAGAATCGCACAGTGACCTAGCCTACCTAGGCTGCCTATGCTTCTCTTGAAAGTGCACGGTGGACTAGCCTACCTAGCCTTCGCTTCATTATTTTACTTCCCTGCGCAAACATATTTTTGATAGCCTCCACTAAACCCATTAGTGTATCAATATCATAAAAGGTAATTTAATGATATTTCCAGGATCGACAGATAAATAGTTAATAAATAAAACACTTTTGGCAGGACACCAAAATCTCCAATAGTTCTTGAGTTATACTAATTTAAAGTACGGTTAACTTTTTTCTGGGACACCCGGTATACCCTGGTTAAGCTGATGTTATGTACAGTCTCAATATGATTTGGAGGTGCTCCGTGTTACAGGTGCATTGTCAAACGCCTCGAAAGTGTGGTGGTAGTTATACCAAAATATTTTGAGTTGTTATGAAGCTTGCAGTCTTCATGTGGGCAGGTAAACTCGTAAACTATGTTCGTAGATTTCAGGATCGAGGAGTTTTGGTAGATGTTGTTTTTCACAATGAGATTTCTAACTTTTGTCGTTTTATAATATAGAATCATCTGAATCTTGTCCGTTTGCTTCTTAACTTTGATGTTACGGTTCACAATCTTCTTGATGTTTTTTCGTCTATTTTTTTCGGCGATTACATCTGATTTCGATAATACAGTTTGATGTTATTTACTGCTTCCTGGTTACTTTCCGTTTCATCCGAGTCTTTGAATTGCCTTCTTAAAAATGATTAAAGTTGGTTATCGATCATGCTGTTCGGGAAACCGTTGTTCACGAGAGTTTGTTTTATGCAGTAGACCTCTTGATGGAACAGTTCCCACGTAGAGCAGCATTTATATGCTCGGCGGATGTATGAGCCGATTACATTTTTTTTACCTTTCAGGACATTCACTATCCGCGTTGAGGCATCTTCCCATGTCTTTAGCTTTTCAATACAGATGATTATATATTATAAAACGACAAAAGTTAGCAATCTCATTATGAAAAACAACATCTGCCAAAACTTCTCAATCCTGAAGTCTACGAACATAGTCTGCGAGTTTACCTGCCCGAATGAAGACTGTAAGCTTCAAAACAACTCAAAATATGTTGGTATGACTAACACCACACTTTCGAGGCGATTGACAATGCACCTGCAACATGAAGCCCACCATAATCAAAAGCTCAGCAATTAAAGTCTAGTTTTTTTTACAAAACACATTTCATTTAAAAAATAGATGAACGTAGGAGAAGTTGTTTACCATCTACAAGATCAACTAAAAAAGATAACAAGAAAAAGGGACAGTTTCCAAAGAAAATAGATGAAGGCGAAATATATTATGGTCTTTAACAAAATCTGCATGCAAGAAGGTCTACTACCCATTTATACTAATATATATATATATATATATATATATATATATATATACTAGAATACATTATATAAGAATTTTATACAAATCGGTGAGACGTTTGGTGCTGCTTGCCATGAAGAAGTGTTTCAATGTCTGGCTCGATGGAAGAATGTCATTGAGGTGGCGGTCCGATAGTTTGGAGCGAAGGTGAGGAGACTTCGTGTACTTCATTTTGAAGAAGAGCTTTTCGCAACAGTAGGTGCTACCAAACATGGCCACGATGCGTTGAACATGCACAATGTATTTTGAAAAATTTATAGAAGGGAGGACGAGGTCAATGAAAGAAGTTTAGCGGAGAAGAGGTGCGGAACTTCGCCTTCAGTTCATCATTGCACTGCCAGTCCACCAACTCCATCTGCAGGGGGGCAGGGGCGTCGTCCACGCAGAAGTCAAAGGGGGTGGTGAAAATCTTGTGTCTTGCCGGATCGCAGAGTGAGGCGCAGAGTTGCCAAACAGTATCTGCCGGTGTAACCGCACATAATGGTATGCTCACACCCATATCTCAGTTAAAATTCATCGCAGCGGAAAAAGTTATAAGCATTTTTCTGTTTAGAATTGCCTCCTCTTCAACTTTGGTCTCTATGAAATCTTTCGTATCTGTGAGGGAAATGCATTTTATCTCATTTTTTACTCATTTTCGCTGCCAGACGTAAGACTCATTCCCCTCTCACTCTACGAGTCTACTGCGACAGATGCTGTTTGGCAGAATTTATTTATTTTATTTTTTGCTAGGGTTTCGCGGGCCAGATTGCAATATTAATGCCGAGCAAGGTGGCGTGCCACACGCTAGGCCTTCGTGGGCCGGAGGTTGCCCGCCTTTGATCTAGAGGTACGCAAAAGTTTTACATGAAGAGTTTTGTTCAAGTTTAGAGAAGTGAGGTAAAGGAGGCATGGGGCATGGAAACGGGAGAGACGGCTACGGCGAGTCTTCCGGTACTGGGTAGGAAGGATATCGTCTTAGTTGAGTTTAATATTTTTTCGTGTTTCGTTTCACTGATTTCCACGAAGATGCGGTGTTCACAGTTGATGATGTTTCAGATGTAATGATACACAAAATTGACTTGTTATAGGTGTGAGGCGGAAGAGAAGACAACTAATCTTCATAAGCAAATTGGAAGGGCACCGGGTCTTGTAGTAAATACTTAGGTTCGGTTTGGTTTGGGGTTTGCACGAGTGAGGTAACGTTGAAAATTTTTTTGGACGACTCATTCATCTTCTTTGTAAGCCGAAATCATGGAACCTCGATAGATCGTTCTTTCATGAATTGGTTCAGACAGTCTATAGTAGCATAGTTAATGTCTTGGAGTGAGACTTTGGTATAGAATAGGAAAGGTGGAATAGAACAACTGGATAATGTAAGAGGGATGATGAGATTTATAAGGCTAAATAAAGGTATAAGGAATGGGTAAAATGTATTTAGGTTCTGAGGTGGTACGAGCATTTACAATAATGGGTAAGAATAGATTTGAGAATGAAAGATATACAGCCGAGTGTTCTGATGAAGGGTCAGAAAATTGCTAAAATGTGGATTGATTTTGTCTATTAAATGAATGCTTAAAAGAGAATGGACTGACCGATAAAGAAGTGTATGATATTGCTTGAAAGGTCTTTTTGTGGGGGACGGGAGGTGCTTGGGTTCTTCTGTGAAGAGGTGAACAATAATTAGACGAGATACTACAGTGCACAGTGGGGTTTTGCAACCCCACCACCACGGGATGGGGACCGGGCTGGGGGATGCGCGGTTTACACCCGGCATGATGTATCCGTTCTTCTTTTCACTTTAGATACCTCCTTTCAGGCAGTGGCTGTGCAGCTTCACCTGGATAGGATGTGTACTGTTATTTCTGCGTACATTCCACTATCAGCTCACTTCGACGCGAGGGACTTCCACCGCATCGTGGCACGGTTGCCGAGGCCCTTTCTCTTGCTAGAAGATCTGAACGGCAGACATCCTCTCTGGGGAGACTACTCAATAAATCCCAGGGGACAAGTCCTTGCCAATCTGATCGAAGAGCTTGAGATAGGTGTCCTAAATGTGGATGAGTTTACGCATCACTGCCCGAGAACCGCTTCATTTTCTTGCCTTGATCTATCTCTGTGCTCCCCGGATGCACAGCCTGATTTTGATTGGGGGATGGTCGATAACCTCCATTGTAGTGATCACTTTCCCATTCAAATATCATTTTCAGGGCAACTGCCGCCTGAGAGACCACCTCGGTGGTGCTTGGCGCGGGCGCGGTGGCCTGCATTTCAGGAAATGACTGAATTCTCTATCTCAGTCGAGGAGTTTAGGTCGGTAGATGAGGCCGTTGAGTTCTTCTCCGGCAACCTCATCGCCGTGGGCCTGACTACTATTCCCAGAACGTCTGGCCATTTTGCATGCCGACCACTCCCGTGATGGTCGGCCGAGTGTGAGACAGCCCTCAAACAGAAGCGTTATGCCTACATGCGCTATAAGCGCCGCCCGAACGATTTCACTGTCGCTGAATTTCGTCGGGCTAGGGCTAGGTTCCGGTATATTTCGAAGCACGCCCGCCGCTCTTCTTGGCGGGCATACGTGTCTTCACTTAACGGGAAGACCCCTTTAACTGAGGTGTGGAAGCGAGTCAAAAGGATTCGGGGCAAGTTCTCGAAGGAACCCCCTCCTGTTCTCCAGGAGAATGGAGACAGCAATCACGGACCCCACGTCCGTGGCGAAATCCTTCCCGATCGCTTTCTCCGCATTCTCTAGCCGGGAGGCTGCTCCGCCAGCATTCGATGCATATCGTGATGTCGCGGAAGGCCGACGACTGAAATTAACTCCAGAGGCGGAGATCACTTCAACGATAGGTTTACTGTGAGTGAGTTGCGCTCCGCTCTTGCTTCGTGCACGGACACCGCCCATGGTCCGGACGATGTACCGTGCGCCATACTTCAACACCTGGGTGAGCGAGGCATGGCCTTTCTCTTAGATTTATTCAACAGGATCTGGGTGGAGGGTCTCCTCCCAGATTCCTGCCGAATCGCTACTGTGCTCGCCTTTCACAAACCGGGGAGAGATCACTCTACTCCGGCCGGTTTCCGCCCAATCTCTCTAACCTCTTGTGTGCGCAAGTTGATGGAGAAATTGGTAAATGTTAGATTAGCCTTTTTCCTTGACAGAGGAGGCCATCTGTCTTCTGCACAGTGCAGCTTCCGCAAGCTCCACTTTACGTCAGATGCTCTACTCCGACTGGAAAATGCCGTCTGCGACGCCTTCCTTCGTAGACAGCACTACGCCACGGTGGTTTTCGATCTGGAGAAGGCCTATGATACCGCATGGCGATACGGTATCATGGAGACTCTACACACGATGGGGGCGAGGGGACACCTCCCAATGTTTATATCTGAATTTTTGCGAGATCGTCGATTTCGCGTACGGGTGGGGGGAAGCCCTCTCCGGCTCAATGGAGTAGGAAAAGGGTGTCCTCCAGGAAAGTGACTCAGTGTCACACTCTTTGCCTTGAGCATCAACAGAATCATATCGGTGCTGCCGGAAGATGTTCTTTCTACGCTCTGCGTGGACGACCTTTCGATCTCTTTTGGCGCCTCCCAGATGCCAACTCTGGGGCGTCGACTCCAACAGGCTTTGAACCACGTCTCTCGCTATGCTGAAGCGCACAGGTTTTGGTTTTCTTTGGCCAAGACTAAGGTTGTGCACTTCTGCCGCCATCCACGGCTTCACTCTGAGCCAGACTAATTTCTTAATGGGGTACGCCTGGAAGTGGTTGAATCGCACCGTTTCCTTGGTCTTGTATTTGACCGACGCCTCACCTGGGAGGCTCATATTCGCAGCCTTAGGGTCTCTTGTACCCGCGCCATGGATATTCTCCGTTACCTGACGTTTAGCGCTTGGGGCGCTGGTAGGGCCACTGCCTTACTTTTTTATCGATCTTTTGTTCTTTCGAAGCTCGACTACGGATGCGAGTTTTATGGATCCGTAGCCAAGCATGTATTGCGGAAAGTGGACTCGATCCACTACACTGGCCTTTGCCTGGCGACCGGTGCCTTACGCACTTCCCCCATTGAGAGCCTACTAGTCGATGCTGGGGAGATGCCACTCGCTCTACGCCGTGTACAGTGGATTATTCGCCTGTACTCGCAAGCCCGGCACCTCCCTCAGTCGCTAACAGCTCTCCCCGCATCTGCAGCTGATTTCGCTGGTGCCTATGCCGCCGAGAGACGCCAGTCATACCTTAAGCCCTTTGTGTTTAGGGCTAGGAAACTCCTTCGAGAGCTAGGTATAGCTACCCTGGAGGGTACCACATTTGGATATTTGTTGCCACGCCTCTGCTCCCAAAGCTTGTACCGCGCCGGGAGTATTCCGTTCGACCTTTTTGGAGCACACCTCGTGTCACGCTGAAACTGTGCCAGTGTATAAGGATGGCTCCAAGTCCTAAGAGGAGGTCGGCTTCCACGCCGTATGCCTTCTGTTTGAAGTCAGCGGGGTTCTATCAGGCGCTGCGTCTGTCTTCACTGCCAAGCTGGTGGCAATACACCACTCGGTATGGGAGATTACGTGACGTGCCTGGTTCGAAGACCGGATTGTGATCTATAGCGACTCCTAAAGCGTCCAGAGTGTTCTCAGGAAATTTGAATCTCCGCATCCCCTGGTTCGCGATATCCGTGACGCCACGGTTTTGGCGAGCCATGCGGATGTCTAGATTATCTTCTGCTGGGTTGCTGGACATGTAAGAATTGCGGGGAATGAGCACGCCAATGAGGGCGCTAAAGAGTCCGCGAGGACTCTGCGACTGGACCAGCGTTTCGCTCTTCCTCACATCGACTACATGGCAGGAATACGGGCAGCTCTTCTGGCTGCTTGGCAAAAAGAGTTGGGAAACGGTCGAAGGGAACTTAAAATTGCGTGCCATTGCGCCGCGACTGTTCCTATGGACCTACCTCGCCAATGCCGCGAAGGCTTCAGGCTGCTTTCTGTCGTCTCCGAATTGCGCACACTCGCGGGACGTACCGCCATTTGATGGAGCGCTTGCCAGCACCCTACTGTGAAAACTGCGTTGTCCCCCAGACTGTTCGGCACATTCTCGTGGAATGTCCCAGTCTGGGCGATCTCCACGCACGCTACCTGTGTGGGTCCCGGGATGGGTGGGGTCGCTACCGCCTATCCCTTGTACTCGAGACGAGTTCGTGCACATTGACTGGTGGACTTATAGACTTTTGGGGGGAGGCCGGCCTTCTTCCCTTTATTTAACTAGGTTTTTTTTTTTTTGTTATTGTTGTTTTCTATGTAGGTTGCACGCTCCTCTGCCGGGGGGAGGGGGACCTCCCCCCGACGCCGGAGCTTGCTTCCTGATTGTTGCCATCTTCCTTTTTTATCGTTGTTTTGTTTTCATATTCTTATTTTAAAGTTGCTTAGTGTCAGGCTGGTGTGATTGCGGTGACTTATGCCCAACTGGGTAGTCGCCAGATAGTTTCCTAAAATTAAAAATTAAAAAAAAATCTCCATCACTATGAAAGGCCAATATCACGGAAAAAAAGGTGGGTAGTTTTATACTTTATAGGGCATAAGGATGTGGCAAGGATAGAACAATTAAAGTTGATAATTGAAATCCTAGTCAATAAATATACCAATTGATGAATTGATGGCAATATGAGACTCTCACCAAGTGGATCATCAACTTTTGCATCTCCCATGACAAAATTACTAGTTCTTAAACAGCATATATATTGATTAGTGTAAACCAAAATTGACTTTTATGCAAACATTCTGAATTGCTATTCTCCAATATATATTTTAAAGGATTGAGGACCACCTTACAATACTACATAACACTTTCATCTATCTTACAGCTCTGATTTTTTGTACAACAATTTTTACCCATGATCTGAAATTCACCCACAAAATCTCACTCAAAAATATTGATCTAAATTGTAGTTTAGTCAGTGGTAAGGCACAGGCTCCCGGTTAAAAGGTCCTTCGAAATAATCTCTGATATCTGCCCGTTCATTGGCTGTAAGGTGGAAACCTTACGCCAGTGTAAGAGTTTCGTCGCTGTGGTAACGACGGTAATATCTTACTAAACCAGTCACCTTAGAATGAAGGAACCTCATTTATGAGGGAAACGTGCTCGTTTTGTCACTCCAAACAATGTTTAAAAATTTGGGGAACTTCTTAACTTATTTAGAAGTGGATTTATCCTTGAATTTGTTAAAAAAGAAGCGGCTTCCTTATTTAAAAATCTGTCCAGTTTAGTCTCAGTCAAAATTAAGGATAAAATAATAACGAAGTAATCGGAATTGTCCTCATTACCTTCAATACTTCAATCTGGTAAAAGTGTTCTTTAAATTTTTGAAATGTTATTAATTCAAGGGGCTATAATGGGACGGGGGTGGGGGGAATAAGGAAGAAACGACCCAAATGTTTATGCGCAAGTTCTTCCGACACGAAATATTGTAGTTTTTTATGATTGAGAGAAGGAAAAATGCAAACAAATTTAGATCGTACTATGGCAGCGTGGAGTGTGAAATCAACGCTAACAATCCGTAAAAGTGTGACGTTAATTTCTTTGTGGGCACTCTTCGTGTTGATCGTATACTTTATTATAATTTTCAATATTTATCTTTTATTAATGAGGAACAGCGTTGACAGAAATGCAGTAGATACTAAATTTAAATCAAAATTTTCCTGGACCCCTTCCATTACTATCCCTCTCGTAATCGTAATTTGTAATGGAAGTGGCAATGCTTTTCGAAATGCCGGAAGGGATGACACTTCAACTTATTATGTAGCAAACAGGCAGGTACTTCAGTTCCGGGTCATGCTCGGAACTCTGTTGTACTTCAGTTCCTCACCTAAATGGCGAATTATCGTTATCACTGAAAATAAACGAACTTTTCAACATCTTCACAATGATCTAGCAAGATGGCCAATAGATCAACAGAAGCGACTTCACTTAGAGCACCACTCCATTTACACGCCTGCTGACAGAAACGCGACATTTCTACTTCAACACTACCGTCCGTGCGCTTGGCAGAAAATGTTTTTGGATCAGGCTCTACCCGATGAAGATGCAGTTATTTATATCGATTCGGATGTTTTGTTCACGGGTCCTGCTGAAGCATTTTGGAAAGTTTTTTCTAATTTTAGCGATAGGCAAATGCTGGGGCTTGGCCCTGAACCGTGGTATATTAAAGAAGATATTCGCCCCTTAGCGGGAAAAGTAGGCCTCAATACTGGTGTTCTAGCATTAAACTTAACCAAAATCAGACAATATTTTCCAAAGCCCAAAACCTTTGGCTACAAGATACTAGATGAGATGGAATTGACAAAAGTGCGAGCACGACACGATCAAGATTTGGTTAATCAGTTTCTGCATGACAAACGGGAACTTTTTTATGAGTTTTCTTTTAAATGGAATTTTATACCTTCAGACTGTACAATTTTTGGTCCGTTTTGTAACGATTGTTATAGTGATGGCATTACTTTTGTTCATGGTGCAGATGCGGCATTTTTTAGGTTTATCGATAGCAAGTTTCAGGTAATAAAAATGATTTTTTTTAATCTAAGTATTCTCGATTAAGGTTACGATTCGCACGAGGGTTTTTTCGTGTTCTATGTATCTAAACTATGCAAAAGCTTCAAAATAACTTGCATACTCGACCACAGGAGATTTAATGACTTTTTTTTATCTCAGTCGAATTATGTCTGGCCTTTATCTGCTTATTGACTACTGGTGACACTTTGCTCCAAACGGAAGGCCTGGAATAGGAAAAGACAAGATATTTTCACTTCTCACCTAATTAACATGAATTTGTATTCTAAAGTATCTGTCTAAAATGGCTTCCGCTTCATTTAAATTAAGAGGAAGAATCTTTGTCTATGGAGTGTTTCGAAAACGATCCCATGGTCTAATATTCAGCCTATTATGTTTGCACAGATCGCTCATATGCTCGTAAATAGCTAAGTAATAATTTACTTTAAAGATTACTGTCCTATTTTTGAGTGGGTTTAACGCCATTTTTCCCGCATAGTTGTATCTATCAGTTGTATGGAAAAGTGAGAGGAAGGTGAGAAGAACAAAAAAAACAAAAAAAAAAACGAATCAACTGCCAAGTGCTCGGGCTACAAACGTACATTTTTCTCTTCAAACATAAAAGAAACCAACGATGGCATCATCATCGGCTAAGAAAAGTGGGGGTAATTAATCTATTCAAAAATGTAGGAAAATTAGATTACCAAGGTAGGCGAGTTGGCTAGGACTCGGGAGGGCGCAAGACCCCACCCACCTCGCTGCGGACTCATGAGCGAATTCGTGGAAAACTGTCACTTAAATGCACAACGTTGAATCCCCCTCCCCCGTGGGGCGTATTCTGATTAATTCGTTAGAAGCAAAGGGAGGCCTCAAGTCTTCTACTAGGTAGGCCTTTTAACTCTAACGGTTTTAATAGCCTTATTTTTAGGAGGGAGGGCGGCGAAGTCTGATAAAATTGAGATACAAGATAACCGCATACACGAAGTTTATGTCTATTAAACTGTTTTTATCTACTTTGTACCTGGAGGAACAGAACGTCTTCTAGATTCCAGCCTCCCGGGCTACTTGGCAAAGAAGATGGGAGACGGCCGAGGAGAACTTAAAGTTGTGTGCCATTGCGCCGCGACTCTTCCCATACACCTACTCCCCAATGCTGCCCCGGTACCGGGATGGGCGGGGTCGCTACCGCCTGTCCTCTGTACTCGGGACGAGTGCGTGCACATTGACTGGTGGACTTGTTGACTTTTGGGGCGGAGGCTAGTCTCCTCCCTTTCATTTAACTAGGTTTAGTTGTTGTTTTTGTTATTGTTTTGTTATTGTTATTGTTATTGCTTCCTAATTGTTATTTCTTTTTATTGTTGTTTTCTGTTCAAATTTTTTAAAGTAGCCTAGAATTAGGCTGTTTGTTTACGGCGACTTATGCCTAAGTCGGCAGTAGCCAGATAGCCCCTTAAATAAAAAAAACAATGCTGCAACGGCTTCAAGTTGCTTCCTATCGTCTCCGAAGTGGACACACTCCCGGGGCGCACCACCATTTTATGGAGGGCTCACCGGTACCTTATTGCGAGGACTACGTTGTCCCCCAGACTGTTCGGCACATTCTGGTTGAATGTCCCAGTCTGGGTGATCTTCGCGCACGTTACTTGTACCGGTACCTGCACGAGCGGGGTCGCTACCCCTTGTCCCTTGTGCCCAAGACGAGTTCATGCACACACACCTATGCACTCTCTTTGATGTTGGGCGCATGCTCCGGTTCCGGAATGGGGTGGGATTCTCTAGACGCCAGAGAGTACCTCCTGCTTCTTTTTCCTTTTTTATTGTTATTTTTTTGCTTTGTTTCCGTTTTTATTTTTGTTTAGTTTTTAGTAATTTATTTTGTGTGTGTTGTGGTTTTTAATGTGCCTAGTAGGAGGCTAAAACTGAGTCCGGCGACCTATGATGGCCTTGGTGGCAGTCACAGTATGAGTGCAAAAAAATGTGTTTAATTAAAGAAATAAAAAATAAAACCCTTGGGCTATTCGAAAGTAAATGCTCTATAATAAAATACCGTATAAAACAGGACAAAGTTATTACACAATTCTTAATCTAAACAATATCTAATCTCTCTTTGCCCGCATTCTACTTCGGTTACCTAAGCCTATATCTGTTAGTTTTCACTTGAAAATAGAGAAAATCACATTAAAATTTATTACTAAGTATGCACATTGGCAAAAGAAATTAAATTTCATTTTATTTAAAAAGTAAAAATGTCTAAGGTTATTAAACCAGAGTAAAAAAGCCGACCAGTTATATCGCATTTCATGATTCAAAAGTCATCACAAAATATTTTTTATCATTCCTAATCTAGGTAAGGCCTAATATTGTATCATCTCAACAATATATCACTCTCGTGTTTTGGTCACTCATGTATAATTGAATATTTTTTTCCCTTATTCCAGGCGCTTTTCAACATAATGGAAAAAATGACAAGGAATTTAAAAATGCCACCGGATATTCTACTGTTTCTCCTCTCAGCAACAATTGAGGGAGCGGCCATGACGGGCAACAATTTCATATGCGGAGATTTCCACGATTTCTTACCATTAGTTACTTTCCATCTGAGGAAATTAATGAATGACTATTCTGGGAGTAATTACCACCTTAAAAAGCTTATATAGCATATTATAAGATGAAGGGAAGTTAGGCCGCTCTTAAAGACAAGCCTTCTTCCATTTATTTAGCAATGAGCTTCTTGAAATGGTTATTAATATGGTTCTTGAACGATTAATTTGTTCACTAGGAAATGTACTTGGTTTGTGAAAAAGGGTTACTTTACTTCTTGTAATGCGTGCAAATATTTTCGTGCAAATCATTAAATTATCGAGTGTATCTTACAATAAAATTGATAAAAAGGGAGATTTATCAATTTTGGTCTTCCCATGATGATTCCTCGGAGTAAGCTTCATTCTGTGAGAAAAAACAAACTGAGCCTACCAAAGTATATCTTGAACTCCACAAGAAGTTTTGCTTTCTATAGCAGATTTATCGATTATTATCAGCAGCACATGTATTAGGATGGCGCAGGTTTGGCTTTTAAATAACATAAGAAATTGGCCTGCTGCACCCAAGAAGCTATAATCTCTCAGTACTGTATGAAAAATCAAAGTGAGAAGCCGTGACATGAAATTTACTCGGTTAAGTACAGAGAAAGGTGAAATTATTCGATACGGAAAGATATTTAAATTGCATCCAATGAATGTAATGCTCTAAATCTAAACTTAAGAATATAACAATAATATTTTATGTAAATATTTGATATTGACTTATATTACAAGGTGACACTTAACAAAACAAATAAAATGAACTATCAAACTGAAATGTAAATTGAACGATATCTTTTCTTAGAGTAACTAATTAATCTCACTAATGCAATTTTACGCATTAAATTTTAAGTTAAATTTTCGTATTAAATTTAGAGCAGCGCCAAAGAACACTTGTTAATAGAACGCGCAGAAAACAAGGTCTGCTGAAGTACCTTGGCAATTATATCATTCGAAAAAGAATGTAAAACAACATAAGCCTTTCAAATTTCGTTAGAATTGGTCGAATAGTTATGATGTTATTGCAAAAAAAATCATTCTCCTGCTAATCTTGGGAGGACTTTGGCAATTATATCATTCGGAAGAGGATTTAAAACAACATAAGGGACTCAGATTTCGTTAGAATCGACCAAATAGTTATGATGTTATTTCTAAAACAGAATCATTCCCGCGCGAACCTTGGGAGGACATTGGTAATTATATTATTCGAAAGAGAATATAAAACAGCATAATCCTTTCAAATTTCATTAGAATCAGCAGAATAGTTATGAGGTTATTGCCAAAACAAAATAATACTCAGCCTAACCTTGGGAGGACCTTGAAAATTATATCATTCGAAAGAGAATGTAAAACAACATAAGCCTTTCAAATTTCGTTGGAATCAGTCGAATAGTTATCATGTTAGTGCCAAAACAAAATCATTCCCCTGTTAACCTTGGGAGGACTTTGGCAATTGTATCATTCGAAAGAGAATGTAAAACAACATAAGGGACTCATATTTCGTTAGAATCAGCCGAAAAGTTATGATGTTATTGCCAAAACAAAATAATTCGCGGGTTAACCTTGGGGGGACATTGGCAATTATATCAGTCGAAAGAGAATGTAAAACAACATGAGGGTTTCAAACTTCGTTAGAATCAGCCGAATAGTCATGATACTATTTCCAAAACAAAATAATTCTGGGGCTAACCTTGGGAGGACTTTAGTAATTGTATCATTCGAAAGAGAATGTAAAAAACACAAGAGTTTCCAATTTTTGTTAGAATCGGACGAATAGTTACAATGTTATTACTAAACCCCCCAAAAAAGCAAAACGGGGATCGACCGACATAGTGAGATATAGAATCGCACGTGACGAAAGGTCTGCGGACCAAAAGTCGCGTGCTCTCACTTATTTTGATTTATGACCTTATGACCTTGATAACTCAATAATTCGCGCACTAATCTTGTGAGGGCCTTTGACAATAATATCATTCGAAAAAGAATGCAAAATAACATAAGGCTTTCAAATTTCGTTAGAATCGGCCGAATAGTTATGATGTTATTGCCGAGTAACTCCACGGCTAACATGGGAGGGGGGGGGGGCACTTTTGAAATCATATCATTCGGAAGAGAATGTAAAACAACGTAAGGGTTTCAAATTTCGTTAGAATCGGCCGAATAATTTCTGGTTGTCGGGAATTCGAACCCTCAGGGACAAGTGGCGTAAGTGCATTGAAGTCGAGGGTAGTTATATTGAAAAATAATAAAACACTTTTCCTCATATCTCGTTTCCTTATATCCAAATTGCAAAACTTATTGACCGCCCCTCGTATTTTGCTTCTACTTCCTGCCATCTATTGACGATTATATGAACTACACCATGTGGATAGTTTCAACATTATCATCATCCGTCAGAAATGGGACATTGTTTACATATTCAATTATTGTTACAATACTTTATTGTTCACTGTGTAATGTATGATCTTCACTGTTTCAGATAATAATAGCATTATTTACTGTTTACCACTGGAGATAATTGGTGACTAATTTTATACCTACCTACTAATTTATAATACATAATTTATTTATTTTGATCCCATTAAATATTACTTAAAAATATTCATCTGTATTAGTAAGCCTGTATTCAGTATTGTTATTTACTATTAGGTACAGTTCCCGGTAGGAGTGTAGAATGGGTAATAACATTTTTTCCTGCATTATAATGATTGCAGTTGATCAATAATCATCATTCCATATTTCTCATACATTATACATACTATTAATAATGCTCATTTCTTGGCCATGGAATATGACAAATGCTATATAATCCTGTAACGGAAAACTAATATATATATATATATATATATATATATATATATATATATATATATATATATATATATATATATATATATATATATATACCAGCCAATGGCTTCACCACTCCCCCCGTAGAGGGGGATCTTGCGCTTCAATACTAAGATTTTTTTTTTTTTTTTAAAGCAGCTATGGTTAAATTTTTATCAATTTTCTGAACTTCGCCAATTATAATAATTTTAAAAAGGAACTAAACTAAATTTCCGCCCTTTCAAAATATCACGTTGCTAAAATATAGAGTTATAGAAGAATAGAATAGAAGATATATAAAAATAAACTTTCTGAACTTCACCATTTGTAATTCTTGGGGTTTTAAAAAAAATCACAAAATTTCGATACTTTTTATTTCTGAACTACACCACTTTTTATATTATAAAAGAATTATTAGAAATAACTTTGGTAAAAAAACATAAGTCATAACCAAACTAAGATGAAATTATTATTCAAATACTCAAAAAAATCCCCTTTTTAAATTATAGTTAGTGATGATATATATATAAATTGCTTTATTTCACAATCAGGAAATCAATGTAAAGAAATTTTACAAATATAAAGAACATTAAAAATGATGAATTCTTAAAAACATGTCATGCATTATATTTTAAATATATGTTTATCCATAACCCTATATTTTAAGAACGAGATTTTTTGAAGGTTTGAATTAGATTTTTTCTTTTAGTTCGGTTGTCACCTAAGTAGATTTCAATTTGGTATCAAAGTTATTTCTAATAATTCCTTTATAATATAAAAAAATAAAATGGTAAATTTCAGAAATTAATATAAGTATCGAATTTTTGTGACTTTTTAAAACTAAAAGAATTACAAATGGTGAAGTTCAGAAAATTTATTAAAATTTTGGCATGGAAATTATTATAGCAAATTTAGATGGAGAAAAGAAAAAGAATCATGATAGGCCGTAGGACACAGACCGAAGAAGAAGAAGAAGTGATGATGAAGATGAAGATCAAGAAGAAAAAGGTGTTCAGGGTGTTAAAATAAAGAGTCTATAAAGGGGATTAAAAAAGGCGGTTAAGATTACCAATTAAGTCCGTAGGCCACACCCCCGCAGGGGTGCTTGTGTAACCAAGCTCTTCCTGTTCAGGAAGAGAACAGCGGCTTGTAGTTATATTAATTATTCTACCCACAGTTTCTAAAAGTGGAGCTCAAAAGAGGAAGACGAAGCAGAAAGCTGAAGAAGAGCTTAGCAAGTTACCAAAATTAGAAAGCTTCTTAACAAAGACAACTAAGGGTCTTGATGAACCAAAGCCTCTACCACAGTGAGTCAGTCATGGGATATTCATCACATTCCCGATACAGAACCTGGTACATCTAGTTCTATAGAACCTGCTTCAACGATTGAGGCAAGAAATATTCAGATTTACAAACCAAAGAGTAGTTCAAACACAGAAGATTCAATATCAAAAAGTATACAGAATGATGTTGGGATATGGGGTGATTTAAGCAAAGATGACATTGTATACTGGGTAGAAAAGGTCCGTCAGAGTATCAGCACTCAAATGGTAGACCATAGAATAGTTTCAGTAACATATCTTAGAAGAAAACGTAGTTCACAATTGACTGCCAGCTAGTAGAACAGAAAAATAACACTGGGGAACAATATATTTGGTGAATTGACAAAAGTACATTTTCCTACCTAAAGAGATTATGGGGGAGGGGGCTCTTTCTTATAACTTTATTTATTTATCAATATCATTCATCTTGTTGATTTTCTGTATTCGTATCTATGTATTATTTCTAGACTGAAGATGCCCCTTCAAACATTGACTTCCATGTATCTGACTCTTGGTATTCTTGTAGGCTGAGATTTCTTCTTTAATTTGGCTGGGTTAATTATTGATCTTCGTAAATTCTTTTCTTGATGTATCTTCATATTAACTTGCATTTATCTTTATGTGATGATTCCTTCCTGATGCTTCTTGATGACGTGACGATTTCTTCTGGAATTCTTGATGCGTTGAGACGAGTTGCCCTTGAAGTCGTTTTCTTTCCGTTTTCCTCTGGAGACGATCCATTTATCTTGAGTCTTCTTGAGTTGTCCTTAAAGCATTTTTCGTGGTCTCCCATTCCTTCGAGAATTTTCTTCGTAAAAATTGTGGACTTGGGGATCGATTGCGGGTCTTTTGAATCCAGAGGCCAGCACTCTGCCGTCACGCTACGGCGAAGTCCGTTCTGACTTAGTAATTTAATGGGCTATTTATATTCTCGCTTTTGGAAGGAAGATTTCTCTTATACATCTTCGCACCCCTACAAGATCATACTGAATTCAAATCGGAAATCAGATTCTCTTTAAATGCTACAGATTTTTCGTAATATCAATAATTAATATTATGCAATAATTTTCATTTTATCACGCCTATCACCATGCCCTGAAGTAATTTTGAATCATCCTTTTGCGTTATTTATAGTAAAGTAGGTTTTTTTGCACAAACATTTTATTGCATATGAGAAAAAACTTGAATTACACATTAGGATTACCTATACTGTAATCAAATAGATGCTAATTTATCAGCCTGGAAGACCTCTTCTTGATTTCAATCGGGTAAAAATTTGCGTTTGTTACTCTTTCTCTTGTAAGTCTTCTCTGACTGATTTCTTATAATCGTCCAGTAGTAGTCCGCCATCATGTGTCTATTCCAGTGACCTTGGTAGCACTCTTCCATCGTCATCAAATCCTGATGGAAGCGTTCCCCTTGTTCTTCGCTCACGGCTCCCAGATTCTCTGGGAATCAGTTGAGGTGACTATTTAGGAAATGCAGCTTTACACTCATGTTGCACCCCAAATCACGATATGCTAAAAGCATATTAGTAACCAGACCCTCGTAGTTATGCGCTTTTTTTGATCCCAAGAAGTGGCGAACAACGGCAGAAAATGAGAGCCAGGCTGCCTTTTCTTTTTCATTCATGGTGTTCACGAATCTAGAATCACTCAGAAGTCTTCGGATTTGGGGACCATCAAATACTCCTGCTTTTATTTTTTCGTATGACAAAGCAGGAAACGCCGATACTATGTACTAAAAACAATCATTGTCAGTGCTCAACGCCTTAACATACTGCTTCATCAACCCCAGTTTGAGATGAAGTGGAGGGAAAACGATCTTATCTCGACTTACGATTGGCTCATTAACAATGTTTGGCATTCCTGCTTCCAAAGTTTCCCGAAGTGGCCAATCTTTTGGGGACCAGTCTTTGTCACGGGCTCGACTGTCCCACATACAGATATAGCATGAAAACCTTGTATATCCCTTCTGCTGGCCAAGGAGGAAGTTGACCATCTTAAGGTCTACACATATGATCCAATTGTGCTCATGTTACTTAAGTAAATCCATGACCATTCTTATGCCATCGTGAGTTTATCGCAGATGGACAGAGTGACCGAGAGGAACTGCACTAAAGTCATTGCCATTATGCAAAAGGATACACTTGAGGCTACGCTTGGAGCTATCCAAAAACAGTCTCCTCTCAGCAGGGCTATATGTGCCAAGTCTCAACTCAGTAAACAGACCAGAAACATCGTGACAGTATACAGATTGTTTGTCTTCAGAGAAATACTTAACAAATGTACTCTCCCTTGTTCGGTAATATGATACCCGTACCGACCTGTCAAGCATGTCTTTCACTCAACCTGGAGGCTAAAAGTTCTACAGCTTTCTTGGAGAGCACCAAATTACTTATCAAGTCATTCAAATCCTCTTAATTGAAACAGTGAGGACCTAATGATTGTTCAGCATCTTATGATGAATCTGCAGACTCTGAATCCATTCCATGGATGTCCATATCAGGTACATCATTTTAATCCTCGGAGGAAACATATCCACTGAAAATCGGAACTGGTAAAGACTCAGAATGAGGGACTGGCCGGATCGACCAGGAAATGTTGGGGTAGTCGATCTTGTGCCGATTTTTCTGGCCAATCCCTTTAGTATTTACCAGACAGAAATAACAATCCGATACATGATCCTTTGGCTCTCGCCACGACATGGGGATTCCAAAAGAAAGACCATTTCTCTTTCCTTTCGTCCACTCACGAAGATGTTCCACACAACTATGGCAAACAGCATGTGGGGCCCACTTCCTATCTTAATCGCCAAGAGGAACATCAAAATATGCCTTATAAGTGCGGATCACAAAGTTTGATATATTGCGACTTTGACGAACTAGTATGTAACAGCCACATATGTAGCAGAAGGTGTCTGGATCATTAACGCAATTTCCTCTTGACGAAGCCATCACTCTAACATGAGACCTGAAACAAGAAACAATGATATCAATATTTTGCACAATAACACTTATTACTATCTTACTACTATGTACTGTGAAGTATTTGCTTTCTACAAGCACCCTCTCTGTCCGTCCGGAGGGCAGTTTTCGGGGAAATAGAAAATAGAAATTACAGAATAACTATAGCATGTAGGTAAAAATGGATTATATATTTGAAATCAGCATGAAAAAACGAATTAAAATTGGCAGATAAATCTAAGTCACCAGAAAATGTGATTAAAATTGTTTCCCTGTGTAATAAACGGCGGTACTGGAAACATGTTCTTGAACGAGTTGTGGCCTTGATAATTACTCTGGCAGAGCGTGGTTTACCTTTTAGAGGAGATGAGGAAATATTTGGTTCTCCTCACAATGGCAATTAGCTTGGATTACTTGAACTTATTGCAAAATTTTATCTTTTTCTAGCAAACCATATAAAAGAATTTGGGAATAAAGGATCAGGTGTCACATCTTATCTTTCTAAAACAACATGTGATGAATTTATCCAAATTATGGCATATAAAGTAAGAATCAATCTTGGAGAAATAAAAAACTGCAGAGTAATTCAGACCGGTCCCATATTGATCAGCTCACTGTTATTGTAAGGTATGCTTCACCAGATGATTGACTCCCTATTGAACTTTTTCTAACCTTCATCGAGATGGGTAGCCACACAAGGGAAAGTATGGCTACGATGGTATATGACTACCTTACAAATGAATGCAAAATAGATTTTAGTAAGTGTCGAGGCCAGTCATATGATAATGCTGTCAATATGTCTGGCAAATAGAAGGGTATGCAAGAAATAAATATTGAAGAATAATAACTATGCCATGTATATTCAATGTAACGGTCATTCCTTGAATCTAGTTGGTAGAGCGGCAGTTGACTGTTGCTTAGATGCAGTAAATATTTGGGGAATTGTTCAAGAAATATATAATTCCTTTTCATCCTCAAAAGTTCCAAAGTTTTTGTCCCAGACTAGATGGGAAACACATTCAATGGCCACAAGTGCTATACTTGATAGTTAGGATGGAATAATTTCTAAATTGCATCAGCTGCATATTGATACTACTGAGAAGGGCGAAACAAGAATTCAAGCCATAAACATTTTTAATAAAATGGAGGAGTTTTAATTTATGGTAATGTTATATTTGTGGAGTTATTTGCTGGATGAATTTCACAAGACTAGTCAATCACTGCAAGACCCCAAAATTAGCCTAGATGTATGTAGGAAATTGCATGCTTTACTTTTTGATTTTGTTAAAGGTTCCAGAGATCTTTTGGATCATTTTGAAGAACAGGCAAAGGAAAAATGGCCTGATGTTGATTTCAAGAAAAGCAGATTTAGAAGAAGGCATATAGATGGTATAGCTGAAGATGATGCTTTAGAGAACATTGAGCCAAGAGACAAGTTCAGAATTAAAAAAATTATACCTGTGATGGATGCATTAGAGTAAAATCTGGCACAAAGGGCATCAGTATACAATGATGCTTCGAAAAAGTTTTCATTCTTAACAAAGTTAGATGCTACAGAAGAAAGAGATTCGTGAAGGAGTTAGTGCTTTATGCCAAATATATCCTGAAGATGTGGATATGAACCTTGTTGGAGAACTCAAGCATTTTCATCAATATGTTAGACATAGTCAAAGCCATGGTTCATATGAACATGATAGTCTGACATATAATGATCTGTACCAAGTAATATTTAACGATCATGTCCAATCAGCATTCCCTAATGTATAAGCAATTTTGAGAATGTTCCTTAGTATGATGATTGCAAATTGCTCTGGGGCGAGATCCTTTTATAAGCTGAAGAGGATAAAAAACGAATTTATGACTCAAGATCAATTTCGTTCCCTCAGTCTCTGGTGCATAGAAAGTGACAAACTACGCAGCTTATCATTTGATGATATCATCAGTAACTTTGGTCTGGCAAAGGCAATAAGGAAAGTATTTTAGTTTAGACCATGTTTGTGTTCTGTTTGTATACACAGTATATAATAAATCTAGATAAAATTATATAATTTAATGGGTATTGGGTAGATGCATTAATATAATTAGTCCTTATAGAAAGTTTCTAGAGACTAGATTATAAGCCTCTGTAAATTGTGCTTCTAAAAGAACTTTTGTTTTTTACCAAAGTTTGTTATGAATAAAAATAATTTTAAGTTAGAGGTTAATAATTATTTCACTATTAATATAATCCTTCTTAATTGTACTTTAGTTCAACAATTACTTTGATGAAATACATATTTTGTCAAGTGCAAATGGCTTTAGATATCTATTAAGTACAAAATTACCATATAACATATTAAACATAAAAAACAGCGACAATTCGTCGCCTACATAGGACATCTGGACATATAAAGGGCCTTATTATGTCAAATAGCTTAGAGCCTCATCAAATCTAAATCGGGCCTTGCCACCATCTCATTTATATGTTCGCCGTTTTACCACAAGGGATTTTGTTCGTGCTTTGAACAAAAGCTGGTTTCAATAGCTTTTGTCATGCATTTCTCCAATAGTAGGGTCTCTCTTGCACATACAGATATTTCAACTTCTTTTATCATTTACCTCCCATCTCCAGGCTATTTGTGCATTCTCTAGTATTTTCTGCTTCAGCTTTCCCTTTGCTCCCTGCTCCCCATATTTTGCTCTCAATTCATATTCATATCCACTTGTCTCATCTCCCTATGCCGCTGTGATGCAAATTATTGACAGCATATACATAGCTTGCCTACGTCTCCAGATCCATCTCTTGCAGCCTCATTTTATAACTTTCTCTCATCTTTGCAACATTTTCTTCATACCTACTCCACGTCATTTCTCTTCATAAGACTTACACTGCTACATAGGAATTGGCTCCTAGTACAATTTTTTGCCACTTTGTTTTGGATTTTTTCCCCTTTCTCTACCTTCGTCTCTACAGATTTCATAAACATACAAACTTCTTGGGACTCTTATCCATTTCCACAGCGCTGTTGTATTCCTGAATTTATTGGCCTGTTTAGTTGTCAAGTTTCGTAGTATGCCCACCATTCTTAGCATGTTCATACCATTCTGTCTCTTATGCTTTTAAAATACATTTTTTTCTGTTTTAAACTCTCATATTAGGTTTCTATACTCGTTCACTACTTCTCGGATGTCATTATCCAGAATGAGCTACTCGCTTCCTTAGTTTGTAGGGGTACGAAGATGTATCACAGAGAGAAAGAACAAAATTCCTTCCAACGCGAGAATATAAATAGTCCAATAAATTACCAAGTCAAAACGGACTAAGCCGTGTCGTAACGGTAGAGTGCTTGCCTCGGGATACAAAGACCCAAGATCGATCCCATACAGTCCACAAATTTTTACGAAGAAAATTCTTGAAGAAAGCGGAGAATTCTTCAAGGACTAACTAATCAGGAAGGACCAAGAAATCGACTCAAGAGAAAACCGCGCTCAAAGAAAACGGAATTCAAGGAAATACGACTTTCAAGGGCTAACTCGTCTCAACTCATCTCATCCCATCAAAATCGTCAAGAAGCATCAAGAAGTCACCCCGTCATCAGAATTTGAAGGAATCACCACATCGTCGTTTAAAAGGAATATACATCAAGAAAAAAGAAGATCAAGTACTAACCCAGCCAACTAGAATATGGAGTCAGATTACTGGAAGAAATGTTTCGAGGGGCAACTTCAGTCAAGAAACAAATAAATATAAGGAGCGCCCCCCCTCCTCCATAAGTTTACTTGAGGATAATGAGCAGAATATGATGATGAAGAGTGATGGGATGTAGAGTGTGATGAAAAGGTCACTGGCTGGGATGTTTAAATTTCACAGTTTTATTGTCATATTCTCGAAGGTTACCTATACAGACCAGACGATTAAAATTGAGACAAAGGATGGTGAGTATCGCCGAAAAAAAGCAATGCGAGTACTTTGCATCACCTCTTGTGTTAGAATAGCTTCGATAATTGACCGCAATGCCTGGCCTGGTGTGCCGATCACATGTGCGTGCGTCCCTTTGCCGCAAATTTAGGTCACGAAGATCATTTCAAATCTGCTTTATTAGGTTGCTCATTCCGGGCGTTGGAGAGACCGTTACACTAGGACATCCTGACTGATTAGTGGGAGGCTCCATCGACTCCTGGAATGCAAACAAAAATAACATTTAATAAACAAAGTTGAGGCAGCTTCATGGAGACCCATTCCTAGTTTATATAAGGATTTTTATGCAGTTCGTCTGCATCAAACTGAATACCGTCACTCTGAGACAGAAAGCATGATGGGCGTGCCTGACCCACATAATGGGTGTATAGGAGCTCACGTATCCTATCCACATCCACCACATCCATCTGATCTGCCGTACTAAAAAATGAATGCTACCGTCAATTCACTTAACATCCCCCCTGTATGAAACCCTGCAATATCCATTTTAAACAGACCAACAGTACTTAGGGGTAAACTCTCAACGATATTTACAGCCTTCTTAAATTCGGTAAAGCCGCATACCTGCATGAACATTCCCCATTCTCAAGCCATTCGATTGTTTGAACTTTTTGAAACGACTGGAGATGCAAGTTCGACCATAAGAGGATGGATGCCTCGTGCCTCGTGTTTTTGGCGGTGGATACCCTCGACCCTGAGATGGTGTCCGTCGTTGGCGGATGAAAACGTGGACAAGTTGGTCCAGTTGGTAACGCAAATTAGAGTACCAGTCAATTTTGAAATTATTACTAAGTTTCATTTTATGGCAGTTTTTTTAAATAAAAATATTCCTGTTATTTGAAATAAGTAAAATAAGTCGTAGAAATAACTGAGGAAACTCGAATAAAGACGGAAGATGGAGAAGATCTTGGATTTAGACCATGTAACGTTGGTGTATGAGTGAGAGGACAGGGTATAGAATGAGAAAGAAAGCTTTCGAGTGAGAAAAGTGCAGTTGTATACCTTGAGAGGGCTGCTTAGTGTGCGAAATATAGATAGAGTGAAGAACGATTGGATAAGAGATTTTTATAGTAGGAATGAGATAGTAACTGAAGGTGTTCTGGGGCGGTATGGCATGGGCATTAAGAAGAAAAGATGGAAATAGAATTGGGAATTAAATATTCGAAAGTAAGCGTCAGGGATATAGTGTATGGTTATCTATGTGATTTATTTTGTTAATAAATGAGCCTAAACAGCGTTTCGAAAACCATATACATAAATTTGTTTGATCAAAGTTGTCTGCAGTTAGTTTTAGGTCTAAGGCGATAACGAAATAATTTTTTGTAATAATGACTTGGGCTTTAAGAAAGACAATTACACAAATATAAATATATTCATAAAATCAACGAATGTACAATGAGATAAGTAGGTTAGGTATACAATGTAAGATATTTTAACATTTGATTTACAGTAAAAAGATGCGAAGAAAATTGAAGTATGTGAAGTTAATATGGTGGAATAATATGGTGAATAATATAGTAAATAATAAAGTGAATAATAGAGTAAATAATAATATAGTAAATAATAGAGAGTATCTATGATGGACTGAATTGGGTCTGCAATGAGAAGTAAATATAATTAGGATCTACTCTCGTATGGTCGTTTGCAAAGAATTGTGAGAGAAAATGGAATTAAATAAGTATGATTTGTTTGGAGGTAAATGAATAATTGTAGAAGGAATGATTACCGACCTTTATACGAAGAAAGCTGCGAGTCGAGTGGGCGGAATAGCGTGCTATTTTGATCGAGCTGGGAACGTGTGTTTGTTTGTTTGTGTGTGAAATTTAAGAGATGTTGTTTGGAACAGTATACGTTAATTGAATTGACAAGTAAAATAAATGAATTAATTAATTATTAAGTTTAACATAAAATGATTTAATTTACAAAAGTTGAAGTAAATTAATTGAAAGATTAAATTGACAAAGTTAAAGCCAAATAATTGAATGATTAAATTAACAAAGTTAAAGTAAAATAATTGAATGAATTTTATACATAATAAATGATGATAAATATATTTAAGTTTCCCAGGAGTTTTTTTATTATGGAAATGCCCATAGGCATTGCTATAACACTCTCCCCCTAAGAAGGTTAGCCCCACTTTTTACTATATTGAGATTATAAGTCCGAGTACCAACGAGGCCTCCTGATGACGCAACCGGAGCGTGTGACAGTGCCATTGGTTTGGTTGCGGGTACGAGGACACAGATTTACTGTGGCAGTGACATTAGCGTTGGACGAGGCACTGGCACGAGAGAAGGTTGATGGAGCGAAGGTGATCCGCTTGCTGGTTCCTTCCGAGATGGCGTCAAGTGGGATGTGGAAGTCTTGAGTCCCGTTGTCCGCTGACGGAGTGACCAGTGGGGAAGAGATTGGCTCCTGACTATCCACTTCTCCCGGCGAGGGCTCCTGCAACAAAGGAGGAGGAGGCAGCAAAACGGAAGGTGGAGTTGGAGAGGCAGTAGTTAAAAAGGTAGGGTTTAGGTTGTTTGGGGGGATTACTGTACCATAAAGGGGTATAGTAGGAGGAGAATGAGGTGATTGGGGTTCTAGACGAACATTTTCGGCATAAGCGGGTTTTAGGCGGTAGATAGAGACAGTAACTTGCCTGGTGCCAAGCTTAGGACGAAGAATTTCGGCTTCCTGGAGATAACGAGAAAGGGTCTGTCATAGACTGGTTGTAACGAAGTGCGAACTGAATCGCGACGGACGAAAACATGGGAGCATGTTGTCATCTCCTTCGGAGGGAAGGTTTTATAATTAGCAGGCACTCTAGAGGCAGTGGGCTTAATTTCAGCCATCGCCCGTACAAGGTTATGTACGTATGAAGAAGGATCTAGATGAGAAGGTAGAGGTCGGTCAGCGGAAAAAAAGAATTGACCGGGTAGACGAAGTTGAGTACCATAAACTAATTCCGCTGTAGAGCAAGCCAAATCCTCTTTCAAGGAGGAGTGAATGCCAAGGAGAATCAAAGGTAGCTTGTCCACCCAAGTTATGTTTGGATCGGTGGAGCGTAAGCTTGCTTTGATGGTCCGATGCAGACGTTCTACCTTAGAGTTACCCTGGGGATGATAGCTTGTAGTACGAAGGCGAAAGGAGCCAATCACTGACATGAGTGCATCCCATTGGTGGGATTCAAACTGGCTGCCACGATCAGTCATGATCGTTGAGGGAACACCAAAACGAGCAACCCATGCTGAGACGAAAGCTCGAGTGACAGTGGAAGCTCTGATGTCCGAGATAGGAACCGCCTCTGGCCAGCGAGTAAAACGATCGATCATGGTGAGAAGATAATTGCAACCACGGGAGTAAGGAAGAGGACCTACTAGATCGATGTGAACAGGGTCAAAACGTGACGAAAGAAGAGGAAAAGGGCCCAGAGGAGCTTTTGTGTAGCGGTGGATCTTAGCACGATGGCATGGCAGGCATGAGCGAGTCAATTTGGCCACGTTGGCATTCATACCTGGCCAAACGAAGCGTTGTGCAACGAGCTTGCGAGTGGCATTGACGCCAGAATGAGAGAGGCCATGAATTAGGCTCGAAGATGTGCCGACGGTAAGCGAGAGGAATGAGAGGACGAGGACAGTCAGGAATTGAATAGTCAACCAGGATGCGCCTGGAAGGACTGTCAGGCAAGTCAATATCGCGAACGAGGAGTTGAGAAGAGTGACGCAGTGTTTGCGTGTCTTCATCTTGTTCCTTCCTGGGCAAGCGCTATTGTTGCATGATCGATGGGCGCAGTATAGGAGAGTTGCGTGCCCAAAATATATAAAATGCGAGAGAACGCGTCCGGTACGACGTTTGAAGAACAAGTAACGTAGCGAATATCGTTCGTCATCTGCAGGATGAAGTAAAGATGACGAGTGTCAACTGCAGTGTGTACTGACTAAGTACTACGAGACGAACATGCACCGACCAAGGGCTTATGGTCAGTGAAAATGGTTAATTCACGCCCTTCCAAATGATGGCGGAAGTGGCGGACAGCGATGTATATTCCAAGGAGTTCTCGAGAGAACGTTGAATATCTCTTTTCAGAGTTTGTGAGAGCGCGAGAGAAGAAAGCAAGAGGTTGCCATTGGTCACCAACTTTCTGCTGCAAGGTTGCACCTACGTCGGTTGAGGATGCATCTGAGGCGACGCTGATAGGGGCTCCTGGAGAAGGATGAGCCAATTCCACAGCGCGGGCAATAGCCTCTTTGGTGCGAGAGAATGAATCGCACGCCTTAGCGGACCATTCAAAAGGAGAGTTCTTTTTGGTCTTAGTGAGTATAGAGTTGAGAGGCTGCATAACCTAGGCACATTTAGGGATGAATCTGTGGTAGAAATTGACCATGCCACAGAAACTCCTGAGTTGTTTGCGTGATGTAGGACGAAAAAAGTTTCGCATCGCGCTAACTTTATCTTCGAGTGGGCTAATCCCTGCACTCGAGACATGGTGCCCCAAGAATAAGAGTTGCGGGACACCAAAGAGACACTTGGAGGTGTTTAGTACGATACCGTACTCCTGAAGACGAGAAAAAACTTGGCGAAGGTGAGAAAGGTGTTCCTCCAGCGAGGAAGATGATATCAGGAGGTCATCGATGTAGCAAAATACAAACGGAAGACCCTTAAGGACTTGATCCATAAAGCGCTGGAAAGTTTGCCCAGAGTTACGCAATCCATATGGCATCTTGACCATTTCAAAGCACCAAACGGAGTGGTGATGTTAGTCTTTGCTACATCATCTGGGTGAATAGGGATTTGGTTGAAAGCACGAACCAGATCCAAGCGAGAAAAAATCGTACAGCCATGGAGAGAAGAGGTAAAATCGGCTAAATACGGCATGGAATAGCGATCAGGAATTGTTACAGCGTTAAGAGCTCTGTAATCCCCAACTGCTCTGAATTCCCCTGGCGTAGATTTTAGGCGCAATGTGAAGTGGAGAGGCCCACAGAGAAGAGAAAGGCCTACAAATGCTTGAATCAATCATGAATTGGAATTCATCATGCATAGCAGAGAGTATATCCTGTGCTAGACGGCGTGGCAGTGAGAATACAGGACCTCCTGTTGTCTCGATCTGACGCACCACACTATGTTTAATGGAAGGGTGAGCTCAGGAAACTCCTGAAGAAGGCACTGAAATGGTGGCTCGGTGGACGGAAGACGAATAGAGAGGAGGGAACTCTGAGAAGGTGAGTACGAACGTGAGACAGTGAGGAGAGTTTTGCGGTCGACAAGCTTGCGTTGTTGAGAATCGACCAGGAAGTCGTGAGCCGAAAGAAAGTCGAGGCCCAATATTGGACAATCTACCTCGGCCATGATGAAAGTCCATCGAAAAACTCGACGGAGACTGAGTGAGACTTGAAGGTTACGCCTTCCATAGGTCCTAATATTGGTCGAATTGGCTGCCTTCAGAACTAAATCTGAAGGGGCAGAAGCTTTCTCGGCCTTAGAAATTGGTATGACACTGCATTCAGCACCAGTGTCCACCAGGAATGAAAATTCAGGAAGTGGGTCAAAAATACGAAATGGACGAGCTACTTGAGGAAATGAGGTGTAGGCAGTGGATATAGACCCTTTTGTCCCATGCCTTTCTAGTTTAAAGTTTGTGATTGAGAGACTGGAGTGAGAGGAATGCCAGAATTTGAAGTTTATGGAATTGGAGAAAGTGGTTGAGTTGGGTGAAGTGAGAAAATTGGAGGGTTGAAATTTGAAGATACTGGGTCCAAATATATGCAAGATTGCGAGCATTTTAGAGCTTGTGCACCATATTTGTTGTGGTACCAGCACCATTGAGTTGGATGAGAGGAAAGGGAAAAGTTATGCTTCGGGAGACTACTTGGCGCAGTATATGAAGAAACATAACTGTGGCTACAAGGTTGTGTACAGTGTACAGCGTTGTACCCGTACCTTTGATGATACCATCATTGGCCTGATGGTGTGGAAGATGGTGAGAATAGTTGGAAGAATGTGGTTGAAAATTTTGCTGTCTCTCACCTCTTGCATCGGGATGCCCTCGTTGGTTTCTCTTTCGTGAACCAGAGCGGGACCTGCAACTTCGATCGCCAAACCCGTGTCCGTGCTCGCTTTGTGGTTCACGCTGCAGCTTTAACCGCTGGATGTCGGCTTCCATCGTCCGTATTGAAGCCTCAAGGTCTCTCGATAGGGAAGAGGAACCCTTGAATGCTCGGCCCGTTCGTCAGAGGAGCTCGACGTGCCTCGAACCTGCGAAATTAAAGCATTGTTAAATGGGCCGTGAGTTTGGCCGTTGCCCCAATTCACATAAGGACTTTTATACAATTTATCTGCGGCTGCAGCAACCTCATCAATGCTCGTGGGGTTCGAGCTTAGTATTAATGGCCTAATTCCCTCGGGGACTCCTCTCATGAAAATTTCGGTGAAGACAAGGTTAAAAAGTTCGATGTGAGCACCTTTTACCCTGATAAGGTCCTCCAAATGAGATAAAAAGGAAGTAGGACACTTATCTCCCATTTCCTGATTATTCAGGAGCTTTCTCAGGTCATCAATTTGGGACCAACCATATGTATTGAGAAAAGCCTCATTGAGGCGGTCTAAAACATCAGTCTGTTCCCCGTTAATTAACACTTCCCTGAACTGAATAAAGGTACTTATGGGTAACCGCTGGATGATTGCTGATACTTTCTCCTCCTCTGTGATGAGCTGTCGTTTAAGGAGGAGGGATGAGACTTCCAACCATGCAATTGGGTTTGCAGGATCATACACGGGAAGAGAGATTTACGCATGTGGTTGTCTATGCGCAGACAGTTTGTCATGATAAGGTTGAGCGCTAACTGATGTCCTTAGTTGGTGTGTCTGGTCCATCATAGACACTGTCTTATGTATATTTGTGTTAGTTGAATGAAGGTGTTTACGTGAGAAATAGCTGTGGCTGTGTGCACGTGTATGTGTGTGTGTAAATTGGTCACTAGCACAGGAATATGAAGAAATTAAAAATAATTGAGAAATAAAGGAAATTGTCCACTCGTTGAATATAGGGGATAATATTAAATTAAAATTGACATGAATTATGATAATTGGAAGAATGATGTTAAAGATTACAGGCGATATAAAAAAATTAACACGTGAATAAAAAAAAAATGCTCGAGAGAGGTTTGGGGACGAAATTGACGCGTGGAGTCAAGAATGATTTTATGGTTTAAACTTATTTATTGATTGACGGGAGATTACTAAACTTTGGACACCAATTTTATAGTGTATGGTTATCTATTAGATTTATCTTGTTAATAAATCAGCCTAAATAGCGTTTCGAAAACCATAACCATAAATTTGTTTGATCAAAGTTGTCTGCAGTTAGTTTTAGGTCTAAGGCGATAACGAAATAATTTTTTGTAATAATGACTTGGGCTTTAAGAAAGACAATTACACAAATATAAATATATTCATAAAATCAACGAATGTACAATGAGATAAGTACGTTAGGTATACAATGTAAGATATTTTAAAATATGATTTACAGTAAAAAGATGCGAAGAGAATTGAAGTATGTGAAGTTAATATGGTGGAATAATATGGTGAATAATATAGTAAATAATAGAGTGAATAATAGAGTAAATAATAATATAGTAAATAATATAGAGTATCTATGATGGACTGAATTGGGGCTGCAATGAGAAGTAAATATAATTAGGATCTACTCTCGTATGGTCGTTTGCAAAGAATTGTGAGAGAAAATGGAATTAACTAAGTATGATTTGTTTGGAGGTAAATTAATAATTGCAGATGGAATGATTACCGACCTTTATACGAAAAAAGCTGCGAGTTGAGTGGGTGGAATAGCGTGCTATTTTGATCGAGCTGGGATCGTGTGTTTGTTTGTTTGTGTGTGAAATTTAAGAGATGTTGTTTGGAACAGTATACGTTAATTGAATTGACAAGTAAAATAAATGAATTAATTAATTATTAAGTTTAACATAAAATGATTTAATTTGCAAAAGTTGAAGTAAATTAAATGAAAGATTAAATTGACAAAGTTAAAGTAAAATAATTGAATGATTAAATTAACAAAGTTAAAGTAAAATAATTGAATGAATTTTATACATAATAAAGGATGATATATATATTTAAATTTCCCAGGAGGTTTTTATTCTAGGAATGCCCAGAGGCATTGCTATAGGGTGTAAGAAGGTTGAAAGACCCAGTAAAAAGTGGATATATTAGGTGAGAAAGGGGTCACCGGAGATAAAGCGAATGATGTTGTGTGTGATAGGTGTGTGCATGTAGGGCATTTATGAAAGGACGTGCTAGGAGCCTTCTTGCCAGGGATGAACCCAAACTGGACGAAATGCTAGAGCACATGGCACCCGATCGTTATGAGGGGTCAATGTGGCGTTGAAAAATGACGAGTGGCCTCTGGCTTAATATGACATAATGGGGCGTGGAAGGGGCGGGTATCTTTTAATGGCGTTGCAGCGCGCCAACCCAACTTGGTGGGAAGCTGTTCGATGTTAAAGTGTTGAAGATATGGTGGGAGAGAAAGGGATGAGTGAATACCAAATAGGTGATAATGTGTATGATCGATGTAAATGCAGGGGGTTTGAGGGAGGGTATGTCTTGGAATGTTTAGATCCCCCTCCCCAAAGCTAAATCTTAATATATCCAACATTTGTAGTGTCAAATTGAAGCAGCACCTAAATAACCGATTCACTGTACCAGTGTTTTTAAAAGAACTGGAGCCGGCTTTGCTTGAAGGAGGGGTTAAAATTCTTCTAGATACTGTCCGAAAGTTGTATTTTAATTACTCGATCAAAACCTGCTCTAGGAAATATTGGAAATTGCAGAAAGTATAAAACCATAACGTATGAACGCCTTCCCAAATAGACAGCGAAGTTAAACATGAATAGGATCAAATTTAATAAAAAATGAGATGGAATTTATGCTCCTTAACAGGGAAATTTTCATTATGGGTATAAGAGTTCTCAGCTCTTTAAACAGAGATAGAAACTACTGGTTACTTAGGAGCAACTTCAAAATAAGTTTATAGCAAGTGTGAGAGAACCTCATAACAAAAATAAACAAACCCACTAAAAAGAGACGCCCACAGAATAATAAATACTTAGCAAATTATACCAGCAAGTTCAATGGCCTTAACTAACCTTTTGTACGACTTAAATAATATATTATATACTTTCTTTTCTTATGGCAAACTTCAATAAAGTAATACCCTGCGCATACTATGATTTTTTATATAATTATGTATAAGTGAAAAAACAACAAAATTTCACCATAAAATAAGTAAACCAAAGAGATGACGCCACTATCCTAAAATATATGTTGTCCTGGCAACTTTCGTTTACCTTAAGCGGCACTGCTCAAACTCGCTTCATTGTTGCCATGTTTTGGAATCCATGACTTGTGTCTCTTTGTCCTTCGTCATATTGTTTAACTTCTTAAAGCTAGTTTTAAATCAGATTCCGGGTATTTGCTGTGAAACGCATTCTCAGTATATTCAATATCTACACTCTCTCCATTCTTTGTTTAATTAAATATAATCCACGAATTTCTACGGTTACCCTTTCATTTTGTCCCGCAGTCAATAGCTATCCCTACCTCACGACTTCCTCGTGAGTATGGTATTGTACTTAACAATTATAGGTATTCGCCCGTATAGATATAGGGTCATCGTGGTATGAACCTAGATAGATACTTCACAACAAACCTATATCTATAAGTTTTTGAGGAGAGTTATTGAATCGTAAAAAAGAGGCTCGAGCGGTTAAACTTATGGCGAAGTTAGGGTTAATGGTTGGACACGAAATCGTTAATGAATGGATGAAATACAATGAAGATAGAACAAAATATATATGAGTGCTGAGTGAATTGGTACGATATGAAGTGAGGATTGAGTGTGGGTCAAAATGCAAAAGTGAGGACCTACCTGAATAAGTGAAATGAAGTGTAGGTGGTAGATGTTGACCCGTTTATCGTTTATCCCTTGAGTTGTTAGTTTAAAGGATGCGATTGAAGAGTTGAGGCTGAATTTGAAGGATTGTGAGAACTTGAAGATTGGAAATTTGAGGATTTGGAGAAAATGGTTGAGTTGGGTGAAGTGAGAAAACTGGTGCATTTGAGGAATGAAGATTTGATTGAGGATTTGGAGATGAAGAGTGATGTGTGAGGAGTGTAGAGTTGTGATTAGGTGGAGTTACTGGTTGTAAATATGCGCAAGGCTGTAAAGATTTTACGGCTTGTGCACCATATTTGTTATGATACCAGCACCACTAAGTTGGTTGAGAGGGAAAAGTTAACGTTATGCTTCGGGAGACTACTTGGCGCAGTATGTGAAGAAGCATAACGGTCGCTACAAGGCTGTGTACAGTGTACAGCGTTGTGACGGTACCTTTAATGGTACCAGCATAGGCCCTGCAGGTGTGGAAGATGGTGAGAATAGATGGAAGAAGTTTGAAAATATTGCTACCTCTCACCTTTTGCATCGGGATGCCCTCCTTGGTTTCTCTTTTGTGAACGAGAGCGGGACCTGCGCCTTTCATTCCCAAAACTCTGCCTGTGCTCGCTCTGTGATCCCTGGTGCAGCATTAACCTTTGGACGTCGGCCTCCATCCTCCATATTAAGGCCTCGAGTGACCTCGATAAAGATGATGGAACTTCTAAACGCTCGGCCCGGTCGTCAGAGGAGATCGACGTTCCTCGAACCTGAGAAATAGTAATATTATTAGATGGGCCGTTGCCCCAATTCACGTGAGGATTCATAAATAACCTATCGGCGGCTATGGCTATCTCCTTTATATCCGAGAGGTTTGAATTTAAAATAAGCGGCCTGATCCCCTCTGGCACTCCCCTCATGAAAATCTCAGTGAAGAGGGCTAAAAAGGGCGGTTTGCGCACCTTTTACCCTGATAAGGTCCTTTAGGTGCTTTAAGAAAGCCAAAGAACTCTTACGATATCTCCCATTTCCTGAGTGTTCAGGAGCTTCCTTAGGTTGTCTACTTGAGACCTGCAATACTTCGTATGAAATGCCTCTCTCAGGCAGTCCAGAACGCCAGCCTGTTCCCCGTCAATCAAAATCTCTCTAAATTCAATGAATATACTCATGGGGAGACTGTATGATTTCAGCGCTTTTCTTCTTCTGTAATGCGCTGGGGCTTGAGTAGAATGGACGATACCTCCAGCCATACTATGAGGTTTGAAGAATCAAAAGGGGACAGCGAGACATATGCATGGGGCTGTATGATGGTGGGGTGATCTATAGATGAGGACCTTTCATCCGGTGAGCCGCTTACGGAAGTACTTTGATGGTCCATTATAGTCGCTACTGTGTGTACACGTGGTGGATGTGCGTGTGTGTACTTCAGTTATGCGAATGAACGTAAAATAAAAATTATCGGAAAAAAGAAATATTATTCACTCGTTGTATATATATATATATATATATATATATATATATATATATATATATATATATATATATATATATATATATATATATATATATATATATAATTTAATTTAATAAGGATATTATTAATTCAATTGAGGATGCAATTGGAAACTTGTAATTAGAAATTAACACGTGTTGAGAGTCGACTCTCGGAAAATGAACGGGTGAGCGACTCGAAAAATATGAAACCATGTGACTGGGTTGAAAATACATATTTGATTTTATAATTAAGAATGGATGAACAGACGGGAGATAATTAAACAAATTCTGGGCACCAATTTATAGATATAAGGTCATCGTTGTATGAACTAGATAGATACTTCACAACAAACCTATATCTATAAATTTTTGAGGAGAGTTATTGAATCGTAAAAAAAGGCTCGAACAGCTAAACTTAGGCGAAGCTAGGGTTAATGATTGGACACGAAATCGTTATGCAATGGATGAAATACAACGAGGATAGAACAAAATATATATTATTATAGATTAACAAAACATAGAATAAGTTGAATTACGTTAATTAGGCAAGGTTGAACTTGAGTTGAAAATAACTTCGCGTGACGAGATGAAGTGTGACGTATGAATTTTGCAAATTGATGTTGAATGTGGAAAATGATTTTGATGTAGCGAATGTAATCGTTTTGCTGTAGTGACTATAATTAGTGAATTGGGGCTGTAATAAAAGTGTAAATGGGAATTTGGATCTCTCTCTCTCTAGTATGGGGTAATTTTAGAGAATAAGTGAAGAGGAAAGTTTTTAACATACCTTAATATGACGATGACGCGAATACAAGTGAGAGAGTCTTTTCGCGTTATTTCACAAGTGGAGAAATGCGTGTGTTTTTATGTGCGTGAAATTCTAAGAGATGTTGTTTGTATCTGTGCGTTAAATGAAATCAATTTCTCGTCACGGAATGATTGAATTATGAAAGGTTACATAAAATAAATGAATTGAATTGCAAAAAGTTATGGATAAAATAATTGAATGATTGAATTGACAAAAGTTAAGTAAAATAAATGAATGAATTACTAAATTATATATAAATTACATGAATGATTTAATTGACAGAAGTTAAGTAGAATAATTGAATGATTTGAATTTTATACATAATATATATATATATATATATATATATATATATATATATATATATATATATATATATATATATATATATATATATATATTTAAGTTTCCCAGGAGGATTTTATTATAGGAATGCCCAGAGGGCATTGCTATACCCGGCCACATGACGCCCGCTGTCTTAGGGTCGAGGATGACCAACGCCCTACACGTGGTCTTACTTACCAAATTAATGCACGAGTACACTCCTCTCCGCATTGTCGTCCTTGCTTCGAAAACACGGCAATAAACCTTTAAAATATAGACAGAAATTCCGATATATTAAATATGTTACTTCTCTACCAGCATCGAGCTCTTCGATACACTCTTCATCTCACCACTTATCATCTTCTACTCAATATACTATTAATTCTTCTCAGTTAAACTAGAAAGGTAAGTCGTTCATGGGTTGGCCCCCTCTACCATTTATTCTCACATTCACGTTAGTTCACATTTTCATATCTATGACTTTCTGTGTTTTAATTCCCTGTCGACACTATTGCAGACTACAGTGTTTTTCCAGCCCCACATGGTAACAAAGCTTGCCCTTACTCGCATTTATTTACTCGCTCAGCTAATTTTTCCTACATTAGGACATATGAAAATTGTAACCTTCAAGTTTCACTCTGCCTTAGTCGTGTTTATCTATGGACATTTGTTATTTCCAAGATACACTATCCTATTTTGGAATTTGACTATTTTTCTGCCCATGACCTCTTGGTTGATTTTAGAATCGCAAGCTTATTGACTGCATTACCTCTCTTACTGGCTATAGTTCATTATTCCCTCTTCAAAGTTTCCTCAAAGTTCTTTGAATTGCATTGCTTTGAATCCTCGCGCTATCCTAGCTCGGCTTTTCAAACACAGATAAGAATTTCCAACAGTACATGAATCAGATTCTAGGAGGTATTCCGTTTGTATTTTGTTACAACAACGACCTACTAATAGAATCGTCGTTTCTCGAGGAGCATCATTCTTACATTCGTCAGGTATTTTCAGGCTTGGAAGAGTATGGTATTGTACTTAACAATTATAGGTATCTCTTTGCTTTCTCGTAACTTTCTTTCCTGGGACGCATCACTTTATGCCTGGAATAAAGTGATGTTTCCATACAAAAGTTCTTTAAATTCACAAGTGGGACCTCAGGCAGAATACTTTGTCCCTCCAACATCAGTTGTTATGATTCTCGGAACACTGTAAGGACCGTAAAACACACTGACTAGGTATTCGTATAGGAACTTCCTTTTTCTACCTTCGTCGTGTGTAAGCCGTAGTGGATATACTAATGTAGATTTCTCATTCTATCACTCCATTATAATTGTATTTGGTAGGACAAAATTACCTAAGGGCATAATTAATTTATACTCTAGTACATCTGCTTCTATTGAATCAATGATTCCCTACGTTTAATTGATTGAGCATCTAGAAATTATCTTGCATAGTCTGTATCTTAATATTAATTTTTATTATAATTTTTGCCTGCATTAAATTTTATTTTTCTTTTGTGTATTTTTCCTTGTTTAAAGGAGACTGTTCCACCATTGATTTAAGCAGGTTTCAAGTAGTTGAAAGAAAGAGTATCATGCTTGGTGTACGTGCTGAGTTGCAAGATGATTTTAAGAAGTCATTTATGTGACAAAACACGAAGGAAAAACACCTCAGAGCCTAACCCATGAAACGATGGAAGGTCAGATCACTATTTCGAAGTGCATAAGCCGTTGGAAGCTGTCTTTTGGTCACCGTCTGGATGAACAGGAATCTGGTTGAAATCGTGAACCAAGTGGAGACGAGAAAATACAGTACTTTTCTGAAGTCACCAGGTGTATGTAGAGGTCTGTACAAGACGGAGTGGAGAAGCAGAAGGAGACATTAATGATCGATTTATGCCAGGTTTAAGCATAAATTCAAACTATTTAGGTATTGCAGAGATACTATCTGAGGCAAGGGTCTAGAACGGCAAAAAAGAAGTGCTTGTGTCTTATCTATCCGGTGAAGTCCATTGTGTTTGATCTGCTCTTCCTTCGATGGAAGCAGAGCGAGTGCGAGAAACTCTCGCAGAAGACTTTCTAAAGTGGGTTTGGGTGGAGGGGTACGAAGAGACAGTAGAGGACTTTCGGGCGGAAAATAAGAGACAGAGACATTTTACATCGGCACTAGTGAAAGTCTATCAAAAACCCTGATGAGGGCCAAGCTATAATGTAGGATACGCGATTAGATGCACGAAGGTCTAATTTTGAGGGATGAGAGTTTATCCCGATAAGAAGCTGGAATAACATTGAATTAAATCCCAGTGTCAACCCGGAATGACAAACCAGAAAGTGAGTCCAAAAAGCGGAGCAACCTAAAGAGAGTACCTGGAAAAGGTTTTGATGGTCGGTCCCATGATTCACTTGCAATTCTGAGTTTAACTGAAAATTAAAAAGTGAAGGAGATAAAGTTAAAGTTCCCATCGATGTGTGTTATGTCAAGTAAAGAGGTAATGAGGAAAGATAGCCAGCGAGGGACTAAGGGCATTGTTGCCTACACTTATCAGCTTTAATACCGTATTCTCTATAATGCCAGCACAAATCTGATGTTTCTGAAAATGTGCTTCATCAGCACCTTTTACCAACAGTTCAGGGTCAATCAGGGGATGATAACTGTATTTATCAGCCTGATGACGCACCTTGTCAAAAATCAAAAGCAAAAACAAAGTACTCGGCTGTAAATAACATCGAACCTTTGAGAGCATGGCCCGACAATCAACACATTTGAATTTAATACATAGTTTGTGGATAATAATTTTAAACTGGCGGTTGATAAGCAGAAGCCATCTAATTATATCAGTAGTTGCGAATATTTATTGAACAAAACGGGAGCAATATCATCAAGATATCATCACAAATTTGCTCTCCATCATGCCAAAACAAATAGAAGCCATCCTGAAGAACAAGGGACATCATTGTAAATATTGACTCTGGGCATCAATTGACTGTATTTATTAATAAAAATGGGTTGGGGCTCTAAATATTTGTATATTTCACTTTCAGATTAAGATACAAACATACCGAAACAAAATGCAACGTTTGATTAGTTCTATTAATCCATTACATAAATCTTTTCTTTCAGCAACTCCCAAAACAGATAATCCATCGGGTTGCAGTCTGATCTTTGAAACGATTAAAGCGGTTTGTGTGTGGCTTATAAACTGGTTAATAATAGGTTGAACGTTTTTAATCGTAATTATCCTAGGGAATCTTGGGCAGCATCCAAAGTAGGAAATTACTTTGGCAATGAATTGAAATTGAAAATTGAATGTATGAAATAAAGGCAGTTCTTCAGAAAGGATGTTACTTCTAAGTTTTTACAAAATATACTTATTTGAGAAATCTTAATATCTTAATTGAGGTAATATTATATGTGGAGAGCTTGAGTTATTTAGGTCCTTTAAATTACAAAATTAAGAATCCTTGCAATACGACAAATATGGTGTTTTGAAAACAGGCAACGTCATTAATCAGTGAATAGAAAATGCTCTTAATGAGGGAGTTGAAAATTGTGATGATGTTTGTGAGTACAATTATTAAATAGAAGAATTGGCGATTGATAAATGAAACCTATACGATATGTAAATAAATTAAGGATGATATGCCGAGTGCAATATATTGAGAATAAGGCGAAATTTATGTATGTATATAGCGTGAGTTAAATTAATTCTAGGGTAAGCGAAAGCTCTATGATAATGGTCAACGTGAATTTTGAGGTGTGTAATCGGCAAAACACACATAATTAATTTAAGTTTGGCAAAAGGGGGAAAACTAAATTAAGAATTATACTTAAATTTTGACCAACCTTGTTAACGCGGGAGCACAGATCAAATGGGACGATGCCTGGATTTTCGTGCGCATGGCGAAAGGAAATGTTGCCAGTTGATACATTCCCGATATATATATATATATATATATATATATATATATATATAATATATATATATATATATATATATATATATATATATATATATATATATATATATATATATATATATATATATATATATATATATTGTTTGGGGGGGAAATTTATATACAAACTTGGAGGGGTGAAACCACTATAATTCTCTCCCACCGGGGAAAAAACTCGCCCTACACAAAAAATGTTTATAATGATATTTAGTTCATATATCGGCGAGGTCTCCGTACAAGGCGTCCAGATCGTGTCAATGTGCCTTGTGGCTGAAACAGATTGTGGGCTGAATGATTGGCAGTGCCACTCGATAGAGACGAGAGACTGTCGCGAGCGAGGGCAGGCGGTTTGTTTGATATCCATTCTGTACCTCCCCGACTGGTATCAGTCCGGGGCTGTGCGTTGGTAGGCTCTCTTCCTGCTGCTGCCGATTCCTGCTTGGGCCAAGCTAAAGTACAAAGAATTTCGGCTTCCTAGAGACGACGAGAAAGGGTCCGTCATAGACAGGTTGCAAGAATGTGAGAGTGGAATCTCGACGGACAAATACATGCGAACAAGTTTCCATCTCCTTTGACACGAAAGGTTTCTGATTAGCAGGCACTCTTGTGGCGGTCGGCTCAACCTCACACATCGCCAGTACTAAATTGTGTACGTATGCAGCATGATGTATGTCGGAAAGAAGAGGACAGTCAGCGGAAGAAAATAATTGACCTGGAAGATGAAGTTAATTCCCAGGAGAATTAAGGGTAGTTTGTCAACTCAAGTGATGTTGGGGTCAGTGGAGCGTAAACTTCCCTTGAGAGTCCGGTGGAAACATTCCACCTTAGAGTTACTCTAGGGATGGTAGCTAGTGGTACGGGGACGAAAGAAGCCAAGCACTGACTTGAATGATCCCATTGGTAGGATTCAAATTGGCTACATCAATCAGTCATGATCGTTGATGGGACACCAAAACGAGCAACTCATGCTGAGACGAAGGCTCGAGTTACAGTAGAAGCTCTGATGTCCGGGATAGGAACTGCCTCTGGCCAAGAAGTAAAACGATCGATCATGGTGAGAAGGTAAGTGCAACCATGCGAAAAGGGCAGATGACTAACCAGATCGTTATGAACGGCGTCGAAGCGTGCCGATGGAAGTGGAAAAGCAGCCAGAGGTGACTTTGTGTGGCGTTGAACCTTTGTTCGTTGAAAAGGCAGACAGGCGCGGGTCCATTTGGCCACGTCGGCGTTCATACCTTGCCACACATAACGTTGTGTGATGAGCATGCGAGTTTTTCGAATGCCAGGATGAGAGAGCCCGTGAGACGGGGCAAAAATGTGCCGACGGTAAGCGAGAGGAATGAGTTGACGAGAACAGTCGGGCAGTGCATAGTCAACCAAGATACGCCTGGAAGGACTGTCCGGCAAGTCGATTTCGTGAACGATAAACTGAGAATAGTAACGCAGTGTTTGCGTGTCTTTATCTTGTTCCTGGGCAAGCGCTATTGTCGTGTGATCGATAAGCGCAGTTTGGGAGAGTTGCGTACCCGAAATCGATGAAATGCAAGAAAGAGCATATGGTACGACGTTTGAAGAACCAGGAACGTAGCGAATATCGTTTGTCATCTGCAGGATGAAGTCAAGATGACGAGTATCATCTTGATACTCTTGATACTAGGTGCTACTGGAGGTGCTACTGGTTGGTAAAAACAGTAAAATCATGTCCTTCCAAGTATTGTTGGAAGTGTCAGAGGGCGAGGTATATACTCAGTAATTCGCGGGAAAACGTAATGTACCTCTGTTGAGAAGGAAGATGAGCTTTAGAGAAGAAGGCGAGTGGTTGCCAAGAGTCACCAACCTTCTGTTGTATCGTCGCACCAATATGAGTAGCGGACGCGTCCAAAGCAACGCTTATGGGAGCTTTTGAGCAAGGCTGGGCCAGGGAGGCAGCGGAAGCCATAGCCTCTTTGGTGCGAGAGAAAGCGTCGCAAACTTCGGGGGACCATGAAAGAGGAAGGTTCTTCTTGGAATTGGAAAACAATTCGTAGAGAGGTTGCATAATGTGGGAAATGTTCGAAATGAACCTGTGGTAAAAGTTTACCATCCCACAGAATCTACGAAGCTGCTTTAGCAAAGAAGGTCGGGGAAAAGCCCAGATAATTGCAACTTTGTCCTCGAGAGGACGAATTCCCTCAGGGGAAATGTGGTGTCCCAAAAAGTAGAGCTGTGTTACACCATAGAGACACTTAGAAATGTTGAGTACGATACCATACTCATTTAAACGTGCAAAAACCTGACGAAGGTGAGAGATACGCTCCTCTACAGACGAAGATACTATCAGAAGGTTGTATATATATAACAAAATACGAAGGGAAGACCTCTCAGAACCTGATCCATTAAACGTTGAAGGTCTGACCACTGTTACGAAGTCCGTAAGGCATTCGGTCTATGACGAAGGAACCGAATGAAGTGGTGATAGCCGTCTTAGGGATATCATCAGGGTGAATCGGAATTTGGTTGAAAGCGCGAACCAAATCGAGCTGAGAAAAAATGGAACAACCGAAGAGAGCGGAGTTAAAATCCGATAAGAAAGGCAGAGGATACATATCCGGAACTGTACAGGCATTGGGTCGCCTGTAGTCACCTACAGCTCTGAATTCCCCCCGAGTAGACTTTGGTACTACATGAAGCGGTGAAGCTCATGGGGAGACGGATGGGGAAGCGATCCCGGCCTCCATCATGTATTTAAATTCCTGTTTCATTAGGGCAAGTCTACCCAGGGCCATTCGACGGGGGAAGAAGAATACTGGCCCTCCTGTTGTCTCGATCCTGTGCACTACATTGTGCTTAATGGGTCTGTCTTTAGAAGGAGGCAGACTGAGGCTTGTAAACTCCCGCAGAAGTTGCTCGAAGCGGGGAGCAGTTGCAGGGAGACTAACAGATAGGAGAGAGCTGGTAGAAGGAAAGAATGAACCAGCAACAGTTGGCGTCGTGGTTCTTTCAATAAGCTTGCGGTGACGAGAATCTACCAAAAGGTCATGAACGGAAAGGAAGTCGAGACCCCAAGTTGGAATGTCGACGTCGGCAATGATGAATGCTCATGGAAAAACACGACCTAACCCGAGAAAGAGCTCGAGGATACGCCTCGCATAAATCCTTATGTCCGATGAATTGGCAGCTTTAAGGACAAAATCAGAAGAAGCGCAAGCTTTACGACTGAAGAGGCAGGAATGACACTGCATTGAGCGCCAGTCTCAACCAGGAAGGAGAAACCAGAGAGTGGGTCATGAATACTAAATGGAGGATCGTCCTGATGAAGGGATGAGTTCGTAGAGATGACAGACCTACGTATCACTTTCGTTTCTAGTTTAAAGTATGCTGCGCTGAGTTTGAAGGTTGGGTAAGAGAACCCGTAGAACTTTATAGGTTTGAAGGTGGTGAAGTTAGTCTAGGCGCAGTTTGAGATGAAGATTGAACATTTTGATGGTACGAGCATGGGATTGAGCATTTTTCTCCTTTTGCCCTAAATTTGAGGTGGTACCAGCAAAAGCTTGAAAGTTGGGGAAAGGAAACTTGAGCAGCATGATTAGCCGGAGGGTGAAAGTTTTGAGAATGCATAGATGCGTGGTAAAAGCTGCAAGGCTGCACACAGCGCACAGCGTTGTTACTATAACTAGCATGCTACCAGCAGTAACCCTGAGGATTATCAGGATAGGTCGAATTTAACGAAGGTTGAAAATGAACCTGCCTTGTCTCACCTCTTGTGCTAGAGTTCTCTCGTTGGTTGTGTCTTGAACGGGAGGACGAACGGTGTCTGACTCCACTGTCCTGCCCGCGACTGTGCTCTCGCGGCAAACCCGTTTGCAACTTAAGGGCACGAAAATCCTCCTGAATCCTCTCCAAGAATGAAGCAATATCCTGAGCTTGGGAGGGGGCGCCGCGTGGGAGTTCTGCCTGGTTGAAAGGCCATCCGCTTGATGCCCTAACCTGTGAAATATACATTTTTACATTTGGTTAGCAATTTGTATTATTTGTATTATTATTCACGTTACCCCAGCTGACGTATGTGTTGTTAAAAATCTCATCGGCAGCCTTTGCCATGTCCTCCACGTTAGCGGGTGACGCCATTAATATTAGTGGCCTAACTT